>JANEYF010003975.1:0-600000 GCA_029963845.1 Rhamnusium bicolor | reverse complement strand
TAAACCATTAATTTATTATTGTGCCAACTTTGTGTGTAGTGAAATGAAGTCAAGAGTTCAATTTTTTTTTTGCGATTTCATGTAAACTTAGCAACATAGGAAATTCAGTAAATAGGCACTCTACATTCCTAGCAATTCTAGCGCCGAAATTGGGGGCAAAAATGTGCATCTAATGTTATTTAATTTTTTTTTTTAAATTTTGAATTTGAAGTGTTTGTTTTATATTTTTATACAAGTTTAAATATATTCATGCATATTAAAAACGCTGTATATTATGCATTACATATCACTGTGCAAATCGGTTTTTATGAACAATTGTAATGTATACATATTATACTACTTAAAACTGGAAGCGCATTTCGCCAATTAAGTTGGCATCATCTGAAGACGATTAAAACCGTTTTAACTATCTCCAGATGATGCCAACTTGATCGGCGAAAACGCACAACAAGTGTTGTACCGAGAATTTTCGTATTTGTAGAAGCTAATTGAGTGTTAGTGTCATCACTACACTAAAAATCATTTTCTCTACTTTTTTGATCAACAATAAAAATTCAATTATACATTAAAAAAAGCAGAAGGACAATGTGTAGTAGTTGTATTAAAAAAAAAAATTCAAACGTTTAAACCATTTGGTCACTGGTTCTTGAGAATAAATATCTGTATTCAACAAATTTTGATTCATGGACCTAGCTGTAAACACCCTGTATGTGTATTCAGCTGTTAACTTAAAAAATGACAATAAAATCCATAAAAGTTACATGATTTAATTGTTCTTTTGCCTTTTCCCAGGACTGTAGGTCGCGGGTGACTGAATGACCCCTAATGACCATAATTAATAGGTAAAACGAGAGACGGTTGGCAGCCATAACATGTCCACAATCCGACAGGAAGTCAGATTTACTTGTAAGAGTAATTTTTAAAAAGAATCACTGCAATATGTCTGTCCAACCGGTCTAATATTATAATACCATCAACAAAACACCGAAATACACGCACATATGCACTTGTTATGTCATTATTTCTATTATTTTTTTATTCTTGGACACACACTTGTTACGCAGGTCATTGTCATTTCGGTTTCGTTGACTGGCTTCTCTGAATGGGCTTTAAAATTTCGTGTAATATGTTTGTAATAAATAATTTTTCAACAGTAACGAGTTTTTTAATGATGTACGTACATACATAGACTAGAGTAGATTTATACAGTTGATTTAAGTGTATGTACGGGGTGTGTCATCATTGTTTTATTTTATTAAAGAATCGCATAATAAAAAATCCAGTACCAGGTGAATACAAAGAGAACATGGATATACAAGATTTTATTAGTGGTGCATACCAGAGAAAATTATAAAAAACATGGATAACATACAATATAAAACTATTGCAAAAATTAAGAAATAAAGCACTACAAAAATATAAAAGGACTAGATCACCTGAACATTGGTCAAATTATAATGATTTAAAAAATGTTACCAATTATGCAATCAAATCTGAAAAAAAGCTTATCTAAAATATAAATTCGACAATTAAAATTTAACTGAAAAATGGAAGGAGGTGAAAAAAGTAAATTTAACAAAAAATAAAAATAATGATATTTCTGATAATTTAAATAATGTTAATGCAATTAACAATTCTTTTATTAATTTTTCCAATAATAAAACAGTACTTGATAATAAAGTAATAAATTTTTATTCATCAAATATTAGAGATGGTATAAACAAAAATTTTTTATTTGACAAACTACAGATGTTTTGGTTGCTAATATCATTTCAAATATAAGGTCTAAGGGATGTGGAACCGATAAACTCAATATAACATTAATTCCGCTGTGTTGCCCGTTTTTAGTTTCATATCTTACTCATGTATTGTCAAATCATATTTTCCGACAAAGTGGAAACAAGCTGAAGTCATTCCTCTTCCAAAAATAAAACACTCTACGGAATTTAGTCATCTGATATCAATAAGTTTGTTACCCACCCTATCAAAAGTCTTAGAAAAGATTATGAAGGTACAAATCAGGTCATATTTAAGTTGATGTAATGGATGATATTATTAGGGCATATGACAATAACAAATTATCCGTTTTAATATTATTGGATTATTCGAGGGCATTCGATATGATCAATCACAAAATTCTTCTTTCAATACTACATTTTGTAGGTTTTAGCGAAAAAGCCAGTGCCTTCTTGCCTTAATTTTTAACTGATAAATTTCAACGTGTAAAAAGTTAGATGTCAAGTTTCCGACACACTTAGAGTATCAATTGATATTCCTCAGGGAAGCATTTTAGGACCTCTTTTATATACCTTTACACACTCTCCACTAGTCATATGCTAATCAATCAATCCTGATAAATCATCAGCACTTCTATTTCGTAAAGAAAATAATAGAAATTTTGCATTAAATAGTATTAATTTAAATATAGATATTGTTGAAATGTTAATAAAAAAACCACTGTAAAAGTCTAGGCTTGGTCATAGACACAGGAATTCCATTTAAAGATTGCACATTACTTAAAAATTGCAGAGAATACAGCTTCTTAAAATTAATATATAATCAAACACAATATTTAGATCGTGACGTCAAAAAAATATTATGTGATTCTCTTGTTCTTGCATGTTTTGACCACTGTGATAGTGTGTATGGTCCAAGTTTAGATATTAATGATATTCGACGCATACGAAAAGCGAATGTCAGCCTGGTCGATAAAGCCACTGTTTCTATATTCTTATAGAAGACACCATGCTGGAGTTTATCGACGTGCTGCCGTAGATGTTCCTGTTCGGCAGCTCTAATTCGGGTTTTCAGGCGATTTGACTAAAGTTCGGTGACTGACTCTACATCAGCACCTCGCCGCCGGCCTCCTCGCCGGATGTCTAATGCGAGACCGAGTTCATCTGTGGCTCTTTTTGCTGCCTTGAACAATCCTGCTCCCACTCCTACAGTTTCGTGATGTTTCACAAACCATAAGAGAGGATCTCAGCTCTTGAGGATATCACATGCCATACTCAGTACTACTCTGCCATGCGTACATTCCAGGCTCAAGAGTTCTCGGCCCCCCCCTTGACGTGGGAGGTACACGTGAGGAATGGACGATCTAGGATGAATACTTCTGTGAATGTTCATCATCTTGCGCGGTTATTTCTGTCTAATTGGCGCAGCTCGTCTACCGTCTACTTTACTACTCCGAAGGAGTAGAGCACGCTAAGCGCGTTTTGTAGTTCACGCTCTCCGGAGGCATAAAGTTTAAGGTCATCCATGTAAAATATATGAGTGACCTCCCCTAAATGTCACCTGCTCTGTCGTGACCCGCTGTGCACCTGATGTTATGGTGAAGCGAGTCTTCCAGAGCGGCAGCATATCATGATCAGTTCTGTCAAAGACCTTCGAGGAATAAGTATAAATCACGGCACTTGAAATCCGTCATCGATCGCATCAGTTAAAAATTCTGCCATACAAAATAAGTTTGTTACAGTTGATCTGCCATGTTAAGCCTCTTTGATCTAGTGTTTCCAATGAGAAAATGTGTGATCAGATAATAGCATTTCAAAACAATTTGCAAAGGTACAGATTATGACAATTGAACGATATTTACAAACAGACCGATCACCTTTTTCTTTTTGCTTCGGAATCTAGATCACCTTTCTTAAAAACTGGGGTAATCTTAGATAATTTCTATTGCAACGGAAAAGTATTCAATTTTAAGGATAACTTAAAAAGTTTAGAAAGGGGTTCTGCAAATATTAACGCGAGTAACGAAATAAGAAAAGCTGGAATTTCATCTGTCCCCTTGTCAGCTTGGGCTTGATTTCTTTTAAACAAATGAGAACATTATTTTCAGTGATTACTGGTGAATTTAGTTGATCATAGTTATTAAAATTTTTAACACGGTGGTGATTACTGTTAGTAAGAGTGTTTTAGGATTGCTGAAAAAGTGTGCAAATGCATGCATATTTCTTCTGAATCGGAAAGATTTATATTATCAACGGTCAAATTATTAGGTATACCAGCATAAGCGTTCTTTTTATTAATAAATTTCCAGAAATTAGAGGGATCTAGTACTATATTATTTTTCTAAGTTAGCTAGATATTCTTTAAATGACTTTTCGGAGTTGATTTGAATTTACGTCTAGGTTGCTTTAAATTTATTATAGAAAGTGATATCATTAGATCTTTCGTACTTTTTCCAGAGTGAGTGCATTCTCTTAATGTATTTTATTATTGATTAACTGCGACTTGGTGCAATTAATTTCGGCACATGGATGTTAAAAATTAGGTTCAATTGATTGTAAAACAATTGTATAGCCAAATCAACATCTACACAATTATCTACAAAGCTCCAATCAGTTTCTAGTAATCATTGCTACAGGAGACGAAAATTGGCTTTCATAAAATTATACTTATGTATTAGGTTTTTTTTATAACCTATGTTTTCCTTTCAAATTATATATTATTTGAAATAATTGAAAAAAAATATTGAAAAATTTCTTCCCACAGTCAAAATTTAAGTTAATAAAATTTTACCTTTAGTTGAAATAGTCGTCAATGTGCGAAATACGATATTTTTATTAACTTCTAATAGTTCTATTACATAGATACTATTCCAAACAACACGATGAAAACCATATAACTGTTGGCAGCAATTACAGATCCCCTTGCTCGAATGACAAAAGCGAAGTAATTATTTCCCTATAGCAACAAACAAAAATTAATATGCTGATATATCTTTTATATATATCTTTCCATTGGTCGAGCATCTTTAAATTGCATGCCTTTGCTCACAATAATTTCCCATACGACATCTTACTTGAACAATTATTCTATCGTTATGGATGCATAAATAACTCACGATTTTTTTCTAATTACTATAACTATACTCTATGACACTATAATGTGATTTTGCAGATAAAATTATAGTGTAACTGTTTACGGGCAACATTTAACAGAAATATAGTTTTAATGGTAATCACTTAAATATGTACCTTTGCATTTTATAAGAATTTCTTGTGGTATATATGGTATGAAATTACAACACCCAATAATTCATAACAGTAGTATTTTCTCCATTTAATAATTTATTGCAAATAATGAAGAAAAACTAGACAAACATATAAGTATGTTACATTGCTGAACTTAAAATTTAATGTTCTATTCAGGTTGTTGTGACTCATATTTGAAACATGATTTCTGGTCAAATGACAAATACTCTTTCGTATCAAATAATGTCGATTTTGCGGATGTTAAACTATGTACAATACCAGTTCTCTGAATTAAAAATGAACAAAAAGGAGATGAACCATATCTCAATGACACCCGGTATATTTTCAAAGTTTTATAAATATGTGACAATCTGTCTATTTTTAATTAACAGCCATGACATATTCTCTAAACAACAAGAATTTGTTGAAATTTTCATTATGAATTTTTAGACATTTCCTCATATGATACAATGCAATACAATACAACACGTTTATTGAAAAATAGACAACACAAGTATAGTAATTTTCCAAACGGAAATTGTGTCAACAAAGTCGCTTTACAACACCTATGGTGAACATAAATAATGATATAATAAACCAGTAATAAGAAAAAGGCACTAACAATTGTACAACATGTTTTCAGTTACGTAAATCTATAAATTCTACAATTACAACTAACACATAAATAAATACATACTTTTGTTTCAAAAGCCTACTTATACACCCAAGCCAGTTTTCTAAAATGAGATTGTATCTTTGTGCAAGTTAAAAAAAACGCAGATAAGCGGTAAAGAACTCCTCGCGGACAAAACTACAAGCAAAATTTAATCTAAATCAAAATCATTTAATAATTTTTTAGAGCGGGTCTGTTGAGAAGTGTCCTATAGGCGTGGGTACAGGGACGTGAACGGCTGCGCCTTTTTAAAAGTGTAGTTTATAACCGTACCTGTTCCACACAAAGTCTGAGTGACACAGTATTAGTCCTGGCGTGAGAGCTACCGCAAGGGGTCTCAAATAATTAGCATCAGCCGTGGTCGAAACAGTCAGTCATCAGAGCAACGAAATGTGACTTAATATTCCTCTGGTTTGATGGTTGCCTAGGGGGTTCACCATTATCTGGGCAGAATAATAAGGTCTTTTTCTAGCGCCTGAGTTCAACATATTAACTGGGTGACGACATACTGTTAATCCTGGCGTAATTGCAATCGCAAGGGATCTCAAGTCATAGTAGCTGTCTGAGTCAAAACAGTCAATTTTCAGAAAAATTCAAATTGCTAGTGTGTGGTCAATGGACGACTCGTAAATGATAAAATTTAACTACAAAAAAAAAACGAAGTTTCAAATTTATTCTAGTTACTAAACATTTATCACAATTATCTAAAATAGTAGTTATTCTTTAAATAAAAATTCAACCAAGTTAATAAATAAATTCCCTAAATTAATAAAAATTACATTTTAAATAAAAATGCAACTAAGTAAATACTAAAATAAAATGCTTAAGAAACACTTATTCATTACAAGTATTATAATTTTTGTACTTATACATATATCTAGAACATTTGAATGTCAATATAATCTACTCTTGATGGCAGTATATCTTCTTTTAATTTACATTTAACCATAGTCAGTGACAAGTTGTGATACTAAATTGGCAAGTTGTTGCTAATATAACATGCTATAGCTGAGAAGGAGGCTCTAAAAGACGAAGTTTTTTGAGGATAAATATAACCTGTTTTCAATGTCTTAGGTTTCTGTTATGTATATCTGTACGCTTTTTTTATTTTATTAAATAAATAATTTGGCACTACTTATTAATGTATATAGAACATATCCCACTATGTGTATAAATCTCATTTCAAATATCTATAATAAATTGAGGTAGGTAATTGAGGAGAAATATAACCATATGTCCAGTGCTCAAGTTAACAGCAGGCAACTCCCTATCTCCAGTGCACTCCGCAATTGGGTAGTGGTAGAAATTACTTTGACCGTTCTTACGGCTATTTGTATTTCTGTCATTAACCGATTGTATCCGATTGCCTGTTTTAGTATTCTGTCTGTAAGTTAATAATTATCTACCAATGCCTGCTATTCTGATCGGGCAGGGATATTCGGAAAATTTCGTGGTTGATTAGTAAAATTAGGATTATCTATTCAACAACTAGCATCGGGAATATTCGGTTGTCAATGTTTGTAGTTGACGTAAAGATAAAATTCTAAGGCCTTGTATGTATATAGAATTCCAACACAGTCATAGTCTAATTACCAGTAAGGTTGTAAGGCCTCGTATATGGATTGGACTTTACTAGGTAAACGCGAAGTGGCATAAGTGCGGTTTTTAAAGCCTTGTATGTGGATACAATATCACAAAGTGCCCCGGGAAGTAATGTATTAACCGATCCGTACGCCAGCCATGCACACTGAACATAAATTACACAGGTCTATAAAGAAAAAATTGTTATAGAGACCTGACCCTACTATTCTTTAATAAAATTTTCCGCTGAAGCCGAAAATGAAAAAAAAATTATCATGTGAGTTCCCCCCACATACCCCAATTCCCCCCAAAAATTAAGAACATGCAAACTGGGCGAAAAAACCTACCTATCTTTAGCAAAATTTTCCACTGAAGTCGAAAATGAAAAAAAAAATTGTTATCGTTCTACAATTATTGTGACGGCTTGTTGCATTAGCTGCATTGAGAGCCAAGTTACCCAACTCTGATGCATTACGGTTGCAGGATGAGGACCGGTTGAAGCCCGCTTGCACACTTCTAGACCTGCCCCTTCTGAGTTTACGAAGCCCTGTCGCGTAAGATGTTTCTCCTTTAGCACTCTTCATGATGGTTTTTTTTTTCTGGGTACCAGCCCATAGGTGAAACTTGGTCCCTCTAAGAGAATATAAATTGAAAATTTGGAACGACCAAAAAGATCAATTAATATTAAATTGAAGCTCAAGCCCCGAGGCCCCGACAAGGCGTTCACCACCTCGGGGATAACACCTATATTAGGTCTTTGAAAAAGATCCTATCATGGAATATATTGAAATGTGAATGGCAGTAAAGGTAAAACTGGACACATTGCATTAGATGAGAAGAATAGTTTCGCCTGTATAAGATTCAGTTTGAATTTGCCATTCTGAGGAATAAATTAAGTTTCACTGTCCGATGTTTTAAAGCCCAATTTGGATTTTTTTAATTTTGGAAGGGGGAATTGGGGTGTGTTGGGGGAAGCACATGGTAATTTTTTTTTCATTTTCGGCTTCAGCGGAAAATTTTACTAAAGATAGGTTTTTTCGCCCAGTTTGCATTTTTTTTAATTTTTTGGGGAGTTGGGGTGTGTGGGGGAACCCACGCGGTACAAATTTTTTTTTAATTTTCGGCTTCAGCGGAAAATTTTACTAGATAGGTAGGTTTTTTCGCCCAGTTTGCATTTTTTTATTTTTTGGGGGAATTGGGGTGTGTTGGGGGAACCCACACGATCATTTTTTTTAATTTTCGGCTTCAGTGGAACATTTAACTAAAGATAGGTCGTTTTTTTTTGTAGACCTGTGTTATTGTAAAGAAGATAAGCTGATGTGATAACCTATCACACTGAACTATAAGTAACTATCGAAAGTTAAATTCGTGCATTCACATATACCTCTGGTTTAGTTAGTTTAAGGGACAGTTTATACTAAAATACGAGTGAGTAAACTAAAATACAGTGCTATAGGGTTAGAAAAGCAACGGGGATATTCGGTTGTCATTATTTGTCATTGACGTAAGGATAGAACTCTAAGGCCTCGTATGTGGATAAAGTTCCCTCTCAGTTATAGTGTGATTATTGCCAATGAAGTTCTAAGGCCTCGTCTGTGGATATCACTTTACTAAGTAAACGAAAAGTAGCATACATGAGGTTTTAAGGCCTCGTATGTGGATAAAATCTCATGAAGTGCCCCGGGGTGTAATGTATTAGCCGTTCCGTCTGACACTTAGTCAATAAACCCCAATAAGGGGCCTAAGGAGGTAATCTAAAAATATACCGTCTGTCCCTGAACTGACATCCTACCACTGTGTCACGTTTGTACCCCGTAACCATTTGCACCTGGATATATAATGCTGCACCGACCGCCTGTCGTAAAACCGCCTTAAGCACTAGTGACTATAGAGTCCTCAATCGCTTGCTGTAGATACCAGTAGTAGTAGTTGCCGTAACTTTGCTTTATTTGAAAATACCGATTGCTTACTCTTGTAAATGCTTGTAGTAAATATTTGAACGTTGCCTGCCTGTAGTAATACTGTAGTAGTAGCTTTCATAACTTAGCTGTACTTGATATATCTGATCACCGTTCTTGCATTATCATAACCACTTGTTTAGTTCCTTGGTTACTTACTTGTAATATAGGCTAGTGTCTACATTGCCTTATAACATAACTGTTGTGTATTTATTTTTTTCTTTTGTGAAGCAGTCTTAAATAAAATAGAGTAAGTGAAGTCGAAATTCTGCCTTTTATTTAAGGCAAAGGTATTAGTAGTAAATATGTTTGTACACCGAGTATTATTTTCAGTAGGTAAGATGAAAGCAGGTATGGCGTTGGTTGAGCCAGATAGTGACGTCACACACCTGGCGCCAGTCGTCAAATAGGGATCTGCATTACCGACAGTTCGGCCCAGGGAAATTCAAAATGTGCTGCTGCAGCAGCACGGGGCCGAACTGTCGGAAATGCAGATCCCCTACTTGACGACTGGCGCCAGGTGTGTGACATCACTGTCTGGCTCAACCGACGCCATACCTACTGATGAAGTTGTCCATTGCTACGCAACCGACAACCACACACAAGATCCCTGGACTTACCGTTTCCTCACTGAATTATCCTAGTTTCTATCATGCCACTGATAGAATAAATTGGTATCCCTACACCTTAAAACAGGAACTGGCACTTGAGACTGTACCGTAATAAGAATTCAAAGTACCGCTGCTGTACTAAAAGGTGCCAAAGTGACCGATAACATTTTGTTGTGGTTGTTACTTCATAATACCTCCTAAATAGATAATTTCGAAACCAGTTTCGAAAAGTACTTCTAGACACATCATAATATTTTAATTTTGCTGTTAGGCAATCGGTATCTATAGAATTGAGGTATGTTTTAGTAGCGTAGAAGCACTGTTTGGTCGGAGAAAAAAGATCCGCAGAAAGAATGTGATTTCTTTCCATTAGAAATTTTTGTGATTGTTTGCATGCGCAACTACTCATTGAGAGAGGTATTATATTCTTAGTGTATGGTTTCGCAGAAAGCTGGCGACTGGCAATATTCTCTCTTGCCGCGCGGGCCTTCTTTCGCAGGCTGGACAGTACTGGAGTTTTTTCGAAATCCGGACTGATTAGAAGGAATTATTGAGTTAACAAACACATACTGACTGTTCCTATATAGCTGAGCCTATAATTTTTAATGCAATTGTGAGCATGTTAATAGGACGCAAGTCTTTCAGTTGCTCAGGATTTTTTTCTTACGCAGAATGCTTTTTTACTGAGGGGTAAAATTCTTAATTCTAATAATATGTTAATAATATGTATTAATGGAATAGATATCCATTCTAATGAAAGTTGCTCGGAAACTTATAACATCTTAGCAGGGGCGTGCGGTGAGTTTTGATACAGGGGAAGCAGTTTGTGATATAGGGTGATGGGTAGTGCGAAGCCCCGAGCGAAGCGAGGCAAAATTTTTTTTAAGAAAAGGGGCGTGGCTTCCGTATACTCATTTTAAAGCAAATGTCGAAAACTGCAAAGTTATGATATCTAGAAAAAAGTACACTTGTAGGACCGCCACTCCTCAATAAACATAAAACATAAAAACACCACAAAAATTAGACAACCCCCGATTCCAAAGTCGAAGCTGCACGGGCGAGGATTACACTTATGAAAAAAACGCAGACACACAACCATACCCAGCGACATTGCCGGTGGCGGGGATTGAACCCGCAGCGAAATAGAGAGTTTGTTCAGTCACACTAGCCATCGTGCACTCTCTAGCCAACTATAAATTGAGCCGGCTAGTTAAGTAGTTAACATGCACATACCTACGTATTTATAATGTAGTTTAATCCGCCTCTCCTTTTTTGCGATGTCGGAAATAACTTCGTCGTAAAAGTTTGAATTTTGGGACATCTTCTTCACAAAGTCACTTTCTATTGTCAACGGGGACAATTTTGAAAGCCGCTCTTCACTGGTTGAATTTCTTGAAAAAGTTTTTATTCTTTTTAAGGTCGAAAAACTGTGTTCAACCGAAGCACTAGTAGCAGGTATCGTCAACACTAATTCACACAATTTCAACACTTCAGAGTAGGCCTGATCCAAACTATTTTCTTTTATAAAGATAATCAGTTCACTGGCGTTATGTCTGACTAATATCTTCTGTAGCATAAATAACTGAAAGTTCCGATCGTAACCCAATTATATCAAAAATTTCCGTAGTAATCACATAATGACTGAAGTGCGTTTTGTGGAAACTGTTTATTTTTAAATTTATTAAAATTACACAATTCTAAAAATTGTATATCACTAAAATTTTTTAAATCTATTATTTAGTTGCCCAGTGATATTGTCCAAAATTTCGATAAAATGTCTTCGATATGAAGTTCTATGATCTACTATAAATTTAATGTATTCTTTTTCTTTGCGGTTCTAAATTGTCATTACTAGTTTTCTCCCAGAACTTTTAAATTCTTTTCTTTTGTTACAAATCAAATTTTTGAATTCTTCAATTTTCTTTACACAAAATCCAATATCATTTAATTTAGTTTGCAAAATATTGAATAAATTGTCAGTAAATGGGAATATTTCGGAGAAATTATTTAACAAAAAATTAAAATCAAAGTCTCTTTTCAATGAATCTAAGTAACCTCTGGATCCATTCAAAGTCTCAGTGTCCCAATTTTTTGTAAAAAATTTTCAAATAAATCAATTAGAGGCTGTCAATATTCAGATACAGTTTGTACTAGCCTCCCATTGTAATTCCATCTTGTTGGAGCAACTCTGGGTAGTCTCTTCTGTACTTCGAACTTAAAGCTGTGTCCGTTTTGATAATTTTGAAAAAAGGCGGCCATTCCACTAATACTTGAAAAAAGTACTTTGCACTCTTTAAGACACGCTGCAGATTGAGCAAGAACTAAATTTAATCGATGCGCAAAACAATGTACAAATATTGCATTCTGAAAAGTCTCTTTTACTTTGGCCTGCAGGCCCCCAATTCACCAGCCATTACAGCGGCCCCATCATAACTTTGGGCGATAAGTTTAGCACCACACTGTAGATCATCGACTGTCTGACAAACTATAGTATATAAAGCTGCGGCCGTTCTTTGCGTTGTTACGTCTAAAAATCCTAAAAAGCGCTATTGGACTTTCCCATTTGGATTTATGTAGCGTACTACGATTGACAACTGACTAATATTCGTAATATCGGTTGTTTCATCTAACATAATTTCAACAAAAGGAGCTTTTTTATTTCTTGCTTGATCTTTTCTAAAACAATATTGCTTATCGACTGAATCAAATCATTTTGAATATGATTTGATGTACCGCGAAATATCGTGGAGTGTTCCAGATGGTTACTTAAAATTGTATCGTATTTTGCTAATAAATCAACTAAATTGATAAAATTGCCCCTATTAGCAACGCTCAGAGATTCAGTATGACCTCTAAAACTAAGTTCATTTTCGCCGAGAAAACAAACAATGTCAATAAGTCTTTTTAACACTTCTCGATTTTTTTTATAAGTTCATGATGCGTACGGTCACTTTCTTTCAACTGCTGATCTAATGAATGCTCAATTCGTGATTTTCCAAATGTTTATTCTTTAAGCATCGCTCGCAAATGAGTTTCACACTTACCATGCCTTTTTGTCACTTTGTGAATGTTGTTTAAATCTGAAAAGCCATTTTTATTCCAAACACCTTTTTCATTTGTGAAAAGTACACATGGCCAACAAAACAATTTACCACAAATTTTCACAACCACTTAACCACTGATTAGCAGTGTACACTTCAATATTAAAGTACCTATAGCATGACTTAACTTTCGTTTTTAAGAGTTTTAAATCAGGTGTTGGTCTCCCGTTTCTAATAATATCCAGTTTATCTTGAAACGAATATGTTGAAAATCCTCTTTTCAACAAATTGCACACCACACAAACGCAAATAATATTTTCCACAGTGCTAGGACCAGCTTCCAAATGTAATAAGCAATTCTAAAACTGCTTACACGCGCACTAATGTTCAACGTTTTATAAATCACTTGTCGCCGCACCACAGGTTTAGAAACACCAAAAAAGTTTTTACAAATATAGCACAAAAGCTGAGAATAATACTACGAAGATTAATATTAAGTATAATATTAAAATCGATATTAAAATCGAGATTAAAATCTATGAAACAAAACGTATTACAATGCTATACAGCTCAGATATCAAGATTATGAAGTGGGGATGGGATGCATTTCAAGAAGTTGCTTACATATATCGAAGTCGCGCGAGTTCGTGTTGACTCGATTAATCGAGTGCGTCATCGTTACGGTTCTTTCATGCAACATTATCTCAGCTGTTGAAAAGCAGGGCCGTGTCTATTGAAATTGGGTAAAAGTAAATTTTAATGATTAATATATGTGATAAATAATAATTAGGTTCTAATTATGTGTTTTTTTTAATAATCCCAGGGGAAGCACTGCTTCCCTTGCTTCCATGGACCGACCGCCACTGCATCATAGCATATATTCCGTCACAGCCTGTTGTTTTAAATTGTGTTAGCATATAACATCCACTACACCTTTTTCAGTAGTTACTGATTTGATGTAAATATGTCATTAATGAATTTTGTTTCATGTAATATGTTATATTGTACATTAAATGTTATATTGGGCATATAATCTAATTGTTGATATTATCAGCATTACATAATTTTTAATATTAGGTATCCTTTATGATTCCTCACAATTCTAAGTTGGACCACATTTGTTTTGATATGTTCTTAGATTTACTATATGAAGAGAATAGAAAGCAGTTCTTTCTTGTATAATGCCATTATTATAATAGTTACGAACCTTACAATAGTATTCTATGAACTATGAACAGCACTTTAATTTTCTTATATTTTAACCAAGATTTTCTTTTAATATTTCTTAACTGATGTAAAGTATATGTAACCATGGTTCTTTACGCTTGTTAGATTTAAAAGTAACAGTTTTTTAAAGGAGCGAGCTTATTGAAAAGTTTTACCAATTTTAATTTTCGTTAAAAAAATCAACCTTTTTCTCTACATGAATGTTATATAAAATATTCCAATTAGTTACAGCAATCAAATTGAATGATTAATTTAATATCGAAATTTCTAAATCGAAATTCTTTTACTTGAGGATAAGAATTTTGTTACTCGTGAATCCAGTTTGTTAAAATTATTACCTATTTAAAACATTAGATGCAGTATCTGCCTTTAAATTAGTCTTCTTGATTTTAAGCCTTGTTGACTTATATCGATTTTCTTTTGTTTCAGGTGATACGAGCAAAAGGGAGATCAAGCGTTCCGCTGTAAGTGTTTAATCCGTAATTTTGGCAGTTAATAACAATAATCATGGGTTAAATATTAATTTTTCGCATAGTTTGAACTGCTGTACTCCTTTGAAAGTCCTTTGATCCCGGCTTCATACGGGCGCCAGCCCCAGGTATTGGGAATACCGAATAGTTGATGAATTCCTACCTTTACTCGCCGCAGCTTCGTAAATTTTATAATGGAAAAATTTAATTTGACGATTTTTCGTTTAAACATTGATATACCAACCTCAGTTTGCTTATTATGGGTATAGTCAGTTAGGATAAAAGTTGGTACTGTATAAGATTTTCTAACAAAAATGTTTTAAGTAGAAAGACAAAAATACTTCAACGTAAACAAATGAAGTCAATGAAAATTAAATAAGTATAAGACAACAGAATCTAAGTTACCGTAAAAGCGAGTTTTCCAGTATAATTTGACTTCAAATCTAGTATTACTAATATGCCGATCGGCGCCAACAAATCTTCATTTTAAAATATTTTGGACCATATGTGATTTTATGAGTGGAGTAGTTGGCAAGTGTAACTAGATAATCTCTCTATCGTAGATGTGGGTTCGAATCCCACCACTAATATTGGCAATGTCGGTGGGAGTGGTTGTGTGTCCGCGTTTTTTTGTTAATGTAACTCTCGATCGTGCAACCTCAGCTTTGGATTTGGGGGTTGTCTAATTTCTGTGGTGTTTACTTATTTAAGAGTGTGTATAAATATGTGAGAAAAAACTAAATATTTAATACTCTCTCACACTCAGAAAGTATTCGTTTTGTTAATGCCAAGCCGTCACCATTTTCTAAATAGTTAGAATTATTAAAAATTAATACCAATTAATAATTAATTTAGTTTCACCATTAAAATTCAAGTAAGTGTATCAGTTGTAATATTTGATATCCTTTCTGTGGCTTTAAGGCGTATACACATATGAGCACGCACAGGCTGAGCACGCACGCACGCACGCTCAAATGTCGTCTTGCTCAGGATGCACGCTTTGTTAAAAATGTCGGAAGAAGCGATTGTAGCAAGTGCAGTATATTTAATAAATAACAGTTCATTTTCCTAAACATTCTCTTTTCTGGTTGAAAAATAAAACGTATGTTTCGGATCCCACAATATTGGGAATTGCTCATATTGGAAAATAAGAGTAAAACACTATTCATTTGACCTTTTTGTCGTTACTAACTAATGTATACTTTCGCGCGCGTGAGTGTGAACTGAATAGACAAAAAAAAAGCGCTCCAAATTGAGAGAGAATGCATACACATGTCTCTTTAAAGACGACGCAAAGACCATCATTACTCTTGCTCGCTCCATTTATTCTCAAGCCTTTAGCGAGTGGATACGCATGCGTATGTGTGGCTTCTCACCGCATATGTATGCAGATGTGCAATGCACTTTAAGGGTGTACACGCACCAACGCATGCATGCAGTTGTGAACCATGGCGCTTAGGTTTTCTTGAAATGTTCAGATTTTTTCATGCGTGCTCAGTATGGGCGCCAGACGGGAGTTGGAATTTGGTATAGGTTGTGAACGTATAAATTTGCGGTATAATTTTCATATTACTTTTTACCACAATATGGAGTAGAGTAACGAATTATGTTTAAATTAAAATTACTAGTACCATAAACATCCCGTTTTATTGGATCTGATATAATTATATTTTTTTATTGCAGCATTGCTTCTTGAACTCGTTTTCACCCTGCAATGTGCCACGTAATCGGAATAGTTTGACCACACATCGATGCTCACAAAAACGAAAATTTCGCACATGACCTGAGCTCAAAAGCATGCTCATATATGTTGCGCTTTACACATATGAGCACGTACAGGTTGAGCACAATAGCACGTTCAAATGTGAACGTCTTGCTCAGGATGCTCTGTATGTAAAGACATGTGCGCAGTAACGCACTCATGCGATTGTGAGCCACAGCTTGCTGGTTTTCTTACTATACTTAAAGGAAATGATTTGTTCATGGATGCTCAGTGTGGACGCCAGATCGGTTCAATTTGGTACGCGCTGTGAACGTATGAATTTGCGGTATAATTTTTGTATTACGTTTACTACAACATGTAGTGGAATAACGAATTATATTTAAATATAGTACCAAAGACATCCCGTTTTATGAGATCCGAAAGAAATATGTATTTTGTTAATTGCGGTATATGTAACCGCATTGCTTTTGAAATTATTTTCACCGCTGTGCAATATGGAATAGTCTGAGAACACACAGATGCTCACAAAAACGAAAGTTTCACAAAAATTTGCCAAGCACTAATTCATGTATTTAATTTATGCTTCATGTGAAGGAATGCAATGCTTCTTTCCCTGGTCAGACAGTGTAACTCGAGTGGAAAGTATCATTTGGTCTCTCGCATAGTTGTTCTAAAATCGAGAGAAAAATATTATATTCCGCTGTAGTTACACAAATAGATATTTGACCTCGTTTTCCTATGAACCCTGTACAGTCTTACACTTCACTTTAGTAATAAATAAATCAATCAGTCTCCGCATAATTTTGATTTAATTAAATTATTTGCGCTAAAGATATAAGTAATAATACAGTTAGGAACTGTTTAGATTTTTCTCAATATTATGTGCTATTACAAATTGTTTTACTAATTATCATGTAAAATAGTTATTCCACAGGAATGCAACATTGTAATCGTTTGTTTTTTAAATAGTAAAATGTTGTTGTTTGCTGCACCTCATAGAGATCAAAGATAGACATGTGAGGTCGTACAGTGTTGAAATCAATTATCTAATTAAACGGTAAAAAAATATTCCCTGTCATAAAATATGTATCATCGAATAATTTGCTGGTTTTAGTGATACATGCAATAATTTTTCCTTGCATGTTGTACAATTATATTTTGGCAGAAAAGAAATTGAGAAAAATACTATTTATTTCAGATATATTTGCCGTGGTTTCAATTATAAATATGTCCAAATGGACATTTCAATTAGCCCTATTGCGTGATTCCCTTAAATCTATGTGCCCCTTTCCTTCTCTTGCCCCTTTCGACCGACTCTAAAAATGTATTATTGCTCATATATTTCATCAATATAGTTGGATACAGACGTCAGTTCTCACACACCTGTTTATAAATATAATTTAATGGTACAATTTAAATAATATATGGAGATAATTTATTAATGAAAATAGGAAATATTTTTTTTGTCTTTGATGATTCACAATGCGTTGGCTGCATCCAAATTTTCGGTATTTGAACTATCAACATTTTTTATATTTTATTTGCTTGTTATAAAAATAGATTTTTTAGTTATATTGGGTGGCTTAGAACTGTAACTTATCTATAAGAAACTAGAGGTTGTTAAACAGGAAAAGATATAAATACTTGTTTTGTAAATTATTTTTATTATTTACCTACATTTATTTAATGTACAATAAATTAGGATTCATTTACCATTATATAACTGTTGCTAAAATAACTTTTTGTTTTTTCAGTTACTTTAAAAACACCCTGTAGATTTTCTCCGCAATAATTTCTCTTTCATATATCTTAAAGAAGACTGTTTTTTAAATAAGTTGTTCTTCAAACACATTTTTTATAACATCAAACTTAATGTGATGTACAAGCTAATATCTTTTATTAGAATAAACATATCAAAAACTTGTTGGACCACTTGTAGCAATTACTGCCTCGCGCCGCCATCGTACATTTTTGATACAATTATCAATAATATCGTGTGTTGCCATTCTTCTATTATTGCTTGTTCTAACTACATTTTGTAGTGGCTGCGTAGGTTTATAAATTTGCCATTTAACAGCATCTCATATATATTCTATAGAATTAATATCAGGTAAATGGACTGGCCCTAAGCATGACCATTATCATGATTCCAACATGGTGAGGACGGAGGTCATCCATGGAAACAGAATTTGGATTTCGGTGTTCTGCGAGAAGAAGAACAAATATTTTGAAAATGAACATTTTCATTTATAAAAATTACTGGATTAGTCCTACCAACCAAAAATATATGCGCCTACGTAGTAATAGAATATGACGTATTTTAAAGCAAAGAAATTTAACCAGTACACTTTTTTGAGGTTTTGACATCAGTTACTAGAAGGTGTTAAAATTTCTCGTAACAATTACAAAAAATGTAAACCCTTACAAGTTCACTTACCTCTCTGAAACATCGTCGTATTGTTTTTTCTCGTTATTCCCACGAAGATTGCTCAGCAGAAACTACATTATTGATACCATCATGAGTTATATACTCGTGCTTCTAGACAGAAGCTGCCCAATAACTGTTGTGCGGTCATTTTACTAGACCATCCTACTATCACGAACAATAAAGTTATGGAATTCATTCATGTGTTTCCTAAATTTTATTCTTCTCTAGCCTTTAAGGTTTTGGGATTAGGTATCTTTTCTAGTTTTCCTGCACTCTTGCTATTGTAATAGACCTCGTGCAATGCCGTTCAATAAAAAAATTTTTGGAAACATAAAGAATAATTGCAGAACGCACATTTTATGCTTTGTCTTAAAACAGATGTAGAGAAAGAAAGTCTAATTTTGTAGTTTGTATGAATATAGCCATAGTATGCACTAGCAACAAGGACTTAAAATTAAAAAAATGTTCGATGAATAAATTAAATTACCTATCAAAAATAAAAATTTTGGAATTTTTGTAAAATATAAATTTTAAAATATCATGTATGGTCACTTTATTATAATACACAAGTTAAAGCACAAAAAGAATGTGTAATAGTACAGCAAACAACACTTATTTGAGGTAAAATTGTAAATTATGTTAATGAAAGTAAAGCGTTCACTTCAGGTTAACAAAAAAGATCATCAATAGGTAAATATTTTTATTAAGGAAAGTAAAATAAGTACCTGTAGTGGAAATTCCACAGTAAAAAAGATAGGAACATGTGTAGGTCTTATAATCGTAGGAAACCTTCAACGTAGGACAATTTCGGTTGCTGAAATGTAGCAATTTAAACTGTAAGTTGAAAACAGCCAGAACGTTAAACCAAGGATATAAAGTGTTATGCATCGTCTGAAAAGTAAAACAATTAAAAATAAACGTTTTGTGTACAAAATTGAAAAAATATACTGAAAAATTTAAATTATTTAAATGAACTTAAGAAAATTAAAACTATAAGTGAAAATAAGTGAAAAACCTACCTAATAGAGACTCCCAAGGGTAGACTTCTAGGTTTGTACAAAAAAAAGTGTTAGTATTAAAAATAAACTTTGTCATGTGACATTGAAATGATACTATCGACATATCTCCTTAAAAAATAAGTATTTCCAGGAAATTTATCCTGCCTTCACGGACAATAGTGTCAGTAAAATTTTCTATATAACGGAATTCCAAAAGTGTGTAGTATATTAGAAGAACAGCCTTAGTTCTCAAAGGCACACTCGCTCTGAAAATAAAAAATCACAAAATTGTTAAACAGTATGTAAAAATTTCAATAAAAATTAGTAAAGTAAACAAGGAGTATGTAGTTAAGTATTCTGTACTAGTTATAAGGTGTTTGTTAATAGGTTAAAAAAATAATTACAAAACTGCTCAGAAACTTCACCAATCACAAAATTTTAACGTAATCGAGAGTATGGCATCCAAAATTAAAGAAAATTTTACCAGAAATCCGAAAATAATAATACAATGCATATTCCAAGAGGCATACCTAAGTCCTAAAATTCAAAATTTAAAAATAAAAATTTGGAAAATGGAAATCAAGATACCCAGTTTTAAGTTGTTTATATCAAAACTTCGATATTCAACTAATTCGCACATAAATGTTAAAGAAAGTACATAATCTAACAGTTCAAAAAATTTTATAAAAAAATTAGAAGTGTTAAAACAGTGAGTAAACAGTGTGGAAAGGAAAATGACAGTTATAGTAAATATAATTAATTGAAACAAGCAAATTACAAAAAGAAAAATAAATAAATTATATGAAACAAAGTCAAAATATGAATATAAAAGTGAATGGTTGGGGAACTTACCTCAGATTTAATGGTACTCCAGAATTAGGAAACACCATAAGTAAAACACCAAAACTTATATTGGAAGCAACAATTAATTACAAAAGTTCACAAAAAACGTAGTGGTCCAGGGAAGAAAATTAACAAGCTGTCAGCAGGTAATACAGGAACAGGAGTTAACCACATAAAACCATAGAACAAGGCGAAAAGAGGATTACGATTGGAATATCGGATACAACCAAAACCTGATCAGGTCGTACGAAATTGCCGTATTTTGCAAAATATTTCAAATAAAGTCTCGAGCACTGGTTTTTATTTAGTTAACGTAGACAAGGTTTAGTTTAACGTTTATTTGTGTATTTCTGTCCAACATAATTTCAAAAAAAAACATAATTGATGGTTTGTTAAGTCTGAATTAAATTTTTTTTATTTCAATTCTTTGGAAAAATCAGTAATATCAAAATCAAGCAAAAAAAATTTCTACAATTAAAAAAATTCTTAAAAAGGCAAGTTAATCCCAAATAAGTGTACGAGTTTTGAACCGGCCACCCTGATTTAAGAGAGCAAAATAAAAAGTAAGTACAAATGGTAATGGTAATGGTAATGGTGGGGGAGGCTGACGCCTGGCAAGTAGGCCACAGACGGGCCCTTTTTACCAACCCCCAGCTGTCCCCTCAGCCATGTGCTTCTCTTACTGCCTCATCGAATCTTTCCGACCTTCTGATGAAGGTTAGGATGTCACTCATTGCGAGGGAACTCATCTCCTCCCTTAGAAGCGCCTCAGAACCGAAGATACTATGTCTCAGGCGCCCAAACGCTTCACATTGTCCCAGGAAGTGGTAAGATGTCTCTTCATCACTCCTGCATCTTGGGTCTTCCTCAATACCTATCAATGATAGATGCCTCCTAAGTCTGCAGTGGTCTGTCAGAACACCGATTAAGAGATTCAGAGTTTTACGACTCCGAAGTAAGTACAAAAGCAAAAAAGTAAAAAAACTAAAACTATAAATAATACCAAACTATACATATTGACATAATTTCCATATTAATCAAAATAACAAAAAATCCAAAAAAATTTATGGTCTACTTTAAAATCTAACAGTCAATAAACCTAAGCAAAACTTTGCACCGCATCCTGAAAACCTTTGCGATGAAAACAATATCAACAATATCTTTATCGATTCTATATCACATAATAGCATTTCTCAAAATTATTTTTCACAATTCGAGTATAACCGCTATTCACATAGCAGCTTCGAATTACAATATGCCTCGGTAGAAGTTATTTACAATTTAATTTTAAAACAAAAACCTAGATATGACGGTATCTCAGGGGAAAATGCTACAATTAAGCTTCCCATACATAGAGGAACCTCTAACTCACATTATAAATTTTTTATTTGAAACCGGAACGGTCCTCCTGATCTGGAAACAGGTATTAGTTAAACCAATATCTAAATAGAGCAGGAAAAGCACCATCACGGAACTTTGACCAATTAATTTACTCTCAGTTCCCTCAAAAATAGCGGAGTCCTTTATCCATGGTTAACTAACATATTATATGCTAGACCAGATTGTAATTCCTAAACTGCAGTCGGGTTTTCGAAAGAATCACGAAACATTCACGGCCTAAAACTATAAATAATTTATAAATAATACCAAACTATACATATTGTCTGAACGTTATTTGTGGCATTCTCTAAATTTTTCTTTTTCTTTTTTTGTGAGACTACCTCATGAATAATTCTTCGTTATCTAAAAAATATAGTTAGTTGCCCAGCATGTTACTGAAAAAATAAACCTCTGTGTTTATGACTTTAGGTCAAAACTAATATGAGACACAATATGAATAATATAATTCCCTAACGTTTCGAAAAAAAGAATCTGTTTCTTTTTCCAAGTTATTTATCTTGTTTTAGAATATATCAAGGGTGAAACATAATCTTTATTACACTCATACGAAATACCTAAATACAGTTTTTTTAAATTTTGTTCACAATTTACGTTTTGTTTTTGTTAAAATGGATCTCAAAGTATTACTCATTTGAAATACTGTCCTAACATGAATTTTATCTCCGACACGACGTAGTTTTTCTGATAAACCTTGTATATAAGGAATTATTGTTGTTAAATTGGTATTCAGATTTTTGTTGTACCAGTCTATTCTCAATATTTATTAGAGTCTTATCAATAAAAAAATCGGGATATTCATTATTTATTAATACGTCTGTAAAACATTTTTTCTCATTATTTAATATTTGATCATTAGATGAAATTAGTTTTGCCCTATCGTACAAACATTTGACAATACCCCTTTCAACATTAATTGCCTGGTTAGATTTAAAATTTAAATATCTATTAGTAGGTATGAGTTATTTTTCGATATACACTAATATCAAATGTGTTATTAATTTTTTAACCAGAATATCCAAAAAGGGTAATTCATTATTACTCTCTACTTTCAAAGTGAATTTAATGGATGGTTCTTTATCATTAATATTTTCTAAAAAATTATGCAATAGCTCAACATTAATTTCGTTACACTGTTTACACTGAGTTTAGTTTCTTTCCGCCTAATTGTTATCATTTAGCAATTTGTTTTTAACCATCATCAAAGTTTTATCCACTGGGCCATTAGTAAAAAGACTAACTACATCAAAACTCATCATTACATGTCTATCATGAATATTAATTGCATAATATCACAAGCGCAGAGGTTAATTTTTCCAGTAATATACTGGGTAACTAACTATATTACTTCCTCAACCCTCAAACTGATATATTCGTGAAAAAATTTTTATTGCATTTCTGGACGAATCTCGACGAATTATGACGATACACAAAATTTTAGACAAAAAAATGTGTGTCTGTCTGTGTGGTTCGCAATAGCAGCTACAGTTTTTGAGAAAAAGCTTTCAAATTAGGTACACACATTCTAGAGGTCAAGGAAGAGATTGCGTTCTTTGATGAGCAAAATCGGTCCCAATGTCTAAAAAAAATATTAATGACATTCCACCAATGTGACTTTTTTGAAACGTCAAAATGTGACTTTTTTGAAACGTCAAAAATTACTTTTATTATAAACTCCACCACACGTCGAGTTTTACTACGGTGAGGAAGTTCTGATCCCCAAGTAATAATTGACAGCGGTTTTTTTTTGATAGAGAAGAACTATTTATGTGGTAGTAAGTCCCCAAAAAAGAATAAGAAAAATAACTATATATACATAAACACCACATAAATTAGACAATTACAAAAAATAAATTATTTTTCTTCTACTTAATTGCAAACGTTAACAATTAAATTTATTTATTCTTTTCTACAGAGGACATTTCTAATAATGAGTGGAGACATCATTAGGTCGCTAGAACGCCTTTCTGTCTCCCTTCGATTAGTTATAGTTGATGTATTATCCTACATCTTCCTGTTTGTGTTATTTGGTTCTTTACATGTTTTTTGTCACGGCATCTCACTTCTGATGGGGCTACTTTATGCCATAATCCACAAAAATGATCAACATGTATAATTTGAATGAATTGAAAAGACAATAATGAAAATCTATCTATCCGTGGAACTAATAGAAAATAGGAAACTAAATATAATTACCTCACTAAAATCAGATTTTGTTGGATTTTTGTTTTTTACACTTACAGTAAATAAAGGCAAGCTTGATTATTTTTTACTAAACTGTAATATTTGATGTGCTCATTTTTGGTTTGAGAAAAAGTTCTTTCTTGAAAAATATCCATTAAAAAAAAAATTAAATCAATATCTGCTTTAAAAAACCAAATTTTCTACTAAAACTTTCAAGCGGCGACGTTTCAGTGGACTATTGTATATACAGGGCACATGATTAAGTGGATAGATATACTCTGGCAGGTAAAAAGTACGTACCATATTTCTCATATGACACATGAATAATACCATTTGCGAAACAACTGGTGTTTGATAATTTTCAATGAAAATTGTCGTGGCGATAATCAGATTATTGACCATTAACCGCTGAAGTGATGTAGGACAAATAAAAGTTGCAACAGGTTCTAATACGTCTTGTCCAACAATTCAGCCTACATGAACACAATTTCGAGCTCGTAAATGAGGAGGCTGTCCATTGCTCCTGCCCTGACAACATTGGATCGCTAGAAGAAATTTGAATGAGGCAAAATTGGAAAATAGTTGAGTGGAATCTGTACTGTGAAGTGAATTTGAGCATCACCTAAAGCTATGTCTTGTATAACTTTCTGAATTGGACCATTTCAAATATATAGTTATAAGATTGGAGATTTGGAAAAATTGGTTGACCCTGACTACTATAACAATACATTTTCCAACTTTGTGTTGAACAAAACATTGACGATGTTCCTCATATTTTGAATGCACTGCTGCATATTTTTTGGGAATTTGTGCAGAACTAAGTTCAATTTGTATCTTGTTAGAAATTGTGAAGGTTCGCTAAATATTGGCCTATAATCTTTACTTTATCCTGTGTGTCATCACTCATCAGTTATCATTCAGATGAATGACAACTGATAACATACAGGATAAAGTGGAAGATCTAGATACAAACACTAATATTCAGATAAATGACAACTGACAACTGATCACATACAGGATAAAGTGAAGATTTTGAATACAAACACTAATAATCAGATAAATAATAACTGACAACTGATCAGATACAGGATAAAGTGAAGATTACAGACACAAAAACCAATATTTAGCGAATCTTCACATTTCCTAACAAGATAGATACAAAATGAACTTAATTTAATCATCGAGATCGATGACATGCTCCTGAAATCATTATAGGAGAAACTTTTATTATGAGAAACTTTTCATCAGCTGCTTCTAGAAATATTTGGTTATCGCTTGTCTAAAAGATTTCGTCTTTTTGAATCTATGTCAATTAGACTTTCTTTTCGAATCTCATTTAGTTTAGGAAACTTACTTATGTCCATATTTTTGTTAACAGCTAAAGTTGATGCTATATTGAATATTACGACCAAAGGCTACCTAATTCAAAGCTTTTGATATTTTAACGAAATATACTAAAACTGCGAATTATAATATTCTGTTAACTTTATTTTTCTTACGCTAATTTATAAACAGTTAATATTCTTTTTTCTAGAGTATCGTTTTTTTTCTAGTAACAACTGCAAGGTAGCAGAGTTCACCGCTTCTTGAATTTCTGCTGGAACATTATCCTCACCACTGGATGCAGTATTTTTTTAAAAATACTAAAGTAAAATATGGAGATAATTTTCTAATGCGAAAATATGGTAATTAGTACTTTTATTTTTGTTTACTTGGTACCTTGAGAACAGTAAGCTTCTGTATATGGATAAGCAATGAACACTCGACTTTTAGCTTGACATGATTTTGATGTTGTGTTATATGAAAATAGAATTGTAGTTACGTATCATAATTTGTTATTTTTCTCACAATTGATCGCACGAGGAAGTGTAGTCGTGGAAAAGTTATGTATACAAATCATGTGTAAAATATCTTTTGGCATTCGAAGGTTATCAGTATTCGTCTTTCCTTTGTGCTAATGGACATCCTACAAAAACGTGATATATTATTCGTTGTATAAATAACTATTTGGTGTTTTGCCATTTATATCTGCATGGGCATATTTATGTTATCATCTTAGGAGGCTTTAACATAAATATGATGAAAAGTAGCAGTGCATCAACATTTTTGAACAATATTATCTATAAACACTCATGTATTCAATTAATCAACTCACCTACCAGAGTTTGCTCAGAATTAGAGTCCCTTCTTGATCTAATTATAGTAAGTGAAAATTTAAATATCTCAAAATCAAGTGTTTTAGATCAAGCATCGCAGTTCACAACACTGTGTTCTGTGCTGTAGATACAAACCGTGAAAATGTTAACAGCAAAAACTTTCCGATCCTTCTCAAATTTTGACAGACAAAAATTGACTGATGCAAATGAAAAGTTTTTTTTTATTAATGCTCAACTTATAGCACTTTTTAACATCCATGCTCCACTCATACTAAGACTATTACCAACAAAAAACCCCATGAACCTTGGTTTACTGATATTCTACGGGTTATAAAAAAAATCGAAACTAAGCTTTGAATAGGTTTTAAAGCAATAGAAGACCTATAGATAGAAAATACTTCTGTGAGATGCGAAACATCTACAACACTCCATTGAAAAATGAATAAAAAGCCTTTCTTAATTTCCATATTAATCAAAATATCAAAAATCCAAAAAATGTATGATCTACTTTAAAATCTAATGGAGTCAATAAATGTAAGCAAAACTTTGAATCGCTTCCTGAA
Organism: Rhamnusium bicolor; assembly: GCA_029963845.1. Taxonomy (NCBI): domain Eukaryota; kingdom Metazoa; phylum Arthropoda; class Insecta; order Coleoptera; family Cerambycidae; genus Rhamnusium; species Rhamnusium bicolor. Next base: position 573,164 of record JANEYF010003975.1, on the reverse strand, counting down.
AACCTCTGCGATGAAAACAATATCAACAATTTCTTTATCGATTTCATACCACATAATAGCATTCCCCAAAATTATCTTTCACAATTCGAGTATAACCGCTATTCACCTATTACAATATGCCTCAATAGAAATTATTTACAATTTAATTTTAAAACAAAAACCTGGATATGACGGTATCTCAGGCAGAATGCTACAATTAAGCTTCCCATACATAGCGGAACCTCTAACTCACATTATAAATTTTTCATTTGAAACCGGAACGGTCCTCCTGATCTGGAAACAGGTATTAGTTAAACCAATATCTAAATATAGCAGGAAAAGCACCATCACGGAACTTAGACCAATTAGTTTACTCTCAGTTTCCTCAAAAATAGCGGAGTCCCTTATCCATGGTCAACTAACACCTTATACGCTAGACCATAAAGTAATTTCTAAAATACAGTCGAGTTTTCGAAAGAATCACGAAACATCCACGGCCTTGATCACTATTCTCGATGATGTTTTGACATCAATTAATTCTGATAAAGTAAGTTCCTTGACCTTATTAGACATGTCGAAAGCTTTTGACTCCTTAAACACCGAACTGCTAATAAAAAAGTTAAAATTCTACATGATAGAAAATAATATCTTAATGTGGCTCACGTCTTACTTACTAAATCATTTTTAATATACTTGTCTTGAGACCATAAGTGGAAGGAGACTCTCTGATAAACGCTTGTTACTCTCGGGAGTGCCCCAAGGCTCGATTTTTGGGGCCGTTGCTTTTTTACCATCTACACCACATACTTGCCTTAACTCACGAAATATTGTTCCCTGCATATATACGCTGATGATATACAACTTTGCTTTGCTTTTGATATGTGTAACGGTCCTGTTTAGGGAAATAAATTATTTGGATCACATTCGTTGTAAATTAAATAAAATGGTTCGAGTTATACCTTAAATTCCAGATTTGATTAGAATAATTTTGTTAAAAATTGTTGTTTTACCCCTGTAGCGTGGCGCTACTGTGACAATTGTATTGTGCAAGACATTTTTGTAACTAGTGTGCGCACTGATCGTACAATGTTTTCGTGTAGTGTTTTTGAGCGCGGGCAGACAATGATGAGCCACGGGCGAGAGAAGATACGTGACCTGGATTTTTTAAGTTGTTTGTGAGTCCAAGTATGTCGTTGAGATTTTATTTGAACGGAAGATAAGTATTGCTTAGCGCACCAGCCACGAAGATGATGCCCAAGTATGTTAGTAGCTGTGTGAGTAAGAAACTAAAATATATTGGAGCTGTGCACAACCACTGGTAAAGGTCAGCTTTCCTAAATTATAAAACTAGATACCTAGCAACGCTGTGACGTCCACCGGTGTCGGCAGAATGTGCTCGCTAGTGTGTAACAAATAATTTTGCTTCAAAGATTTGCAAATCTGTCAACATTTCTGAACTTTAAGTATAGGTGACTTTTTTCGTAATTGAGGATAAACGTCCTGAGAGATGGTTGCAATTAGTTACCCATTTTTTTTCCTTTTTTTGAACGGTAACAGTGGGTTCGATTAGTCAGAACATTGGTGATCTCACGTTTTAAAAAAAGGATGGCGTCTAACAAAAAATCTCTTACGTATATTGGACGATAACTATTAGTTAAATTGGCGATTACCAAATGTTTATGAACTTGTTTAGCTTTAAGTACCTATTAAAAATAACTGTTCTAGTTAATCACACGCTTCCCCGCCCGGAGAAGAATCTCACTTTGAATTTGTTTTACTTTAATAAATGTATTTGTATACTAATTTTCGTTTTTTTTATATCTTGGTTTTACTATTTTAAAAATGACAGGGCGAAAACACATGGTCGTTACATGTGATGAAGTCTGAGAAGGCCCAAACCAGAATTAATCATGATTTAAATTAAATAAAAAAATTTGTCCCTTTAAAAAAGCACTACTATTGAATCCAAATAAAAGAAAAAATGTAGTTTGGCACTGCATATAATTTAAGAGTTCTCACACACATTCAACTGTCAATTGACAATATAATTATAGAACAAGTTGACAAGGTGAAAATTTATTCCTCATATATCGGAAATATGTAGAAAATGTTTCTGCACTTTTAAAAAGATTTCAAGCTTTAGAAATAACCTTGACAAGGCCACTAAACTTCTGTTATGTGAGTCCTTAGTTTTATCACATGTCAACTACTGTGATTATGTTTATGGACCTTGCTTAAATTCAGAAGCAAACAAACTTCAAAAAATCCAGAATATCTGTATTAGATTTGTTACAAATAGTTCTATCCACAAGCATATAACACCATATATCAGGGAGTTAGAACTACTAAAAATAAATGGGAGGTGCTTCCTACATTTCATCTCACTATTAACTAATGTCACCATAACGCAAAAAATCTGATTATCTCTATGGCAAACTAATTGCAAGACATGTTATACATAACCCAAATTTGAGACTTACAACCGACCAATTGCATCTTTTACTTACCTATCGACTTATGTCTATAATAATCTACCTCCACAGTTACACAGCAAATTAACAAATGTATTAAAACGTCAACTTAAGACTCTGATTTTGAACGACAAATTAAACATAAGTTTAAAATTGTTTTAGACGGTGATGAAAACATATGCTAGACATCATACTGTTCTGTTAGATATTATATACACATATACTGTAGATATACGTTAGATATACAATATACATAAACTAGATATACGTTAGATATTATATACTACTAATACTATACCAATGGTATCTTATGTTAGTAGTTTTGATATCAGTGTGTACTGTACCACTAGCCTTGCGTGTAAAATTGCTTTTATTTTACACAATAAAGACATTTAATATTATTATTATTATTATTATGTCATACTGTTGTATATCGATCGAGTTATATTTAATTTCAATTCAAATTTGTTCATTATTTTTTAGAAGCACAATGTTTCAGATTTAAAATATTTTTTACTTAAATTTTGACAACACCTTAATTATCTAGCATTGCTATTGTTCCTTCTTTTTTTATTTAAAATTAGTGTTCTTACTGACAGTGCAAAATATACCAGCGGTATTTTATAATATCAAAATTATAAATTAATGTACTTTTTTATTTTTTGTTAGAATTATGTTCCTTACCCTGAAAGATGACACGTCAAACCATTTTCATTCCGTCCCCGTACCTTTCGATTTTCCCAATTTCCGACTCTCCACCGCGGTCAAGTTAAGACAGCAGTAGTCGTTGACAAATCTATCCCTTTTAACTCCCTTCCGGTTTTCTCCCTCGATGCCGCCCCCGTCTATCAAACCGCTGAACCGATGTTGCTGCCTTCGTGTCACAATATGACAAGACGCGCACGCTGAATACAAATCCTATCAATTATGGGACGTTTTGGAATAAGAATAAGGTCGAAGACGATTCGTTCACGGCTTTGTTTTGTCCATTGTTGGGATTAGGGTTTGTTTCATTTCACTACGAGCAATCAGAATTACCCAGTTGTGTAAATCTTATAAATATTATTATTAATTTTATCTCCTCCTCTAATGATAATAATAATAATAATAATAATAAATGGTTTTTATTGGTATATTATAGAATTACAACAAATGACAGAGAATTTACAAAAATAAAAAAAATGCCAATAGACAGAGTTTGGAAGTTCCATTCTTACACTCAACTTCACAATTAATAAAAATATAGTTTACAGTTAAGATAAATTAGCGTAAGTATGGAAACTTACAAGATACCTATAATGGGTGCATAAGAAAAAAATCTGAAAAATTAATAGTATTACAATAGCAAATATATATATTCATTTTATGGCATATATATATATATATGAAATCTATTTATTTATATATATATACCTCTGTAGTTTCACACTATTATATATGTATATGTATATCAACATATACACATACATTGTTATACAGGGTGGGACAATAGTGCGTCCGACTTCGAAATCTCGAGTTCTATGACAAGCTAGACACTTGATTTAAAAACATCGGTAAACTAGAAAAAATGTCTATAACCGGAAATTGTTTTCGTATATAAAGGGTGAGCCAAGACGATTCTACAGGGTCAAGTAACATTTTCTTAAATGAAATGCTATGTATATCAGAACAAATGTAATCGTATTTACTGAGACCAAAAAATAAAACTTATACAAATGTTTTAAATACGTTGAAGATGTGTGGATTCAAAAACATTTAGAAACGGGCCGTATATACTGCATCAGCGTAATTCAAATGTGATAGGACCAATAATTCACATAAGATGGTTCCGTTTTTCACGTTTAACAGATTCCTGCTATTATATATTAATTTTAATTTAGTAAAATTTCAAGGTAGGACATCGTTTCATATACCTTGCATGCAAATTTGACACATAACAACCTAAAGCCAACCCTGGTATTAGGTCATAACCGATCGGTAAATCCTACCTCTGAACATCAAAGGATCAACTATCGATGAAATGTTTACATGTTTATGTTTCATTTTAATATCATCAATAGTAAAATAGACTCTCCAAAGATTTTAAACCATATTAATTTCAGAGTTCCGCCCGTAATGAAAAAAACATTTTTAAACAAAATTGTGAAAATTTCACAGCGGAATACCTCTCTCTACCTTTCTTTCTTTCATTGCCTCTTACGTTCCTCTCCATTTCCTCTTTCTTACATTATTTATTTTTAATTAGTTAATATTTTCAATTATAGCTAACAAATTGTTAAAATGTTAGATTATATGTAAAACTAAATTAAGGTTAAGTATCCTGGGACCAGATTTTGCCTAAAATAAATATTTGTATCGTAAATAATCCAATTTTTTATTAATAAAGGCATATTATTGTTATTACATATTATTATTTTAGGAACTAGAGCTACATGCATTAATTTAATAAATGTTAAATGCTTTAAATGAAAAGTTATTTACAGGGTGGGGCAATAGTACGTCGGACCTCGATATATCGAGTTCTACAATAGCTAGAAATTTTTTAAAAAATTGCAAGTAAACTAGATAAAAAAGTCTATAACTGGAAATTATTTTCGAACATACAGGGCGAGCTAACACAAAATTACAGGACCAAGTGCCTTTTTTTAAATGGAATGCTATGTATATCAGTACATTTTTTGAAGCCTCTTTCTAGGCTCTATTCATTCTTATATTATTATTGGCTATCTCCAAACCACTTTGATGTAATGAATTTTTTTTGTTGAAATAATGCCATCTGCAGATGGATATTAAAAAAAATCACCACACTCACAATTATAGGTTTTAAGAAAAACTTATGTGAATACCAGTTACGAGACATCTAATTAATATTTTTGAATTATTTTCATTTCCTAAAAATGTACAGGGTGGCCAAAAATTAGTATTCAATTAAGAACTTTTTAAATTGAATTTTCTCGATTTTTTCAAATGGAACACCCTGTATATTTTTCAACGGTGTGATGTAAAAATGAAATACAAACATTTTTTGTAAGTACTTCCCTATGGATAATTGCAACCATTTTCGTTTTATTGAGCAATAATTACAACATTCAAAAATAAACTTAAAGTAAGAGGTTTCTTCAAATAACTCAGTAGAAAAAATTATAATAAATGTTCCACATGTTGGCCATTTTGATTGACACACATATCTATGCGCTTTTGAAATGAGGTTCCCACTGTTCCTAAAACTGCCGGTGTGATAGATCTAAAGGCACTTATTATTCTTTCCTTCATATTTTGTACTGTTATTGGTGTGTCTCTATAAACAATTTCCTTCACGTATCCCCATAAAAAGAAATCCATTTTTGTAAGATCTGGGGATCTAGCAGGCCATTTAGTGGGTCCATTTCTTCCAATCCATTGATGAAGGTAGGTATTATTTAAGTGGTCTCTAACTGCATTTAAATAATGTGGTGGAGCACCATCTTGTTGAAACCACATCCTATTTCGAATTCTTCCAGGGAGATTTACCAATAATTGTGGCAGATAGTTTTCAAAAAAATGAAGATAAATAGCTCCAGTCAATGTACCATCAAAGAAATGTAGCCCTATTACATGTTCTCCAATAATTCCTCCCCAAACGTTTATAGACCATCTGTGTTGGTTATCAACTTGCATAAAAAAGTAAGGATTTTCCGAAGCATAATAATGGAAATTGTGCCTATTAACAAATCCATTTTTATGAAAAGTTGCCTCATCAGTGAATAAAACATTATTGAAGAAGTTGACATCAACTTGCATTTTACCTCTGGCCCAATTACAAAATTGTAGGCGCTTTTGAAAATCGTCATCAGATAATTCCTGGTGCATTTGAATATGATATGCATGCAACTTATTTGTATTAACATTCGACCCACAGACCGTCTACTTATTCCTACTAATGAGGTCACTTCTCTTTGACTAACATGGGGATTCTCAACCGTTGCCAGCCAGCACCACAGAAAACTCATTTTCTTCATTCACAACACGTTTTATTCTTTCACTTTTTTTATATTCGACATTTCCAGTTTCCAGAAATCTGTCAAAAAGGTTTTGGAAGCTGCTAACATCAGGAAGCCTTCTTTCAGGATAACGTTGGTGATAAATTCTATTGGCAAGTGAACAATTTCTGTCTGACTCGCCCAAAACAAAAGTCATGTCTACAAGTTCCGCTTTATTAAAATTCATACTATAAAATTCCAAATATTTTAAATTCAATACAAATTGTAACTAACGACCGATAAGTGTGATAAATGCTCCTTTGTACACGACAATTTATACCAAACTGAGGTTTTATTGCTTGTCGATTAACGAAAACAGCAAAAAAAATGTACAAAAAAAACATTACAGTAAAGGACTGGTTAAGTACTATTTACTCATTTCAATGAAAATGGTCCCACTATATGGCCTCATTTCAAAATTGCATAAAGACGTGTGTCAATCAAAATGGGCAACACGTCGAACACCTATTATAAATTTTTCTAATGAATTATTTGAGGGAACCTCTTTTTTTAAGTTTATTCTTGAATTTGACACTTATTTATTTATAAAACGAAAATGGTTGCAATTAGCCATAGGGAAGTACTTACAAAAAAAGTTCGTTTTTCATTTCTACATCACATTGTCGAAAAATATACAGGGTGTTTCATTTGAAAAAATTGAGAAAATTTTATTTAAAAAGTTCTTAAATGAAAAATAAACACTTATTTATTTATAAGACGAAAATGGTTACAATTAGCCATAGGGAAGTACTTACAAAAAAATGTTCGTTTTTCATTTTTGCATCACATCGTTGAAAGATATACAGGGTGTTCCATTTGAAAAAAATGGGGAAATTCAATTTAAAAAGTTCTTAATTGAAAACTAATTTTTGGCCACCCTGTACATTTTTAGGAAATGAAAATGATTCAAGACCATTAATTAGATGTCTCGTAACTGGTATCCACATAAGTTTTTCTTAAAACCCATAGTTGTGACTGTGGTGATTTTTTTTAATATCCATCTGCAGATGGCATTATTTCAACAAAAAAAATTCATTACATCAAAGTGGTTGGGAGATAGCCAATAATAATATAGGAATGAATAGAGCCTAGAAAAAAACTTCAAAAAATTTATTGATATACATAGCATTCTATTTAAAAAAAAGGCACTTGGTCCTGTCATTTCGTCTTGGCTCGCCCTGTATGTTCGAAAATAATTTTCAGTTATAGACTTTTTTTATCTAGTTTACTTGCAATTTTTTTTAAAATTTCTAGCTATCGTAGACTCGAAATATCGAGATCCGACGCACTATTGCCCCACCCTGTATGATATAAATTCATTTAATGTTTTTTACGAATAAATATGTACTGAATATACGCTGTTTCTTGAAAATATACGTATTTAATGAAAAAGATGAATAAAAACGTTCATGACGAATTTGGTAGACATTTGCTCAAGAACTAATTCCGTGAAGTTTTGGAATCTTGAAATCCATTTAACTAAAATGTGTTCAAATAACTATAAATAAGCAGGTGCCTTGAAAGACTATAATCGAAAGATATAAAACAGTTTCACTTAAAATTTTCTCACCTGTTTCCTGACGAAAATCATTAATACTCAATAATGAGCAAATAATTACTCAGCCCGTACATAATATTCTATTTATTTTTAATTATTTCTTTAGATATGTGCACTCCGCGTAGTAAGGCAAACCGTAATAAAATTTTATGTATCTCACAGAAAAACAATTAAATACAAATTTGGTGTAAAGCTATTGGCGCAAACTTAACCGATAAATCATAATTTTTAAATTGCTACTGCAGATAATTAATAAATTCTTTGTGTTTGACAAATGCGAGAAGCTACACATGTATTATTAAGAAATTAATGGCTCTCGAGGATGTAAAGTACTTTTAAAATAGATAATCGATCTAATTCCTGTGAGATGTTCAGCAAAATAAAAACAACTATGACATTTTAAAACAACTCTTAATTTTATTGGCACATACACGTGTAAAACTAATGTAAAGGTAACAGGAAATGTGCGATTTCATTTCATTTCAAATAACAATTTAAATACCTTTTAGATTTATTTAAGTTTTGTCACTTCCTTATAGTGGCCACCTCATAAACTAGTGACTTATGTCAGATTTATTATATGCCAAGTGCTCTTAAAGATGGTGTTGTCTTAAAGAAAGTTTTTAAAAAGTCTTCAGAAGTTATATCAAAAATAAATGATCTTTTAATCTTTATTGACTTATGACTGACTTATTAATGCATTTGTCAAGTCTTCAATAAAACTTTATAGCAGTTAAGTTCAAGTTAGGAGTATTGAGTGTTACAGAGAATTTAGGACGTGTTGTGGTTTTATAATTGCTTTATCAAATTATCTTGAGGTAGTTGTTAATGCCCGGTTATAATTCTAAAATGCTTTGAGATCACCAAGTTTCAGGTCGAACTTTCATAACGCCAACTTCTTATTAAAGTTTTAATGAAGCAGACAATAATCTGTAATAAATTAATCATAAGCATAAAAGAGTTTGGATCTCTTTCCCAGAATATAATGTTTTAAAATATCACTATAGTCGGACCGCTGGAAGATTGCAACTTTTGTCAAAGCCATAAATAATGTTATTCTGTTCAATTGCCAGCGGTACAGTATGATAAAATTTCGAAATCCACACAGGTCAGATGTTCGCTTTTGTACAGCTCGAACAAGAAACAAGGGTTCAAAATTTCCTTTTTCAGGGGTGAAATAAGTCTCCACCTTTAATATAAACTGACGTTCATCTCGAATCAAATCTCGTGTTAAGTGTTTTACTTTCGATTGATCCATGAATATTTTAATATGATAATTTTTGAATAAACCAATTCCCGGTTATAGAATACATATTACTACTTAGGCTACTCTAAGTTAAGGAAAACGTAAAATGAAGAATTTATTTATGTTTTTCGGCAAGAATATATTGGGAGCCCCATTGTATTTTGATCCTTTTTAAACCTATATAAGTTTTGAACTAGTTGAGATAATGAAATGTGGTTTTCGCCAGTCTTCTTCTAATTTTGATAAGTTTTTCCTGAGTATCCGTCCTTTTTCCTCACTTCCGGATTAACCGGAAATGACATACCGTATTTTCGGGGATAGGGTAACTTTGTTATTTCTAAATTGAAAAGCCCATTGTTTCCCCTATCCGAAAATTACATATTTGTCATGGAAGTTATACAGAATGATGGTTTTATAAGCTTTTAAAATGAATACTGCATTTTATCGAAATGCTGCGAAAAAAATAATGATTCACAAAGTTGATTATGGAAATAAAAGACAACATCACTTGTAAATGTCAAATTAGTGTAATAACAATTGCATGTTACTTCAATTGCTAATATTAAAAATGTACATATGAAACTCGTTATAACAAAATGTAATAGGATATTTATTAAACAAATAAGAAATAAACAAAATAATACACATTAGTTATAAGAGATGTTCAAAAGGCTGCCCATCAACTTGGATACTTTTATTTATTCGTTTTACAAAGTTGTCAACGCTTCGACTTAATTGTTCGGGGACAATGTTGTTAAAGACATCTCGATGTTTTCTTTAAGTTGTTCTAAATTTTGTGGCATAGGGCTATAATACCTGCCTTTCTCCCCATATGAAAAAATCTGGAACTGTGTGTTCTGGGGATCGAGGGGACCATACTGTAGGACCTCCTTTCCCTATCTAATGATTTCCAAAGGTTATCCTGTTCAATTTGCGGATAAAAGAAATTTTCTAACATGTTCAAATATGATGGGGCATTGACAATTGGATTGTTAAAAAAAAAGGCCCGTAAATTTTTTGTTTTAATACCGCACACCAAACTGTTACTTTTGGAGAGGATCTGACATACTGATGGAAATTTCTGGGATTTTCTGATGCCCAAACTCTACAATTATGCTCATTCACCTTGCCATTTAAATAAAATGATGCTTCATCTGATATGATTAACTTATCAAGAAAATGCCTATCTCCTCTACGTAAATTAAGAATTTTTCTACAAAATTGTACTCGTTTTGGAAAATCAGTTTCCTTTAATTGTTGATGAATCTGAATTTTATAAGCATACAATTTTAAACATTTTTCATAATGTAAACATTAGTTTTTGGAATACCTGTTGTGGAAGAAATTTTTCTTGTAGAAGAGGAAGGATCATTTTTGTGTCATTTCCAAAATTTCAAATGCATTAAGCCTATTTTCATTATTTGGAGTTCTTTTTTTTACGGTCAATACAACCCGAATTCCACAAGTTTCCATACCATTTTCTAACTGAATTTTTTGTTGGAGGTTCCTTGTTAAACATAGTTCTAAATCTTTTTTGTTGTTTTGTAAGATTTAGTCATAGCAAAAAAAGATTACACACTTAGCTCTTTAACTTAAAGTTAAAAATTTTCTTAAAGTAACTCAAGTACCCGAGTTGTTAATAAACTAATTTGATGTTTACAAGTGATGCTGTCTTTTATTTCCACAGTCTACTTTGTGAATCATTATTTTTTTCCTAGCATTTCGATAAAACGCAGTATTCCTTTTAAAAGTTTATAAAACCATCACTCTGTATAATTTCCATGACAAATATAGGTTCGTTAAAATATTTATGTTACTTGATTGATATGATGTTATTTCCTTTGTCAAATTTAAATAAAAATTTAATTTATTCTTATAAATTATTTTTTTATCGTCAATATTTACTAAATATGTAGATAAATATGTGTTATTTTATATTTTTGAAGAGAATTTAAATATTTGTCAAAATTGTAAAAAAAAATATTGTTTTGATATTTTCCATTTTTTCAATTATTCTTTTGTTGAAATTTCGCAACTTGGAAAAAATACTATAAGATACGTTAAACACTTAATTTATTTCCAAAGACAAATCAAATAGTTGGGGTGAGAACGTTATAGGAATGACCCTGTATATATTAAATTACTGCATTTTTATGATTGAACGGTTTTTTATGTGTTTTGTGACTATTTAAACATAAATAGATTTATACAGTGAGATCCATATGTATGGAATAAATTCATTTTAAGCATAATTATGAACTTTTTAGGAAAAATCCTAAAATAGGTCTGTTTTTAATTTGGTATTGCCATTTTGTAGCATGAAAATAAATTACCCCCTGCGTTCACCCCCTCTGAATTACGACTACCCTCCCAAAAATTTTAAATTCTTCCTTCCTTGTTCGAAAAGGATTTTGACCTTCTATTCAGTAGTTTTTTAAATTTGGGGCATTATTTTTTGGGAAAATTAATTTTGAAAACGTAAAATTTTATGAATATCTTGTAAACAGTCAAGGTATTTTTTTCTAAATTATTGCTTTTGAAGAAAAAATTGAAACTGATATGTTGCTGTTTTTTAAGCTTTTTAATACAAAATTTTACCCACAAGAAAGTTTTTTTAAAGTAGACACTAAAAAAATTAGTTAAAAAAACCTAAAGAAATCACACCATTAACAGTGCCTTAAAAAAGTGTCAAGTGGGCCATGGAGTATTTTTGTTTCTAATTACTGTCACTATTCTAAGTTATTCACACGCATCAGTGCATTTAATACTCGTAAGATTTCTTTATTTATTCAAATTTATTATGGCTAATTTATCCGAAACTCAGAGAACAGATATTCTAATTATGATTGGATGCGGTAATAAAACAAAAATTCAAAAAGGAGTTCTGTGAAATAGTAATAAATACCCTGGTCAGCAGTTATCACAGTCTACACTCAGTAAAATAGAAAACAAATTTCTTGAAACTGGACATGTAAGAAATATTCAACATCAAGGTATTACTCCCCGATTTGATGAGGAAGAACAATTAGATCCACTGGTAGAGGTTGAGGAAAATGCACATAAACTAACTTGACAACTTGCTGCCGACAAGGATGTAAGTAAATCAGGATGAGGACGATACTGATCGAAGGCAAGAATTTTATGAATTAATGATGAACAGAATGATAGCAGATTTGTAGTTAATAAACAAAATTGTTTTTTTCTGATGAAACCAGATTTCAATTAAACGGACCGGTAAACCGCGAAAACTATGGATATTGGAGCAGAAAGAATCCTCATTTTCTTCAAAAAGTGAACGTTTGGGCTGGTAACATTAATAATCAAATTATTGCCCATAATTTTTTTGGTGGCATAGTTAACGATGATGTTTATCTAGATTTTTTAACGAACATCTTAGTACCTACATTAAAAACAATTTTTCCTGATGTTAATTATCCAAATGTAATAGACAGGTCTATTTGGTACCAACAAAATTCACGTAGAGTGAGAAATTATTTAAACGAAGTATTCCCTAACCGGTGGATTGGAAGATGTCGAACTGTTGAATGGCTACCTCGGTCTCCTGATTTGATCCCTCTTGATTACTTTTCTTGGTACTATTCAAAAGTGTATGTTAATCGACCAGACAATATTGCAGAAATTCACAAAATTAGCCCTGAGGTCATACAAAATGTCATCCGAGAATTCAAAGATCGCCTTGCTTATTATCAAGAGATGACTGGCAGTCATTTTGAACATATAATTTAATTATAAAATAAATTGGAAATACATTCTTAATACTATGTGAGATTCTGCGCTTCATTTTATGTAAAGGGTTGAGGTGGGTACAATTTTGTATTAAACCAATAATTTAGCAAAAAATACCTCAACTAAGTTTACAAGACATTTACAAAATTTTACATTTTCAAACTTAATTTTCTCAGTAATTAATGCCCCAAATTTAAAAAACTTTATACTTCTAAATAGAGACTCAAAGTCCCTTTCTAACAAGTTACCGCACTACCCCTTCCTGATTTAAAATTTTCGGGAAGGTAGACATAATTCAGAGGAGGTAAATTATTTTCATGCTAAAAAAATGGCAACTTCGAAATAAAAATGAACCTATTTCATTTTCCTAAATGATACGTTTAAAATGAACTTACTCCATACATATGGACCGCACAATGTATTACATTCTGTTGTATTATAGGTAAAGGAAATCTCAAATTGGACAAGATTCTGCCTAGGTATAGAATATTAATAAGTCTGGCCAAGGTCATTAATCCTACAGAGATGTACTGGGTATGCATCATATCATAATACTTAAATAAGTACAATAATAAAAACAAAAATATTTTATATATTGTGATGTATGTTTTTGTACTATTTCGTTCGCTTTGAATTTTTTTATGTATTTCCTTATATTTTGCAAGCTTAGTGCTGCACATTATTATTAAACTGTTAAATGATGTTCACACATGTACATTGTATATCTAAGTGATAATTAATAATAAATAAATAAATAGATAAAATAAATGAAAATAAATTTTATTAATACTGGTACGCTTTATAAAAATATGTACAAAAGTCACCTTCTTAAGCAGATTTTTGAAGTAGCTTGGTTGTCGTTATCACAAACTTCTATAATAACAGTGTAGCATCAGATATGTTTCTACAGCTGTCTCAGTAAGCAATGTTCGGTGTGGTGAAAAAATATGTTTGTATTTTGAAAAAGACCGTTCGACATCTACGGAAGTAATACAGGCATAAGTAAAACACTCTGTGAACTCACTTAACGCAGCTGTAGATGCACCATCACAAATTTGTCTTAATTTGGTAAAATCAGGATCTTTCCATAATACACTCTCGAATTTTTCAATAACGGGCTTATTTTTTGCGTCATTTATAGTCTGTAGCTGTGTATTTACGTCATCTACTATTTGCAGTGATTCCACCAACGACAACGAAGTATTTTGCAATTTTTCTATTGCGTCGTGTAGTTCTCTATAATTGTTATAAATAGTTTTTAAATCTGTTTCAAGGGAAACATCTTGAAAGCTTGTCGGGCTTTCCTTAATAGCTGCAGCCTCGTTAGGGTTGAACTGTAGTATCACAGCTTTTATTTGTTGAAAATATTCAGCACAATAAACAGCTGCTTTCAACCACGTTCCCCAACGTGTAAGAATCAGCTCTGGTGGTAACATGTAAAAACCTACAATCGTCTCTTTGAAGAAAACGGCCCACCAAACGCATTGTCGCAGCACAGTCGGTCACAAACATCAACACTTGACTTGTTGACAATTCAAATTTTTCGAAAGTCTCCAACACCACCCGCGTAATTGTTTCGCCAGTACACGCAGTTAGTCTTTTGCTAGCTAGTAAAAGTGAAAATGTTGGTTTAACAGGGTCGAGTACACGTACTATAACATTTAAAATAGAATTTTTTTACAATCTGTCGTTTCGTCAACACATAACCACAGCCGTGTACTTTTTAATGCACATTTAATCCTATTTATAATGTCTTCACGAACACTAAAAGTGGAAATGTTGGTTGAACAGGATCGAGTATATGTACTATAACATTTAAAATAGAATTTTTTTTACAATCTGTCGTCTCGTCAACACATAACCACAGCCATGTATTTGTTAATGCACATTTAATCCTATTTACAATGTCTTCACGAACACTTGGTACATATCTACGTTACGATGAACGACTTGGTATATTCACCTGGGGATTGTATTTATTCCAGAACTCCCGAAATGCTGGTTTATCCAATATGCGCGGGTTCCAAAGAAGACACGCCATTTTTTTATTTTTATGCCGGTTACTATTGACATGAATTTTGCAGCCGCCGCCGTATTTATTCCAGCATATTAAGTCTTGATCACAAACTTTACAAATTATATTACATCCGTCATAGAATAAATCCGGAAATTCACCGAGAAATTTATTCACTTTATCAGCGTACGGTCGTTTTCTACTCTTTACGCTCAACATTATTTATTATTTATTAGTACTCTATGCATCGACCGACAGATAACAACTGAAGTGTGTCGTGTCATCATCATCGTAAACAAGCGCGCGATGGCATTGGTATTGCGCCCGACCCTGTATCTATCATCGTTTGGCCAGGCTTAGATATTAAACACCACAGGTAATACAACCCCCTGTATTCCTAAAGATATCTGAAGGTACCGTATGTGGGAGGGGGCTACACATTGAGAAATAATGGACACACCCAATGTCCGAGTGTGCTAGGATTAAATTCTGATTTAGAAAAAATCCTAGCTCCAAATCCGGGACTTCAGGATGAACGTCAAGTGTCTACCACTACACCACAATATTTGTCCCTAAATCGTGTGATTGCAATATTCTTTTTGTATACAAGTATATTCATCCTCGTACTAAAATTAAATTGTTTACATTCCTAGTACCTTAACAACGTCCAATTGACAAATTCATGTTGTATTTGGCCTCATCTGAACCATCCGCGCGCAACTAGTTTTTATTTTTATATTAACCTCATCTAATGGATCTTAGTGGTCAGTGACAAAGATTTGTATAGGCGTTAAACCTACGGCGACTCTGATAGATTGCTTAATCTCACATGTGCTATGTTTATGTCGTTGCTCTATTGTTAGACAATTGATGAGCTTGGCCGCCTTGATTTTAATGTGCTCTTTCAATGGATTAATGATTAATTTTCGAGCAGGCGATGTTGGGCTATTTGGACGAAAAAATACGATCATTTTTCAAGGCAAGGCGTGGAGGAATCATATAAAAAATGTACATTATAGTTAATGCCGAGCATTAGTTTTATTTTTTATCGAGATTTTATCTATTGGATTGTGACTACTAGAGAGTTTGTTCTTCTGTGGTAATTTCTTGTTGGTTGCGTTTTTATTTCTAACCGGGTGTCCTTAGTAATTCGAGCCTTAAGTATGTTTTTATATTAGATTATCTGGCGGCACGTCAGAAACGCATCCGTGGGTTCGGGTAATTAAAGCATATTTATTGTATATAAAAATATATGAAATTTAAACTGTAGTTTTCATAGAAACGTGTATATTTTTATTACTTTTTTTATTTGATTCTGAAATTATCTGACACCACCCCTTTTTTATGAAAACTTATACAGGATGCCCAATCCGTCAAATTAGAATTACACCTTTGTTCTTGAATGTAAAAAAAAATTTTGCTGGGTAAAGTTATAGTTTCTTATTTGGTGCATGTTTTAAAATTATATCCAATAATATACAGGTTTCTTAAAGAAGTGATGTAGCGCTGATGCTACAAAATAAAACTTTAATTCAGAAGAAGTTATTTATTAACAAAAACAAAACAAATTGGGAAATTTACAGGTATGTAAAGATATGTTGTATACGAGATTTGTGACTTGACTAAACTTTTTGGTTAGCCAGGTACTTATACAGGGTGTTTCAGGTATGCTGTCATCAATTCCTAGGGGTGATTCTACATAAAAAAATATGAAAAAAAGTTCATATAAACATGGGCCCGAAAATCTCTCCTAAGGGCGCTGCGGAACTCTGAAGGGGGCATCCAAAACTGACATTTTATTTAATATCTCAGGAACCCTTTGACCTACAGTGACTAGTTTTTGCACGTGATTCGATATCAATAAAGGTCATTATCTGATGTTATTTACCAAAGGTAAATTCAGTCAGGGGTGCACAAAATTGGAAAGGGGAGACTTACTTCTCCCCCAATTTTTTTAATGTGAATTTTTTGTAAATGTCTCATCGGAATATGATGCCTTGACTATAAATACACAAAACAGGTTTTCTTGTTGTAACGCCATAGGACCAACCAGTTTCCAGTAATTTGAACACAAAGAAACGCATGCATTGCCTAGGATTCAAAAATAAGGATAATGATTTCTCGCTCTTCTGCATAATTTAATAATAATAGAAACCATAGGCAGTCAATTTTTTAAAACAACAAATCTGTATTACGTGACACAGATAAGTACCAATAGGGTTGGCTGTCGACTAAAATAAAATAAAATAAAATGTCAATTTTGGGTGCCCCCTTCAGAGGCCCGCAGCGCCCTTAGGAGGGATTTTCGGACCCATGTTTATATGAACTTTTTTTCATATTTTTTTATGTAGAATCATCCCTAGAAATTAATGACCGCATACTTGAAACACCCTATATAAAAGGGAGAAAGGCGATGGACGGGAATTCCCTCCATTACTGTGGTC
Organism: Rhamnusium bicolor; assembly: GCA_029963845.1. NCBI lineage: Eukaryota > Metazoa > Arthropoda > Insecta > Coleoptera > Cerambycidae > Rhamnusium > Rhamnusium bicolor. The sequence continues at coordinate 555,686 of JANEYF010003975.1, read as the reverse complement.
ATTCATTGCTGCCTGTTAAATTATGGGTTTTTCCAAATTGAGCTAAAAGTACCAATATTGTGAAATCTTGATTATAAACTTAAATATGCGTTTATTATCGCGTTTTGGGAAAGTAAACTACAAGTAACAGTAACTTTTTTTTAAACCCAGATATGCCTGAAATTTCGATTTTTTTTTCCTCAAAACCATCAAAAACTTTGGTGGTCACGATAAGAACACTTGAAAAAAAATATATATTTTATGTAAAGAAAACACCTGACCTTTTGAGAGGACAATATGTATTTAGGTATACATATTTATTGAAAATACAGAAAACAGTCTATAATTATATAGAGAAACCAAATATAGTTGATACAAAATAAAATCCGTTGCACGTCATCGACAATAATATACATGACAGAAGAACACTGATGCCAAGTCTCTACAATAATATTAAAACTGAGACGATTTAGTGTCATATTCCCCAAAAAAAAAAACAATTATGCAGCTATGGACACGTGTTTGTATTGTATTGCACCTCATCAGCGTAGCTTAGCTAAGGAACTGGATCTAGGATGGGATAGATCAGGAACAAGAACTAAGGCTGAAAAGTACAGTACACGATACTGAATTAGTGCCTTCATGTTCCCATGTGTCACAAATGGGTCTCGATGAGTACAATCGGCACACAGAGCTCTATGTGTACTGCTCGTTCAGATAGAGGATTGTGCTTATCGAGGTCCCACCTGTGGCACATGGGAACATGAAGGCACTAATTGAGTACTGTCTACTGTACTTTCCAGCCATTTTCCCCTATGACCTACCCTCTGTAGACTAACGTTCTGGTCTCAACATCATTCATGTTGCGGTTGAAGACAAAAATATTATGAGACTGATCTACTTTTATCATCTTCTTTTCTTTCATTGAATATTGATAAACAACACGTGTGGGATGAACGGTTATAGAATTAGATGCCAATGGCACAATATTGTTGTCATGCCATTTCACTACAACAAATCCCTTCTCATTTGACTTGTAATCAATAGAGCCCTCATTATTTTTTGATTTCATTTTTGGCAATAAGTGGACATTTTGATGTGTGATTTTCTGATATCGAGCAAATCACTGGCGGTTCCTATGTAGGGTCATTTGGTCAATGACCTCCCACATACAAATAAAAAAAATAGAGTTGTTCATTTTCTGAAGTTTAAAAATATATAATATATATATTTTTAAGAATGATTATGATTATTGAAATAAATAAATTACATAACAACACTATTGCATATATGGTAACAAAAAAATGTTATGTTTTTACGGTTCATCACGTGGTAATACTCATCCAACTAATTGAAGGTCGGCTTATCCATTTCAATCAAAAATATTCTACATATTTAAATTATTGCAGATTTCTACAACAAACCAGTGTCCTTATAGAAGGACAGTAGGCATATCTGGGTTAATGCAACACCCTGTAATTATTACTTACTTAAATAGTGTTCTTTAAGGCAATGACACCTCGGAAACCTAGGAAATAATGGCCTTATGAATAATGAATGGAGATTTATGAATAATGTATGCTTTCAGCAAAACGGGCGTCATCACACTTTGGGGGCAAGCTAGACAATACTTAAACGAAACTTTTTCCGGCAAATGGATATTTAGAAAAGGTTGGTGGAATGGCCCGCTAGATCTCCAAATCTAACACCTCTGGACTATTTCCTGTGGGGCAACGTAAAAAATAAAGTGTACCAGAATGGACCGGAAAACCTGAAGACTTAAAAAATACGGAACGAAATTATTCACATATCCAACATTCTCGAAAATAATAAGAAGCTTTCGGGACCATCTGGGTTACTTCCTGGCTGTAAATGGGGTGCAATTTGAACACCTCTGAGACGTTTTTTTATTTTTATTTATAATGCTATTAGATTAGTATTACTGATTAACGTTGAACTTTAGTTACTCTTGCTCTTTCTAACTATCGTCGTATATGTTCCCTAAAAATCTGATTGTTATGTTTAGAGTAAAAATTTTAATGTCCACGTTTTATCAATTTTTTTCTTTTATAACTCTATTAAAAATACATTGTATCATACGGAGAAACTGTGCCCTATCTAGATTTGCCACAAAAAGTAGGGTTGCCATTAAAACATTGGAGCAACGCAACGGCTTTATAAAAAGAAATTTTGAGGCCACCGGAGTATGTGTTGAATTACTTCAAACAACTTTTCTCAGTGGCATTTTTTTAAAAAATCGTTACTTAAAAAGTTATACACAATATTCCACACTTTACACACCCTGTATAAATTTTAATTCAAAATTAATTGCTTCTTTTGTTAGTTGATATCTTATAACAATATTAGTAGATATATTAATACAAACAATCATTAATAATATGTCGCAATTATATGTAATAAATTAATGGTTTTGAGTTCAGTTTTATTAGACTATTCGGGTTAAGGATACAGTAATATAGGTAACAAATAAGAAATGTCATTCATGCAGTCAGGTTATCATATTTTTCAGTTTAATACAGTAGCAACCTGAATGCATGACTTATTAGGAAATTTGATATAAAACAGTACAGAAGGCAAAACAATCTCAAAAACAAATAAAATTTTTGTAGGTAAAAAAATCGAGATATTGTCATCAAATTATTAGGACTATTTTTTCATTCAGCTTTTTATTTGGCATTTTTGGACACCCTGTGTATCTAATAATTGTAATTGTCATGATGGGAATTATATTTACTTAGGAAGCATTTTTCATATTTTGGTGTTACATGAGAAAAGCCCTCAAGATAGACAATCGGGAACACTGTAGGTATAATAAATAACCAAAGAAATAATAATCTCAGGAATCAGACTTGGTCGTAATAAAACCAGTACAATGAAATAGGTATTAGAAATCACGTGTACTGACTTTTTTTAAACATACAGAATTAGTTTACCATACCTACTGTTTCTACACATTTGAGAATAGGAGGACTAATAAATAGTAAATTAATTACAAATTTTACATCATCCATAATCTTTATAGGGCATTTGTATAAATAAAAAAATTAAATCATCATATTTAATCCTATGTACTTTTAATTTACGGTCTACTTTTTTCGTTCTCGAATCCAAGCACCGTTGAAGAATTAAATTTATGACCAAAACACTTGGAAAACTGAGACAATTTGTATACACAATCAACCGTGAAACCAGTTCTTTTAAATTGGCAACAAATTTACGTTTATTATCGCTAATTATTCGCCAATTTAATGTGGGCAATTTAAAAAATAAATCAGATCTTGTTATATGGCAAACGTCAATAGTTCCAATCACTAAAATTCGCTAAATATTTATATAAAAACACTTTTGATGTTCGCCGGCCGTGGAATACTTCTAGAAATATGCGGTCGGCTTGCATAGCACGCAAAATTTCCCACCCTTGAAATCTTTTACTCCAAATACTTTGTGATCCAATATTATGGAACGATAAATTTACCAAAAAATGTACTAATTAATAGGGGTACTATGCGATAATTGGTAGTTATATATAGCTGCATTAAAACTTCAAATACTTACATATGCCCTGCTGATATTTTTATTATAATGTAAATAATGATTTTCTTTAATTGGATATTAATAGTATTTAAAAAAAATAGAAGGAACTAGAAAGGGTAGTTTTTCAATATATATTTTTTACTTCTCTTGTTCACCAAACTGAAAATGAGCTAGGCAAGTAAAATATTTTAAATTAAAATTAAAATTTTTGAAAAAAAATGGAATGAAGAAAGAAAAAATTGCAAAACGTCGTCTTTCGGTGTTTCCAGGATCAACTGTAGGTTAAAAATTACCGAACTGGTCGTTAAACTGACCCTCAGGTTTTGTAGTGTAACTAAAGAAATTAAAATAAATAAAAATAATGCAAATTGTTGTAAATTTTTAATAGAGACAACAGTTTTAACATGTATCAAGTTCTTTTTTGCAAAAAGTAAATTTTCAGTTAAATATACAGTATGTTATTTAAAAGTCATTCTAGATCGTAAGTTATTATGGAAAAACATATTGAACTATTACAAAAAAATATGAGGAAAGATGAAAGATATTTTAAGGATGGTTACACATACATCTTGGGGAGCAGAACAGAATATTTCTCTACATTTGTATAAATCTTTCATCAGATTAATTTAAGATTACGGAAATATCTACGTAAGTTAGACTCGATAGTAAATAAAAATCTAAGATTTTGTGTTTGTGCTCTAAGGAGTGCACCAATATATATACATACTATACTATATATACCAACGATGGTTCAAAAATTAATTCAAAAACGATATGTGCTACATACGAGCTCTCACTAGACTCAAAAAAAAGATTAAATTAAATAACAATGTTGTCAATTTACACAGCTAAGTTGATAGCCACACTGGAAGTGTTAAAATACATAAAAACTGTGGAAGAAAACAATAATTTTTAAAATATATCGAATGGCAGAGGTGACTAGAATAAAATAGCAAATGTAAACCCAAGTCCTGCATACTAAATGAGCACATAAAAATGTATTATTGATTCCAGTCAGTAGATACAAAAAAAGAAGGCCTTTGCTTTATAAAAAGTGGGGTAGAAACCATTTTGATATACATATGTTGTTTAGGTTGGAACCCTAATGAAAAATCCAAGTTTTCGACCTTCGGGGGGGAGGCGCAAGCCGCCATCTTGAATGAAAAGTGCAGAAAATTAGTTTTTCAAAATGACTCCACAACGATTGATCCAAACACAAAAATTTTCTTTTTGTAATGGTCGAAAAGAGCGTCCATTTCTTCCCTCTCTAGAGAGAGTGGCACGGCAGTAGTATATACTCGTAGCTTAACACACACAGGGCCAGTGACCAGTGATTTTAACCCTACTGATTTTTCGGTAGATCTACCGATCTGTCGATCTACACACAAATCTTACCAAAAAAGTAAACAAACTAGAAATCTAACGACTGACCTGAAAAATACTTCACATTAATGTGAATCTGCTTTACAGTTTACAGTGATCTGTATCCCCAATTATGCATACATATATAATTGTATCTGAGTCGTCCCCTGTCGAAAAGCAGAAAAAGTAATAATATATTCACGAAACTGGAACATCTGTGGATTAGGCCTATTGGGGATAACACAATAAAAAAAACACTCCATTTACTCTATCTCATGATGGTATGACAATGAGTTTATTTCGAGTTATAAAATTATTATAATTATGAATAGCAAGAAAGGATAAAAAAAATAACAGAAATAGAGTTTGTCGATTTTTTGGAAAATGTTGCTCTGTCCGCCGCTCCTAACTCGTCACATGTTAGATTTACAAAAAATGTAAGGAATTTTGCCTTCTATAACTTTGTGGTTGGATCAACCGTAGAGGAGGTATTTTGAAAATACAATTTCTTGCACATTTCATTGAAGATGGCGACTCGCGCCTCCTGCCCAATGTTCAAAATTTGTATTTTTCTTTAGGGTCCCGACCTAAACAACATATTTTTCTACCCTAACTTTTGTAGGGCAAAAATCTCTACTAACTGGAGTATATTGTAATATGGACAGAATATGCTAGTTTAAAGATTTTCTACAGCTGGTCTCTTATTTACGCTATTTTGGTATTTTGTATAGATATAATTTCATTAAGTAACCGTTTTCTCAGATTGGTTGTCTGCCTCTAATTATTGCCTTATTATCAAAATTAAATTAGTGAAAGTTTTTAGCTTATGTTCTGCTAGCGTAGTAGGGTTACTTATTTTTATGGGGTTATATACGTTTCTTTCATTACTTCTGTGTTAGTTTATTCGTTTTGTAAAGTACTTACCCGTCTAACCTATATATACCTTTTAATAATTTCCGCAAGAAATTTTGTGCACTCTGCCAGAACTTGAATTCTTCGGTTTTCAAGCTTTAACTATTAGAAATCATTTTGAAACATAAAATAGTTCATATCCACAAAAAAATTTAAAAAGAAATACGTCTAGAGGGATATTGGTATGATTTCTTTTTCGTAATTTTAATAGCGTATCTTGAAATTTCATTAAAATGTTTAAATAATTAATTCAGCGTCATTCGATACTGTCAATAATAATTCATGTCATATATTTTAATAATTTCTCCTTATTGACATTGACATTTTTGTAAATAAATTAGACATTTCAAATGTCAAACTGTTAAATTTATCCTAACCCCATTTTATGAGGTCAAATGTGTAAAAATTTTAGTTTACATCAGCTTTATTTAAGTACTTGGAAAATATATTTTATTGGCTTGATTTTTATAATCTTTCATCAAGAATATATTTTTTTTGTAAAGGCGAATACAAGAAAGTTTGGGTCCTGTGGACCTCCTTTTAGCTTACCAATTTTGCTCATCGTCGAATTTATCATTGTCTTTGGCCTTTAGAACATGTGTACCAAATTTGAAAGCTTTATCTCAAAAACTGTGGGCGCTATCGCGATACTACAGACATGCAGACAGATTTTTTCCATAAAGTTGTTTTTTCATTATAATTCGTCGAGATCCGTCCAAAAATGTAATAAAAATTTTTATTTTCCTTCTTGCATTCATTATGTCTCTTCTGGTAGTCCCACATTCAGTAAATTTAATGTGTCACCTAAAATGTTGTTGACAATCTTAACTGCCATATTTGGGAAGTCTCCCATTAGTATTTATTGAGTTATCGTGGATACACACATACACACACACACACACACCGACAGACATCATTCGGAAAATAGTCAAAATGGATTCAGGAGGGTTCAAAACGTATATATCAATCAAATTCTCGAGGTCGACAAAAATCACGATTACTATACTTCTTTATATTAAGTATAAAAAAGTAAAAAAAGAAAGAAAAAAATCTTCGATTTTTATATCGATTCGACTGACGTTTTAAGCTGTCAAGCCCAGTGCAATTTTCGCTGTAATTTTATGTAAAATCACTTGGAATGTAATTTTCGCTGAAAGTTTGTTTTTATTGGTCCAAATGTTCAAAATCTTGCTATTTTATTGGTTCTTATAATGTGAGGGAAATAGTCAATGAAACTCCGGATAAATTCCTGGCCTACTTTCACCAAATCACCATCTTACGATAATTATAAGACTACAAGTAATCGGTTATATTAGTTGAGCTAGACTAATCGGGTGGGAAGTCCTAGGTATCTACATAATATGCTTCTTGCCGATATCTTTTGTTAGACTTAAGTTTTACATAAAATTTAGTAAACGAAAAATAATGTCATAAAATTTAAATTATATCCTCATGTCCATTAAAACAATGTGTTTGACTTGTACAAATGGGCCTTTTCACTACTTCTGAAATCTCAAAACAAATATGTTTATTTGAAAGATATTCACCTTGTGCAACTCTGTTTGAAATATAAGTCTCCCATTGTTTAATAAAAAAATAAACATTTATTATGGCAATTTGAACACTCATTTGACCTTGAAGCTGAGTGACGTCACACAGACCGGAATCATGTTGGTAGCATTTGCCAGAACGCCTAATACTACTAACGTCACACCACATCTGACATATTTTACATTGTTTACGGTTAGTTTTGTGGTTATGTTCTGTGTGTTCATTTACGAATCGTGTTTACCTTTGTTTCTGCACATTATTGGAAGAAAATGGAGCCAGGATTTTCTAAAGGAAATGCAGAAAATCTGCCGAAAGTTGACTTTATTATGGTGGACGAGTTTTACATGTCAAATTTGGATTATATATCAGCAGAAGTCAGGAATATTAAAACAAAACGGTAAGTCATTAGTAATCTTATTTTCGTGTAATTTATTTATAAATATAATGGAACTACCATTATTTTAACATGCAATTGTTGTTACAATATTTTTTCCTATTTCAATTATACTTACTAATGTCTAATAATTTCCAGGTCAAGAGCATCGTGCGGTGACAACGCAGTTGCTTATGTGAATCTGAATCTTCTTTTAACTGTAAAACTTCAATAATTTAGCATCAATTTCTAAATACAACTACTTTTCTTACATCAAAATGATCTTCACAACAGTAAATGTTTCTGGTTTTCGTCAACTGCTTCTCAACTTTGCCTATTTTAAACCATGCTTTTCGTCTATTTTCATCTGGTGGAACGTAAACAAAAATTTTGATTGGACAATTCATGTTGTTATTTGTTGTACATGTTGGTACAAAGCACTTTTTAAACATCAATCCAAACTAAAAAGAAACGACTGTCAAAGTCAATTTCGACGTCAACTGTCAAAAAGCAGAGAACCAACTTTACAATACACCGATGTGTCATGTTCAAGGTCGTAGTCCCTTTGACGTCACTAAGGTGGGTTACGTGACGTCACGTAAAAGCGCGCGCTTTATTTCCGCACTTTTGTTTTTTTTTTCGATAGAAATCGTGCTCAAAATAAATTAAAAAAAAATACGGCAAGTTTTTTTATAAAACACTATCACATAAAGCAATAAAAAAAATCTGTGAAAAGGCCCATTCTCACGTTTTTGCAAACTATATTTGATCAATTTAAAGCATAATATATTAAAAATTTTTATTATGGCTACAATTTATTATTCTACAATATAAGTTCAGTAAATTTTGTGGTCAGAATAAAATGAATATATTCTCATGCATTTTAGATATCATTCATTATATTTAAAGATATGCTAACGTGTGAAAATATGAGACAATACACGTTTAGTGACTATGTATACATTCGCACTCATATTCCCAACTATAAAAAGCTATAATTTCTTACACCAGATCATCCTTTTGTATTAAATGAATAGGTAGCTATTATTTTATAAACTTTATAGTCAATTACCGATTGGAGGGGTCCCATTTCAATCACATAAGATGACATAAAAACGTCAAAGAACAATAGGGCTAGGTTAGGTCTGTTCTGCTGTTATTCGAGACTATTTTTATAAAATATCATAAGGTCTCCGCGGGTGCCCAACCCTTATACGTCAAATTTTGAAGGTTCCTCTATAAGATAAAATGTATATTTCTAATTGTTAGACATCGTATTTGAGATATGCCAATCGAATCGGTAGGGTTTTTTGGTTTTATTGTATCTAAATGAGAGGACAACAAGTGGAACCAGATTCCTTTTAAAAGTTATGATAATTATTTAAAACCAAAGATAGAAATGTTTAAGATGTTTTTAGTTCTGCTACAAACGATTTTAACGGTTAATGTTCTTACAGGTGCGTTACTTCCAATATTTCTGGAAATTCTCTCAACGAATTATTTTATTTGAAGCAATCTGTATGGCCCATACAATAAACAGTCAAAATAAAATACAACAAAGAAGGTTTAGTGCCATATCCCCCAAAAAAGAAACAATTATGCAGCTACGGACACGTGTTTCGGAGTTATTGCCCCTCATCAGTGTAGCGTAGCTAAGGAATTGGATCTAGGATGGAATAGATCAGGAACAAGAACTAAAATAAGGCTGGAAAGTACAGTACACAGTACTCAATTAGTGTCTTCATGTTCCCATGTGCCACATTTGGGGCCTCGATGAGCACAGTCAACACACAGAGCCCTATGTGTACTGCTCATTTCCACCTAGCACATGTTCCTGATCTATTCCATCCTAGATCCAATTCCTTAGCTACGTTACGCTAATGAGGGGCAATAACTCCGAAACACGTGTCCGTAGCTGCATAATTGTTTCTTTTTTGGGGGATATGGCACTAAACCTTCTTTGTTTTATTTTGAACCCCAATAAATCTATCTTGTTTTAAAATAAAATACGTTATAGCGTATATTAAGCATGATCTTGTGCAATGATCATAAATACAATAAATAGTAATTTCTTAGGAACATTAACGAAAAAGAATGATATCTAAAAGCATTAAAGGTGAAAATAAAAGTAGGATCCAGCAGAAAACACAATACTAACAATATTATATTATTTTCTATCTGTTTGAGAAGTGAGGGTGGCATAAGAAGGAAGCGAACATTACAGTATATCTACATTACATCATATCACCAATAATCTTAATGATACTTCGAGAGATGAAAAGAAATAAGGAAAACGAAAGGAAACTTCTTAAAAGCTATATTAATAAATTTATTACAATAATGGACATTGGGATCGGTTATATTATCACCAGTCGACATCAGTTTTTATGGTTGTGTGTAGCGGTTTCGATTTTCTTTGTGTGCTGGTGTGTTGTTCTTAGTAAAATTTGCGGACTCCTGGCAGTTGCATTATAATCAGGCATTTTTTTAATACTATTTGTGTTAATAAAAGAACTCCAGAACAAACAAGATTGTTTGATTCGAGTAAATCCTCAAGGTAGTCCAAGGGCCTGTGGTACAGGAACAATTGGTAACATGAACAAAATTTCACCTTTTTGCAACTGGATACTTTTCACCTTATTAATAAAATCGTTGGAATTAATCATAGAGAAACTAGGCGGTAGGTATTTTAATAATTCACATATACTGGGTCTCTTAGTTCTTGAATCCAACTACCGTTTAATCCCTAATCTCATTTTATTAAAAATTGTAACATTCTAGAAACATTATAATTCAGTCACTTAAGCCAAAAAAGAGGATCAACCTCGGAATGAGAGATAATGAGCTGTAAACTTGTATAAACCTTTATTTTGGCGTTCTAAAAGTTGTCTCAAAAGTCTCATAAAATCTCGTGTCCGCGTCTTAAGATATTTAAAGTCAAAAGTCACAAAAATCGGTTTTTTGCAAATATCTCGCTTCTTATGGTTTTAATGCCATTTGCATTTATTATAAAAATTGTAGAGAATAAAATTCTCTACAACTTTTGTCCCAAACATTTTTTTTATATACTCAACCGTTTTTAAAATAGAGGGCGGAGAGCGCGCCGCGCTTGCATTATGCTATTCACAGCATAATGCAAGATCAACCGTAAGTCCCGGTAAATAATACGCCGTATAAAGTCTATAAATCATTAAGTCGAGTACCATCTACTACTGATAAGAAGCCTCGCCAAGATAGTCAAGTCACACAAGCAATGATAGAGATTTTTAGTTTTATAGAAAATCATGACGGATCACAATTTACATTGAAAGAGCTCAAAGATGTCCTGACGGAGTATGTACCAGATGATAAGACTATCAATACAAAACTTCAACAAAAATATTTTACCGACATAATAATTACGAGAAAAGTAGGATCATTTACTATCATATCTTTTCGTGATACACAAGCTAATACACTATCAAAAGCTTGGTACGACAATAAAAAAAGGGATCCCGAAGAAGAACGGTTACGGATTGTCGAAGCTGCAGCAGCTATTATTAGGGAAAATATTCGATCATCTGTAGTTGAAACCAAGTCTTATCCACCTCCAAGTAAAATGTTAGATGGTATTAATGAAGAAATACCAAAAACTTTAATGAATTTTTTTACAAGAAGTCATAATGAAAAATAGAAAAGGAAAAATAGATAATTTAAAAACGAAATGCACATCAATGTCATGCAATAATGGCTGCGATACGAGAATGGTCATTTTCATCAAGTCCTTCTAATTATAAAAGTTTTTGAAAAAGCTCCCCACATTTGAACTTCAACTGTAATAAATATATGAAAAAGTATTTCTAAATAAAGATATGATTAAAATGTATTTACTCTACTCTTTTTCTACTTAAAATATATTTAACATATATATTAGAATATAATTAAAATATACTTAAAGTATTCCACTCAACAATTTTTTGATTACACGGAAAAGTAAGTAATGTTAAACAAATATATATTCGATAAATGAAAAATATTATTAAATATAATGTATTAATTAATAAACAATGCAAATTATTCATAATTATATATTTTTTAATGATTTATAGACTTTAACGGCGTATTATTTACCGGGACTTACGGTTGACCTTGCATTATGCTATGAATAGGTAATCGTGGCGCGCTCTCCGCCCTCTATCTCAAAAACGGTTGAGTATATAAAAAAATGTTTGGGACAAAAAGTTGTAGAGAATTTTATTCTCTACAATTTTTTATAATAAATGCAAATGGCATTAAAACCATAGGAAGCGAGATATTTGCCAAAAACGATTTTTGTGACCTTTGACCTTGAATATCTTAAGACGCGGACACGAGATTTTATGAGACTTTTGAGACAACTTTTAGAACGCCAAAATAAAGGTTTATACAAGTTTACAGCTCATTATCTCTCATTCCGAGGTGAAACCTCTAATGTGACTGGGCTATTATGTTTACAATAAAATGTCAATTTGCTTTATGCTAGATACTGGACTACAAAAGAGTTGAAAATCTGTTTTTGTGACTGACATTAACTACATTATGCTGACTACATATTTAATTTAATTATCATTTTCCTTTTAATAAAAAGAAATATTATTGGCAAATAGGATGTAACCTGCAATGGGTTTTAAGATTGATTCAAATTTGTTTTATTGGCTTCCGGTTTATTATTTATTTATTTATTTAAAGAAACAACAAATAAAAGAATTAAAATATTTTTTTAATATAAATTAACTGCATTTTAAGTCAAGTCATCATGGGTATAAATAATTTCTATGGAAATAGCGTTAAAAGTGATGACTCACTATAAAAAAACTCTATTTACTGTGATTTATATCCAATAATCATCAGATTATTCTTGAAAAAAAAAATCATAATAACCTGAATGCTCAAGAGACCATGTATAAAAATAAAGAATAAAAGAATAATATTGAACTGTTGATGGTCAAAGTAGGTATTGGAATTTACAGTATAGCAGTAAATAGTAATAAATGTCTGTCCCTCCGGCCTCTCGCCAGCAATAACGCCCAGCTGAATATCTACTAACAATAAGAAAACCTACAGAAACCGAACGAACACACTTATTATATATTTATGATTTTTTTTGATATTTAGTGTTTTATTTCATCTACCTGCTTTTGTTTATGCGATATTACGTTCTCTACACTGTTCTCGAGAATGGGTGGTTTTATACAGAAGTGAATTAGAAAAAAAAACATCGATAACCTAAATTTTCAGTCTTATTTTAAAAAAATAATTTTATAATATCTATTGAAGGAACCACCCGGAGTTCTGGTTTTTAAGCAAGTTGCAGCGTATGAAGTATGTATCATCATTTAATTAATTTTTTTAAAACAATATTTAATCCGGGAGGACTCGCGCCTAGTTTTGTAACGTGAAAACTCGAGCGTATAGAAATTTTCTCACACGAGCTCGCGCGTATAGAAATTTTCTCACACGAGCTCGCGCGTATAGAAATTTTCTCACGCGAGCTCACGCGTATAGATTTTTGCTAACGTATGTTTATTAAGAAAGGGCGCAAATTATTTTTAATTTCAGCTTATTTATTTTAAATACACATTTAAAATGAAAAATTAAACAAAATTATTCATCAGTTTCGCTTGAATTGTCTCCACATCGATGACAAATAAAAGTTGTTCTGGTTGTGTGTTCCTTGCATATTGGAATTTGGCACGTATTGCACCTATGTTGGGTAAATCTGTTTTTTTCTAACTGGACAAAAACCACATCTTGGCCCCTTTCCAAGATTTTCAGACTTTGAAGGTTTTGGATTTTTCATGGTATTTTTCCTTGGGACCATTTTTTGTAATTGAATTAATTTTTTCTCGAAGATTGAATGATAAACTTGTAATAGTCGCTCGCCTTAGAGGATAAGGACCTATAAGTTGTTTCGATAAAATGGAAATAAAGCTTCTTCGAGTTAAAAAGACAAAGGATGCTAACATACAGTGGTTCGGTTGAATTCCAAACGCAAACATAGAACTTTCCACAAATCGATATTTTAGTTCAAGAAGCCGCGGTGGAATTTGTGGCTTGTTTTTCCGTAAAGTGCCTATCAATATTAACTTATGATTGTTAAACAAATCATCAACCGTAACGTTGCGTCCAGATTTATCAATGGTTTTGGTTAGACGTTTGACTACACATTTGGCGTCATTGGGGATGTTGTAAGGGCCATCGGGCTGTTTCCCACCATAAATTTCCAAATTATGCGTGTAAAATGTCCTGGAATCGACAAGAGCATATATTTTGATTCCATATTTTGCAGGCTTATTACTAATATACTGCCGGAAATTGCAACGTCCTCAAAAAGCCTCTAACATCTCGTCAATGGTGACATTCTCTCCAGGCGTATAATAATCAGAATAATTTTGAACAAATCTTTCAAACGGAGATCTTATGGGTGCTAATTTTTCAACCTGAGATCTTCCAGCCCTCGTTTCTAAATCATCAAATCTAATAGCTTGTAAAAGTAAATGGAATCGTCTTCTAGACATTGTGGCTACAAAGTAATCGTGAGCAGTTTCGTCAGTTGCCCATAGCTCCTTTGTGTTCAGGTGTTTACCTTTCTTGATACCAGCCATGTAAAGCAGCCCTATGAAAGCCAATAGCTTTTCAAAATCAGTAGGTCTGCAATCTTTTGGTTCTTGATATGAAGGTCGAAGTAGATACAATTTTTTATTCGTGTAGCTTACAATTTCTTCAATAAAATCATCTGAGAAAAAAGTTTTCAACAATCAATAACTTCCATTGAATTTTTGGCAGTACCTTTTACACCAGGAAGCTTTGATATAATATTTTGACCACGAATTTTCGTGGGAGGAATCTTTGGCTTATGGTTTAGCCACTTTGTACCATATTTTCCAGTCCAATAGGGCAAAACATGTACTGGTTTGTTTCTGGGTAATGAAACTATCTCTTTATTATCGCCGGATTGTTCGGTGTCAGATGCATGTTGACTATGCTCACTAGGGGCATCTTCTAAATTGGAATCAGAGTCACTGGGAACAAGTTCCCTCTCTGAAATCTCATCGAACCATTTTAGCAGTTGCTGCTCAGTTTTTTCATCCATTGTCTATCTGTAAATATAATAGATCTAAATGATAACCATACTGGCACATAAATGTTAGCCATCTTACCTCCAAATCACAAAAATTAAAAATAACCACAAAAAAGAATACCAAAAAAATTACATATGTAAGAATTCGCGTCGTTAAATCTTTTCTCACAAAAACACCAATGTGATGACTCGCGCGTTAGATTAAGACTAACATGTCCAGTTTCAGGTACTTGGGTACCTTCCAAAATACCTGAAATATTGTCTATAAGGCTTACCTGAAGTATGGGATTATTTGCACAATAAATAAAAAAAAATTCTGTAGTGAAACCGAAAATGTTAGATTTTATCTAACAGGATGAGTCCTCCTGGGTTAATGGTTACTTTTAAGAGCAGGCAACCCAACATACATGGAACTGAATTTTTAGTCAAAAATCTTGTAAATACAAATTAATAACTAAAGAGCATATTGCTCAAGATTTGGAAACTCCACTGCCATCTGTTACAACTGAGATACCTACATTTAATAGCCGCTGTAGATTTGCATAAATCTAGGAATATCGAAGACAAATCTTCCCTCTCAATGAGCAAAAAATTCTGTTTGCACAATATTTTCGTTGTAATTTAAGCTAAAATTATTGTGTAGCAGTAATATTGGGTGTTTCTAGTTTCAAAATGTAGGAAAACGATGGATTACTCTAGTATTCGCCAAACAAGTTGGAATAATCTGGAACTAATGCCTTTCTTGATTTTGGAGGAAGGTTGTTTCTCATCTAAAGTCTTTAGTGTGCCTCCAGGCAATGAGGGCTAATAACGAACTTACTCTGCAAAAGTTTGGGGCTTTCGAAACTTGGTAGATTAACACGGTTGGTGTCGCCAGAGTGTCAAAATAGCATCAAAAATAGTTTTTGGCAATAACTCCTTTCCAATACTTCCCAATGTAAAAAAGTCGGATACAATGTCCGATCGCCTTTGTATGAAACTTTTATTTTGATAAAAAATATTATAATTATATAATTAAATTGTAACGTGTTTCTTTAACTTGCAAAGGCGATCCATTTTCACTAGAAATTATACTAATTCTTAATTACTTATTACTTACTACTAGTTTCCACACTACTATGAACAGCGCGTTTCTTCTTATGTAGTATCCTCAGTAGGTGTAATTCACAAACCAGATTTTAATTTGCTAATCCCCTCTTCGTTACGTTATCCTCGATGGACCAGATTTGTTGTCATATATTTCTTCATCTGAAAGTGTCATTATTAGTAAATGACACTACCAAGCCTTAGCTAAGTAGTATTTTAGACGAAAAGTCTTCATGTTTGTAATGACAACTGACAGAATAAGACTGATTTCGTGTATAACTGTTCAGTGTTATTAGGCCTATCTTTGTAGATTTCTCATCAAGTAACCCCATAAGAAGAAGTCGAGTGGGATTAGGCCTGGTGACGTTACAGGCCACACTACAGGTCCTCTCATCCATCCATATGTTTGGAAAAGTTTGGTCCAAGTATGGACGCACGTTGGCAACATAGTAAGGAGGAGCACCATATTTCTGATACCAAAGATTATAGGCAACTCGATAACCACCTATTTTAGCCAATACATTCACTTTCTGAGAATATTGTGCGTACACCTGCAGCATCAGATACTCTCTGCTGCACAATACCGACGTGTTTTTGTCTATCCACAATTTGTATTACACTTAAAAAAATATTAAACTGAAAATTAAATTATCAGTTGTAAAATATTTGGTTAAGAAAGTTGACCTTTCGGATACAATCCCAACTAGCACCTAAGTGATGGAGGCATTACATAACTGTAACTAAATTGGCGACTTTAGTGTAAAATTCACCTTGTGGTATGTCCGTGTAGTAACAATTACGTAAAATCTACTGAATTCAGATACTGTGTAGTTATTACACTTTTAAGTAATTCCTGCAGCATGTGCAATGTCGCAGATACTACTTTGCATCACCTTAAAGCATTTTCATCTATAAAATGGGAATTAGTAGTAATACCGACTGCACAGCTTTGCCAAAGAATCACTTCAAAGTAATGATAACTGAAAGTGTTCTATTTAAAATTACTGTAACGTTGACGAGGCATTTTCTGGAGCTTTAAGGTTGTGTAACTTATTACCGACATTAAATCAATTTAATAACTATTCTCCATTTTGGTGAAAGCTTGGTGGATGGATCGTTTCCATTACGCAACGGTCGTTAGCTGCGGAAACCTTTAAAGTACCATTGATGGTAGCTACGACATAGAGACTACTAAATGTGCTGCTTGGGATCTGATTCCGTTTTAAAACTAATAACAAAATTGCTTTTGATAGTAAATGATTTTTGTATTTGTCAAACATGACACTTTTCTGTTTAATTAATTCCAGAGGCACATGAGAAATTATGTTATATTAATGGTGTTTCTATTTACCTCGTTTCTAAGGCCAGTTACTACAAAACTTTACAAAATAATTAGATCCACGTTTACCACCGCTTAATAAAATAATACCGGATTTTTTAAGTCTTTCTTGTGTTAACAAAAACAAACAAAATTTCATTATTTTATTTTTTTTTTTTCATAAAACGATTCATAATTTTCATATAATTTTCAGTATTGATTTATAACGTCCTTCATCGCAGTATCATGAATTTATGATGACCGGTTATTTTGTAATTAAAGAAAAAAATGTTTCTATTCTCAGAAATGACCGACATTTATAGGAATTTTTCTCCTTAAAATGAGTCCTTCTAACAATTGTTGCAGCACTGCCAATGAAAAGTAAGACCCTGTATATTAGTCCTTTCAAATTTCACACCTATGTATTGAACATTCTGCTGTGGATTGTTTAATGAATCCGTGGACACTCGCTACCCGGCATAATTAGTGAAACCTTCCGTCTATTATTGTACGCGGTGAAATTTTAAAAGAGAACCTAACAAATCCTTACATAACTATAATTTTAAGAAAGCCAGTTTTCCTCTCCTGTATCAATGGTTACTTGAAACTGATTGGAGCTTTCTAGATAATTGTGTAGATGTTGATTTGGCTACACAATTGTTTTACAATCAATTGGAATTATTTGTAACACCCATGTGCCGAAATTAATTGCACCAAGTCGCAGCTATCTACCCTGGTTCAGTCAGTCTATAATAAAAAAACATTAAGAAAAAGCACACATTCTGGAAAAAGTACAAAAATTCTAATGATGTCACTTTCTATAATGAATTTGAACAACTTAAGGGGCTAATCGAACCAGTGTTTGTAAGGTAATTTTTTAAAATTTATTTCTTCCATACGGTTTGGTCAAATTACACCAAATTTGGAGGATCAGTAGTTGAAAGTGTACTAGAGGGTACATGAATATCTATTTTAATTAATTTTCACTTTATGTAGGGAAAAGTTATACTGCAAATATAAGTGAAATTTGGACGTGATTAGCTACTGAATTATGAAATCAATCGATAAAATTCGAGGTAAAATTCATACATGTCATCTAAAATGAATCTTCATAATTATGCTCAGCAAGTTTCAAACTTTTATTCTGTACTATTTGGTTAAAAAGAATTTTCTAAATAAGTATCTTTGTCACTACAAATGGAGCAATGAAGTGTTACCTCTATCGGGAATCGCACCTCAATGAAGTCGGTGAATAACCTGTCCAGTGAAGGTATAGTCAAGAGCAAAATTATTCAGCGGCGCATGTATAAAAACTTTCTAGATAGTGACACAGCTATCCGAAGCTTTTTCCCGACTAGGCCCCTTAAGCGTGAATTCAAAACAGACTCTGAAAAGTCATTTAAAGAATATCTAGCTAACTTAAAAAATGATATAGTACAAGATTCCTCTAATTTCTAGAAATGTATTAATAAAAAGAACGCTAATGCTGGTATACCTAATAATTTGACCGTTGATAATCTTTCCGATCCAAAAGAAATATACAATGCATTTACACACTTTTTTCAGCAATCCTATAACACTCCTACTAACAATAATGACGACCACCTTGTTAAAAATTTTAATAACTATGATCAATTAATTCACTTGTAATTACTGAATATAATGTTCTCATTTGTTTAAAAAAATTCAGCTCCAAGCAGACAAGCGGACCAGATGGAATTCCAGCTTTCTTATTACGTGACTGTGCGTTAATATTTGCAGAACCACTTTCCAAACTTTTTAATTTATCGTTAAAAATGAATACTTTTCCATCCGAATCGAAATTATCTAAGATAACCCCAGTTTTTAAAAAAGGTTTTTTCATTGCAAACACTTGCTCACAAAGGCTCAACATGCTTTTGTTAAAGCTAGATGATCTATAACAAACTTAATTTGTATGACAGAATTTTTAACTGATGCAATCGATGAGGGATATCAAGCCGACGTGATTTATACTGATTTCTTGAAGGCCTTTGACAGAATTGACCATAATATATTATTAAATAAGTTGATTAATTTTGGTTTTCCTGAAGACTTCCTGACGTTTCTAAAATCTTATTTTTCAAATAGGATCCAACTTGTAGTATATCGTGGTTGCAATTCTGTCCAAGTATCTGCTACTTCGGGCGTTCCCCAGGGATCAATATTGGGACCTATTTTTTTGTTTTATTTGTCAATGATATCGTTGACAGTCTAAAACAGTTTCATGCCTATTATATGCCGATGATTTGAAAATTTTTTGCACGGTTGCAAGTATTGATGACTCTTTTGAACTACAACAAAATTTAATTTATGTCAAAGACTGGTACATGAAAAATAATTTGCCTTTAAATATCAAACAATGTAACGCAGTGTCGTACTTCACTAAAAAATCTTTGATGCATTTCTATTATTCTTTCGATAATAACATTCTCTCAAGACCTGACAGTTTCTGTGAATTTGGGGTAATTTTTGATAAAAAGTTGTCCTTTAATAGTCACATTACGTATATTGCCATAAAGACTTACAAAGCTCTAGGATTTATTATCAAAAATAACCGTAACTTTTACAATATTGATACACTGAAACTACTATACAGGGTGATCTACCACGAGTGTGCCAAACTTCAGATGCTGGTAATTTATCAAAAAATAAATGAACTTTCATTAATCAACATATGTCCTAAATCGCATAATAAGGGAGCTACAACCCCTTGAAGGTGGTTGATGAATACCAATTTTTCGATTATAAGTCCGATATGGTGGTGACTAAAAAAATGAAATTTTCATGCATTACGACCCCGATGTAGGCGCATAAAAGTACAAATTTCGTAATTAACAGCTGGCTTTATTGAGACAGTTTTGAGGGGTGAGGGGTAGTTTTTTACCCTAAACTTCTTTTGACATCACTTCCGAAGCAAAACTTTTAAATAACATTATTTCTCATGCAATGACTCAGAAAAAAGTATTTTTCAAAATTTCTGTCACACCAGCCCCTTTTGAATAATTTGCGTTGAACGGCAATAAGGTTTTTCATGTGAAATATGCAAAACTTAATTCGATCAATCTTCAAATCAAGTGACTTGAAGTCACCTATGTTTAAAAACAATTGATATTTCTGATTTGTAGTATTATGTCATTTACATTGCTTAAGTGTCATTTCTGATTCTAAATTATTTAAAAATAAAAAATAATAACAATGAATTAGTTTACTACTTATGAATATGCAGACATTGTTTTTATTTACGGTTTTTGTGATGGAAACACCAGGTTAGCTAGAAATGAGTATCACCGCCGATTTCCGAATATAATAATTCCATCACGAGCAGTATTTAGTCGCACATTTCAACGATTTCGGGAAACTGGTTCTTCATCTCACAATCGTAGAGGGGCCCCTCGAGAGGTAAACATTAATGGGAAAGAGGATGTATTCAATATGGTAAGGGATAACCCAGGAACTAGCCCTCGATGGATCTCGGTGCAATTAGGTCTATCGCAAAATTTCTTATGGAGAACTCTTCACACTGACGAATTTCATCCTTATCATTATCAGCGTGTTCAAGCTTTAGAACCAGGAGATGCTGAAAGAAGACTCCAGTTTTGCCGCTGGATTTTGAATAAATTTGCTGATAATCCAAATTTTATAACAAATATTATATGGACTGACGAGGCCACCTTCAACAGGGATGGTATTAATAACCATCATAATAAGCATTTGTGGTCCTTGCAAAATCCACACGTTATAAGACAGACAAGATTTCAACGTCGATTTAGCATTAATGTTTGGGCAGGTATACTGAATAATCGACAAGCAGGTATGCATTTTTTAAATAATAGGATGAATGCACAATATTATTTAAATTTTCTTGACACCTCTCTAACGGAACATCTAGACGATTTGCTACTAAACATTATACAGAAAGTATGGTTTCAACATGATGGGGCGCCTCCTCATAATGAAAGACATGTGAATGAATGGTTGAATCGGAATTTTGGAAATAACTGGATTGGTAACCGTGGTCCTGTTTTATGGCCTCTTCGCTTTCTCGATCTCAATCTTCTAGATTTTTATTTCTAGGGGCATATGAAGTAGTTAGTTTTTTTGAGGAAATAAATAATATTCAGCACTTGATGGAAAGGATCAATAATAGTATAGCTTATATCACAAACAATGGTGACATGGCTGAAATTAATAATTCAGTTATTCGTCATTGTGAGGCGTGTATTCGTGCTCAAGGAGGTCATTTTGGACAGTTAGCTATTAAGTACGTTATTTCTGTGTTGTACATTGATTTTAATTTTGTAATAAAAATGTTGTTCATTTCACATGAAAAACCTTATTGCCGTTCAACGCAAATTATTCAAAAACGGCTGGTGTGACAGAAATTTTGAAAAAATACTTTTTTCTGAGTCATTGCATGGGAAAAAATGTTATTTAAAAGTTTTGCTTCGGAAGTGATGTCAAAAAAAGTTTAGGGTAAAAAACTACCCCTCACCCCTCAAAACTACCTCGATAAAGTAAGCTGTTAATTACGAAATTTGTACTTTTATGCGCCTACATCGGGGCCGTAATGCATGAAAATTTCATTTCTTTAATCACCACCATATCGGACTTATAATCGAAAAATTGATATTCATCAACCCCCTTCAAGGGGTTGTAGCCCCTTTATTATGTGTTTTAGGACATATGTTGATTAATGAAAGTTCATTTATTTTTTGATAAACTACCAGCCTCTGAAGTTTGGCACACTCGTGGTAGATCACCCTGTATACCACCTTTATCCGGTGTTCTAATTACACTACATATATTGATAATTTGGAAGGAATTCAGCGCAGATTTTTACAATATGCCAAGTTTAGAACAGATTAGGATTATCCTGCTATTGGTTTCCCTTAACACGAATTTCTCGTAAAATTTTGTCTCTACTCACTTGAGCATAGAAGCATAAAAGCATATCTGATTTTTAGCACAAGATCATTCATAACAATATAACCTGTACCCAAATTTTAGGTGTGTTAGCTTTTCACAGTTCTAGAGTTGGGGCAAGACAGAGAAATTTGTTTTATTTATCAACTGTACGAATGAATATAAAAAAATATTCTCCTCTGCAAAATATATGTAATAATTACAACTCTCTAAATTGCGCATTTTGCGTAAACGACATTATATCCTGCAATCGACATTATATCGACACAATATCCAGTAAATTATAAAGTTGAATTTATAGTTATCTTATTTCTTCTCTTCTTTTTGGTTGGTCCTAAGTTATTATACTTTTCCTGATATTTTTTTAATTAGTTTTTTCTTTGACTGTTTAGCATATTCCTTATTCTATTTGTCTCTGTGTATATTTATCTTGTTAAATAGCAATATTTATGAATTTAGTGTATACTTATATCTTTTTTTGTATTGTTTCTATTCTGGGGTTTTTCGACCTGTTGAATTGTGTAAAATAAATAAATAAATAAATAAATAAATAAATAAATAAATAAATAAATAAATAAATAAATAAATAAATAAATAAATAAATAAATACATAAATAAATAAATAAATATACAGGGTGTCAGTTTTTTGTAGACAAACTTTAACAGGAGATAGAACACATGTTTTTAAAAAAGAAAAGTTCCTATAAACATATGTCGTAGAACGCTTCGTTTCCGAGATACAGGGTGTTGAATATAATTTTTTTTTCTCGAATTTTCATTATAACTTATAAACGAATGCTTAGATCTTTTCCATGTTTGGGGGATAGTGCCTATTAATTAAGGGGCATAAAACAAGCGATAAGAATGTTCAAAAACTTGCACAGTGGCGGAGTGGAGGGGTGCTCAACCCTCTTCTTAAACAGAACTTCTACACCAATGACTATTTTTTTTAAAAAACTGTTATTTTCATTATCTACATACAGTTTAACAAAAATAATGTCCCTTCTTCTGTTTAGAAATTCCTGTGCGTTTCCGAGTTATTTTGATTTTTAGTGTTTGATGTGGTACTAAATTAAGTAATTTATTCAGGGTGTCAGTTTTTTTGTAGACAAACTTTAACAGGAGATAGAACACATGTTTTTAAAAAGAAAAGTTCCTATAAACATATGTCGTAGAACGCTTCGTTTCCGAGATACAGGGTGTTGAATATAATTTTTTTTTCTCGAATTTTTTTGAGTATGTATTTGTATGTATTGTATTTGAGTATGGCTTGATATAACAAATATTTATTTTGACTACATTGAAAAGAGATAAAGAATAAGAGATTTCGGCTTTTTAGAATCCTTAACAAACCATATTTAGGTAGGTTTCGTTGAAAGAATTAAATATTTAGCCGATAATTGATAATAAATAAATTACTTAATTTAGTACCACATCAAACACTAAAAATCAAAATAACTCGGAAACGCACAGGAATTTCGAAACAGAAGAAGGGACATTATTTTTGTTAAACTGTATGTAGATAATGATAATAACAGTTTTTTTTCAAAAAATAGTCATTGGTGTAGAAGTTCTGTTTAAAAAAAGGGGTTGAGCAACCCCTCTACTCCGCCACTGTGCAAGTTTTTGAACATTCTTATCGCTTATTTTATGCCCCTTAATTAATAGACATTATCCCCCAAACATGGAAAAAATCTAAGAATTCATTTATAAGTTATAATGAAAATTCGAGAAAAAAAAAATTATATTCAACACCCTGTATCTCGGAAACGAAGCCTTCTACGACATATGTTTATAGGAACTTTTCTTTTTTAAAAACATGTTCTATCTCCTGTTAAAGTTTGTCTACAAAAAACTGATTCACCCTGTATAAATAAATAAATAAGTAAATAAGGGTGAACGATCGTTGTAAAGACACCCTCTGTTACATTTAGTCACTTCACTCTCAAACCATACAGAACAGTTTTTACAGTGTATCACATAATGATATGATAATGACCCAGCCAATGGTTATTAATTCAAGAATGATGGTATTTTATGGATATAATGTCTGTTTTTATGATTGTTTATGCGATACAGATGATTGGTTAGTATTGCTACGGCCAGCTTCGGAATATAATCTTTATAATAGCAGTCATAAGGCGACTTTTACTTAATATTCACTGCGTAATTAAATGTGATATTTGTGTTTCGAATTTGCATTTCTGATATCGGAATACAAACCAAACCTACACTTTCCTTCCTTTTTTATAATCGTATTTAAACAGATTGGAATGATATATGAAACAGTGAGGGAAAGGACGGTTGGCCGGGCACAAAGGGGGCGAATAAGTTTTCGACGACGACTCTCTTAAGTGTTTTCACCTTGAATTAATTATTTTTAGCTTTTGCGAAACGCCGTTCGATTTTGATCTTGTCCTTAACAATAGCATTAAATATAATTAATAGCCTGAGTGAAGTATCAAATAATTATCGACTTGAAAACGCTCAAAAGTTTTGTTTCTTAATAAATTGTAAAAAAAAGAAGAATTGCGAGAATGTAATCGTTGCCACTGAAAAATACACCCTATAACTCTGAGTTTTCAACCATTATGCAAAATAGGAACTCTGTGGCAGGAATGATTAAATCGGTGCGGTGTTTTTGTTTTCAGCTACTTTTTTATACTAATGACATTAATTGAATGGCCAGCCCACTCACCTGATTTTTGTGGAGTCACATTACAAACGTCTTTAATATAACTCAGCCAAAATCTCTATAGGATTTGGAGTGACTGGCTTATGAAAATAACAAAACAATAACTTTCAAAAAAGAGTACAGCTTTGAAACGGGAAGTCAATGCTTCTAATTTTGATATTCCATACATTTTAGAAAATCATTCAGGAAACTATATTTCCAATGTAAATTGATCAAATTTCAATAATTACACCATTGCATAGATAATGAAAAACCTAATAAAATGAGGTATCACTTGATTCCTGTCTTTCTGATATTTTTGAGTTGTCAAGCGTTATAACTACATTTTTGTTAATATGGTGTTTTTGTAAGTTTTATCGTTTTTTTAAATTTCGTTTATCTCATTGTGTTCAGAAATTAATGCAAAGAGTCTAGATGTAAACAGAGTATAAAAACAGTGTTTGTAATACCTAGATATAGATTTAGCTAGACGTATACAAAAATTGTTCAAAGAGAGACTCTTATTAAAGAAAACTCCTGGAAAAAATTTAACAACTTCGTTTCAAACAATTTGTTGTTACGAGATATGACTTTCCGTTCTATGAAAAAAAAATATATGATTGAAATCTTTCGGTAGTACACATGAAAATGACTATTATCAAATTAGTATTCAATTTTAAAATATAATCAACCTTATTAAAATGTATACTTTTTTTGGTGTTTTCCAAACTAATTGCAAAGATTCTCTTCAAAGAGAGATTCACTGAAATGTCTTGCAAGTCGCTATTTTAATACATCTCTAGACTACTGGTACGGTCCGTGATCTCGCCTTAATATTGATGGCAAATAGTTTTAGAAGCTGTCATCTCTGTATAAATAAAATCCGATTTCTAGCTACATGAAGAAATTGTTTGACTGAATAAAAACTTCTATACAAGGTATTTTTGCAATTCTCTCACATTCATAATAATTTTATATTAATGGAAGCCTATTATTATTAGTCTTATTATTTCAATAATTAGTTCTATAGATTAAAGTCCTACATACAATAGCGATTTTTGACTACATTTTTTGTTTGTAAGATACAATTCGCCTTTATTAACATCTTGAATTTTTTCTCTTCGTGGATAATAATATTGACAAATTTAATAATCGTAGTCTGAAATTAATACATGTTTCATTTGAAAATAGTTGTTTCTTGCGATTAAACAAAAAGTAACTTTAATTGGTAAAAATATAGTTGTCACTAATAATATTCCAATAATGTAGAGCAGCATTTTGTAGAAATTTACAGTATATACCTATATATAATATATATAGGTATATATTGTAAATTTCTACAAAATGCTGCTCTACATTATTATATATATATATATATATATATATATATATATATATATATATATATATATATATATATATATATATATGTATATATATATATATGTATATATATATATAATTTTTACTCCTTCAAATATTGTAAATATTCTGTTATTTGAGACCATAAGCATACTCTGCGCTTTCAGTTTTAACACTAATGTGAAAATTTTAAAGATTATTCATTAATCTTTTAACGTGTTCCATTAACTCAGAGGAATATTAATCTTAAATTAAATCGTCCATATATGCCTTAGATTAGAGATTCGCACACTATACATAAAATTTTCTTTTAGGTCGCCCTCAAATATAATATATTCATGAGCTATGAATATTGGGTACGTCCATATAAAGGAATGAGATATGGACATCATCTAGAATGCCTTGACGTGTATGATAGGGGGTGTTTGGGGGTAAGAATATGTCTCTGGAATAACGAAAAGGGTTACGACGTGATTGATAACTGAAAATGAATGCGTCCTGCCTTTCTGGCCGAAGGGAATTGCCAATATCTGCTTCCGTTTATACAGAGTGGACGTTATTAGGAGTATTGCGAGTTTCATCCTTAATACCAAATCTAATTATATTTTTTCTTGGTAAATAATGATTGGTTACTGCCATGAATATGTTTTGTTTTATTTTTAGTTTATTGAACATTAACTAACAGATACAAATTTCATTTAGAGAGTTGGAAACGTATAATGCTATTAATATAATTAGGTAAATGACGTATAAAATTAAAAATGAAAGAAATGGAAAACAGAACAATACTGAAATACAAAAAAAATATGTATTAAATAAAATGCAATATGATTTCACTACTAATATAATTCTTATTTTCATAAATTTACAATTCTTCTTCAAAGCTTAACTGAGAGATATCAAAATAATAGTAATAAGGCACAAGATGAAGCAGACGGTTAGCTTCTGAAAAATATCCAAATAAATCGACTGCCACCGATCTGATGGCATAATTGATTAGAATTAGTAATGAACCAAAATTTCTGAAACGGCTTTTGTGGATAGATAAATGAATCTATTTTTTCAACAAATGGTAAACCTAATCGACAAAATATCTGCTACTTGGAAGAGAAAATCCTCGCGATTTGAAGACAATCTAATTTCAGGATAGAACCAGTACCTTCTAATGTTTGATGTAGGATACTGTATGACAGACTCATCGATCTACTTTTTCTTGAATGAGCGTTAAATGGACTGTTTTAACTACTATCTCTAAAATGACATCGAAAATAATTTGACCGAATTTCCTGTCAATGTATACGACAGAATTCTGTTTCAACGGAACGGCAGAATTCTGTTTCAACTGAACGTCACACTTCGTCACAACATACGACGTGTGAGAATTTCTTTAATATTGCTATACGCTAATATAGCATATAGCAATAGATATTAGCAATTTAAGATTAATTAAGAATGTAAAAAAATACTATACAGCTGGATGCATTTGAAAGTTTGAAAATCATAAAGTATGAAAACAGTATGAATAGTGACTGAGGGCCTATCCCAAATAGACCGCTTTATTGGTTAGTGGATGACGGTTCACCTAACCGTGACAGTTCGGTGAAACGTGACAATAGCTTAGGTATAAATAGGGTAGATTGTTAGCATAAATTTAGATTTACATGATTAAAACTGGACAGATGATGCCAACTTGGTTGGCGAAACGCGAGTCGAGTGCAGTATATAGTGTTTTCGTATTTCGTGAAAAACTACGTCAGTGGTTTAAATGAATCTATTCAGAAATTTGAAGATATTATTTATTTAAAAAGAGAGGATTTTCTTCGCCTGAAACAGTCTGTTTATTCGTGAAAACTAAAAAAAAAAAAAAGAAATAACAACAAACAAAAAAAGACAACAGCACGTGGAATTCCCAAGCGATCCAATCATCTTGGTACTAACCACGCCTGACGTTGCTTAACTTCGGTGATCAAACGGGAACCAATTCCAATTCCAATTTAAAAACATTTATTAAACATTAATAAATGTTTTTAAATTGGAATTGGAATTGGTTCCCGTTTGATCACCGGTGTCTCAACGTAGTATGGCCGTTGCCTGTAAATAAGTCTATCTGTACTTGACCACTAGAGGAAATAAAGTTCATTGATTTCTTTAGGAACGGTATATGCACCTCCTTGTAATTTGGGAACTTCTTTTAATCTAGCGAACATTGAAAAACTCTCCAGAAAAAGTAACTGGTAAATTTTATTACACTGAGCAGAACATCACTATTTTATCTAAATATGCTCATGTCAGAATTGGATTATCTACACACAAAAAAGTATTCTTGTTTTAAATACTTATACAAATCTATTCAATGATTTAAAAGCATTAATTCTTTAAAGGGAGAAGCATTTCTTAAAAGGCATACATGCACCCCCTGGCTCTTTGGAACATCTTTTTTTCTGATATCCAGTGAACACATAAAAAACTTTCATGAAAAAAAATAAAAGACAAATATTGTTACAAGAGGATTTTTGTCGCTTGAAACGGTCTGTTTATTCGTGAAAACTAAAAAAAAAATAATAATAATAATAACAAACAAAAAAGACAACAGCACGCGGAATTCCCAAGCGATCCAATCATCTTGGTACTAACCACGCCTGACGTTGCTTAACTTCGGTGATCAAACGGGAACCAATTCCAATTCCAATTTAAAACATTTATTCAACATTATATACAATTTTTGGTAGAACTTAATTAGGTGCCACATTACCGGCGAACAATAAATAAATAAATATATACATAAAAACATACATAAATAAATAAATACAATACACAGTAATATTAGCCAATCGGCTTATAGCATAATGACTCACCCTGGACGAATCCAGGGTGAAAAGCAAGGGAGGCGATGTTCCTTCGATGGTGAAGGGTTCCCGCTCCCGGGCCAGATGTTCGGGCCCGACGTGGCTGGCTGGCGTCCTTTTTGTTGTTTAGGGTGCTGTCGACGCTTTCCTATAACAGCAGAAATGAAAGTTAGAACATTGCCGTGGCATTGTAAAAATTGAGAGAAGTATGTAGGTTAATAAACAGTAATATCGGTGTGGTGTTAGTCATGCAGGAAAAAGCTCAAGAAAAAACCTGCTCAAAAGAATTGAAATTTAGATTTTGTGTGTAAAGTAGGTTGGAGAGGCGAAAGGGCGGTCATAGAGGGAAGTTACGATTGGGGGTGGAAAAATTTGGAAATTTTAGAAAGTATAGTGAAGTTGGACTTGTCTATCATTGTGTGTCTAAAAATATTGTTATTCGTAGTATAATGGTAAATTTTCATGTATTAGTCTGTGTGTATGCTGAAATTCGTGGCGGTTCCTAATGTCGGCGATGTGCGCGGTGAGTGTGGATTTATGAACGTTATGTCTGAAAAATTTGGTGGCCGTCTGTATTATGTACTCTCTAATGTAGGGCATATTAGCCGTCTCGTGGAGTTGTTGTGTATTAATGTAACGGTTTGAGTCAGTGAGGAGGCGGAGAAGTTTGTTTTGCGTCGTCTGGAGGCGGCCGAACTGTGTGTTCGACATCCTGTTCCAGACGACGCAGCCATAAGTAAGTATGGGCCTGATGACGGTTTTATACAGCAATAATTTGTTACTGGTGTCCAGGAGTGACCTCCTGTTCACCAGTGGATACAGTTTGTGTAGGGCCATGTAGGCCCTGTTCAGCGATTTAGTAACATGCGGCTTGAAGCTCAAGCGCTGGTCGAGGTGGACCCCCAGGTACTTGACCACCTTGGACTCCTCAATGACTCTATTGTTGATAGTCAGTGGCGTGAACGTTTTAATGTTAGTGAATTTTTTCGTAAAATTTATTGTTTCTGTTTTAGTCTCGTTGATTACGATCTTCCAGTCCTTGTAATACTTGAGTATTTTACTCAGGTGGTACCGCAACTTGGTAGTTGCGGTTTCGGCGTAAAAGGACTGGGCGTAGATCGTAGTGTCGTCTGCGTACATTATTGTTTGCGTAAGAGGATGGGTAGGGATATCTGAGACATATAAGTTGAACAGAACCGGGGAGAGCACCGTCCCCTGCGGGACCCCCGCTCTGACAGAATAAAAGTTCGACGTAGTGTTATTTATTTTGACCGCGAAAGTGCGGTCAAATAGATATGATTTGAGTAGAGATACAAAATAAATAGGGAAGCGGTGGATGTGCGTAAGTTTGTGCAGGAGGCCTCCATGCCAAACAGTATCAAATGCCTTCTGGATGTCCAGGAGCAGCATTTTGGTGCAATGTTTTTTTGTTGTAACCTTCGATCACGTCGTGCACCACTCTGCACAGCGACGGCGTGGTATTGTGCCCTCCTCTGAAGCCAAATTGGATGTTAGGCAGCAAGCCACCTTTATTAATGATTTTATTAATGTTTGTGAGATATATTTTCTCTGCGATCTTACCCAGAGTATTGAGAAGCGAGATCGGTCGGTAGCTTGCTGCAAGGACGGGGTCCTTACCTGGCTTCAGGAAGGGCACAATTATTGAAGTTTTCCACGCTCGGTGTCTCAACGTAGTATGGCCGTTGCCTGTAAATAAATCTATCTGTACTTGACCACTAGAGGAAATAAAGTTCATTGATTTCTTTAGGAACGGTATATGCACCTCCTTGTAATTTGGGAACTTTTTTTAATCTAGCGAACATTGAAAAACTCTCCAGAAAAAGTAACTGGTAAATTTTATTACACTGAGCAGAACATCACTATTTTATCTAAATATGCTCATGTCAGAATTGAATTATCTACACACAAAAAAGTATTCTTGTTTTAAATACTTATACAAATCTATTCAATGATTTAAAAGCATTAATTCCTTAAAGGGAGAAGCATTTCTTAAAAGGCATACATGCACCCCCTGGCTCTTTGGAACATCTTTTTTTCTGATATCCAGTGAACACATAAAAAACTTTCATGAAAAAAATAAAAGACAAATATTGTTACAAGAGGATTTTTGTCGCTTGAAACGGTCTGTTTATTCGTGAAAACTAAAAAAAAAAATATAATAATAATAATAACAAACAAAAAAGACAACAGCACGCGGAATTCCCAAGCGATCCAATCATCTTGGTACTAACCACGCCTGACGTTGCTTAACTTCGGTGATCAAACGGGAACCAATTCCAATTCCAATTTAAAATCATTTATTTCACATTATAAAATATGTACAAAAAACTCAGATAATGCCTACTATAATTCGGCTACATAAAAATCCTTAAATAATTACATAACACAAATATATAGTAAAATAGCCAATCGGCTTAACAGATTGTTTATGACTCGCCCTGAACGAATCCAGGGCGAAAAGCGGATGTGTCAGTGTTCCTCCTTTACCGGAGGGTCCCCAACGTCCGGCCGGATGGAAGAGCCCGATGTGGCTGACTTGGCATAAACGGGAACCAATTCCAATTCCAATTTAAAACATTTATTCAACGTTATATACATACTGACAGAACTTAATTAGGCGCCACATTGGCATACAATAAATAAATATATACATAAATATACATAAATAAATATTACAATTCAATGTTAATAGTTAATCGGCTTTACAGCATAATGACACCCTGGACGAATCCAGGGTGACAAGCAGAGGAGTCGATATTCCTTCGGTGTTGAAGGGGTCCCGCTCCCAGGCCAGATGGTCGGGCCCGACGTGGCTGGTAGGCGTCCTTTTTGTTATTGGAGGTAGGGCCAACGCTTTCCTATAACAGCGAAATGAGTAATTAGAACATCGCCTAGGCTTGCAAAAATTAAGAGACATGCAGGTTAATACAACAGTAACATCGGTATAGTGTTAGTCATGCAGGAAAAAGCTCAGGAAAAAAACCTGCTTCAAAGAATTGAAATTTAGATTGTGTGTAAAAGGTGGGGTAAAGAGGCAAAAGAGTAGTCACTAAGGGAAGTTACGGTTAGGGGTAAGAAATTTGGAAATTTTTGGAAAGTGCCGTAAAGTTGGACTTGTCTATCATTGTGTGTCTAAAAATGTTGTTATTCGTAATATAGCGGTAAATTTTCATGTATTAGTCTGTGTGTATGCTGATAATCGTGGCGGTTCCTAATGTCGGCGATGTGCGCGGTGAGTGTGGATTTATGAACGTTATGTCTGAAAAATTTGGTGGCCGTCTGTGTTATGTACTCTCTAATGTAGGGCATATTAGCCGTCTCGTGAAGTTGTTGTGTATTAATGTATCGATTTGAGTCAGTGAGGAGGCGGAGTAGTTTGTTTTGTGTCGTCTGGAGGCGGCCGAACTGTGTGTTCGACATCCTATTCCAGACGACGCAGCCATACGTGAGTATGGGCCTAATGACAGTTTTATAAAGTAATAATTTATTGCTGGTATCCAGGAGTGACCTCCTGTTTACCAGCGGGTATAATTTGTGCAGGGCCATGTAGGCCCTGTTAAGAGATTTCGTAATATGTGGCTTGAAACTCAGGCGCTGGTCAAGGTGGACCCCCAGGTACTTGACCACCTTGGTCTCCTCAATGACTCTATTGTTGATAGTCAGTGGTGTGAACGTTTTAATGTTTGTAAATTTTTTCGTAAAATTTATTGTTTCCGTTTTAGTCTCGTTGATTACGATCTTCCAGTCCTTGTAGTACTTGAGTAGTTTACTCAGGTGATACCGCAACTTGGTGGTTGCGGTTTCGGCGTAAAAGGACTGGGCGTAGATCGTAGTGTCGTCTGCGTACATTATTGTTTGCGTAAGAGGATGTGTAGGAATATCGGAGACATATAGGTTAAACAGAACCGGGGAGAGCACCGTCCCCTGCGGGACCCCTCAAACGGAAACCGGTGTCTCAACGTAGTATGACCGTTGCCTGTAAATAAATCTATCTGTACTTGACCACTAGAGGAAATAAAGTTCATTGATTCCTTTAGGAACGGTATATGCACCGCCTTGTAATTTGGGAAGTTTTTTTAATCCAGCGAAAATTGAAAAACTCTCCAGAAAAAGTAAATGGTAAATTTTATTACACTGAGCATCACTATTTTATCTAAATATGCTTATGTCAGAGTTTGATTATCTACACACAAAAAAGTATTCTTGTTTTAAATACCTATACGAATCTAATCAGATATCTGAAAGTATTAATTCTTCAAAGAGAGAAGTATTTCGTAAAATGCATACATGCACCCTCTGGATCTTTGGAACATCTTTTTTCTGATCTCCAGTGACCACATAAAAACTTTCCTGAAAAAAAAATAGCGGAAAAATTTTGTTACGTTTAACACCATTAAGTGATTTATTTAAATATACTCATGTCAGAGTTCCATTATCTACACATAAAAAAGTATTCGTGTTTTGAATACTTATATTTATCTCTTCAGAACTTTGAAGATATTATTTATTTAAACAGAGAGGATTTTCATCGCTTGAAACAGTTTGCTTATTCGTGAAAACTAAAAAAAAAAAAAGTAATAATAATAACAAACAAAAAAAGACAACAGCACGCGGAATTCCCAAGCGATCCAATCATCTTGGTACTAACCACGCCTGACGTTGCTTAACTTCGGTGATCAAACGGGAACCGGTGTCTCAACGTAGTATGGCCGTTGCCTGTAAATAAATCTATCTGTACTTGACCACTAGAGGAAATAAAGTTCATTGATTCCTTTAAGAACGGTATATGCACCGCCTTGTAATTTGGGAAGTTTTTTTAATCCAGCGAAAATTGAAAAACTCTCCAGAAAAAGTAAATGGTAAATTTTATTACACTGAGCATCACTATTTTATCTAAATATGCTTATGTCAGAGTTTGATTATCTACACACAAAAAAGTATTCTTGTTTTAAATACCTATACGAATCTAATCAGATATCTGAAAGTATTAATTCTTCAAAGAGAGAAGTATTTCGTAAAATGCATACATGCACCCTCTGGATCTTTGGAACATCTTTTTTCTGATCTCCAGTGACCACATAAAAACATTCCTGAAAAAAAAATAGCGGAAAAATTTTGTTACGTTTAACACCATTAAGTGATTTATTTAAATATACTCATGTCAGAGTTCCATTATCTACACATAAAAAAGTATTCGTGTTTTGAATACTTATATTTATCTCTTCAGAACTTTGAAGATATTATTTATTTAAACAGAGAGGATTTTCATCGCTTGAAACAGTTTGTTTATTCGTGAAAACTAAAAAAAAAAAAAGTAATAATAATAACAAACAAAAAAGACAACAGCACGCGGAATTCCCAAGCGATCCAATCATCTTGGTACTAACCACGCCTGACGTTGCTTAACTTCGGTGATCAAACGGGAACCGGTGTCTCAACGTAGTATGGCCGTTGCCTGTAAATAAATCTATCTGTACTTGACCACTAGAGGAAATAAAGTTCATTGATTCCTTTAGGAACGGTATATGCACCGCCTTGTAATTTGGGAAGTTTTTTTAATCCAGCGAAAATTGAAAAACTCTCCAGAAAAAGTAAATGGTAAATTTTATTACACTGACCAGAACATCATTATTTTATCTAAATATGCTCATGTCAGAATTTGATTATCTACACACAAAAAAAGTATTCTTGTTTTAAATACTTATACGAATCTATTCAATGATTTAAAAGCATTAATTCTTTAAAGGGAGAAGTATTTCTTAAAAGGCATACATGCACCTCGTGGCTCTTTGGAATATCTTTTTTTCTGATATCCAGTGAACACATAAAAAACTTTCATGAAAAAAAATAAAGGACAAATTTTGTTACATTTGGCACCAATAAGTATTTTATTTAAATATACTGGTGTTAGAATTCCATTATCTACACATAAAATAGTATTCTTTTTTGAATACTTATATTTGTCTCTTCAGAACTTTGAAGATATTATTTATTTAAATAGAGAGGATTTTCATCGCTTGAAACGGTCTGTTTATTCGTGAAAAGTAAAAAAAAAAAATAATAATAATAACAAACAAAAAAGACAACAGCACGCGGAATTCCCAAGCGATCCAATCATCTTGGTACTAACCACGCCTGACGTTGCTTAACTTCGGTGATCAAACGGGAACCAATTCCAATTCCAATTCTGGTACTAACCACGCCTAACGTTGCTTAACTTCGGTGATCAAACGGGAACCGGTGTCTCAACGTAGTATGGCCGTTCCCTGTAAATAAATCTATCTGTACTTGGCCACTAGAGTTAATAAAGTTCATTGATTTCTTTAAGAACGGTATATATGCACCGCCTTGTAATTTGGGAACTTTTTTTTAATCTAGCGAACATTGAAAAATTCCCCAGAAAAGTAAATAGTAAATTTTATTACACTGAGCATCATTATTTTATCTAAATATGCTTATGTCAGAGTTTGATTATCTACACACATAAAGTATTCCTGTTTTAAATACCTATACGAATCTATTCAGATATCTGAAATTATTAATTCTTCAAAGAGAGAAGTATTTCGTAAAAGGCATACATGCACCCTCTGGATCTTTGGATAATCTTTTTTCTGATCTCCAGTGACCACTTTCCTGGAAAAAAAATAGCAGAAAAATTTTGTTACATTTAGCACCATTAAGTGATTTATTTAAATATACTCATGTCAGAGTTCCATTATCTACACATAAAAAAGTATTCTTGATTTGAATACTTATATTTGTCTATTCAGAACTTTGAAGATATTATTTATTTAAAAAAAGAGGATATTCTTCGCTTGAAACAGTCTGTTTATTCGTGAAAACTAAAAAAAAAAAAATAATAGTAATAACAAACAAAAAAAAAAACAACAGCACGCGGAATTCCCAAGCGATCCAATCATCTTGGTACTAACCACGCCTAACGTTGCTTAACTTCGGTGATCAAACGGGAACCAATTCCAATTCCAATTTAAAATCATTTATTTCACATTTAAAAATTTAACAAAGAACTTGACTAGTGCCTACTATGTTCGGCTACATAAACATACTAAAATATTTACACAACAAAAACATAAAAATAGCCAATCGGCTTAACAGATTTATTTGACTCGCCCTGGACGAGTCCAGGGCGAAAAGCGAAGTGGTCAGTATTCCTCCTTTATCGGAGGGTCCCCGACGTCCGGCCAGATGGATGGGCCCGATGCGGCTGACTTGGCACTTTTAGTTGTTCGTCGTATCAGGACGCTTTCCTAGAACAGCGTGAGAAATAGAAAATTAGTTTATTGCCAAGGCATGTTAATAATTATAAGCAAATCAAATATTAAAAAATGTCGTTATGTTAAGGTCATGCAGGAAAAAGCTCAAGAAAAAACCTGCTTAAAAGAATTGAAATTTGGATTGTCTGTCTAAAAGGGGAGTAAGAAAGCAATAGAGTGGTCATCTAAGGAAGTTACGGTTTTGTGTAGGTAAAATATAGTCCGGAAAAGGTATTGAGTTTTAGGGTGTCTGTCATTGTGTGTCTAAAAATACAGTTATTCAAAAAATATTGGTAGGTTTTCGTGTATTAGTCTGTGCGTATGTTGATAATCGTGGCGGTGGCGTATGTCGGCGATGAAACGGGAACCGGTGTCTCAACGTAGTATGGCCGTTGCCTGTAAATAAATGTATCTGTACTTGACCACTAGAGGAAATAAAGTTCATTGATTTCTTTTGGAACGGTATATATGCACCGCCTTATAAATTGGGAACTTTTTTTAATCTAGCGAACATTGAAAAACTGTCCAGAAAAAGTAAAAGGTAAATTTTATTACACTGAGCATCATTATTTTATCTAAACATGCTCATGTCAGAGTTTGATTATCTACACACAAAAAAGTATTCTTATTTTAAATACCTATACGAATCTATTCAGATATCTGAAAGTATTAATTCTTCAAAGAGAGAAGTATTTCGTAAAAGACATACATGCACCCTCTGGATCTTTGGAACATCTTTTTTCTGATCTCCAGTGACCACATAAAAACTTTCCTGTTAAAAAAATAGATGAAAAGTTTTGTTACGGTTGGCACCAATAAGTATTTTATTTAAATATACTTGTGTCAGAATTCCATTATCTACACATACAAAAGTATTCTTGTTTTGAATACTCATATCAATCTATTCAGAAAATTGAAGGTAATATTTGTTCAAAAAGAGAGGTTTCTCTTAGCTTGAAACAGTCTGTTTATTCGTGAAAACTAAAAAAAAAACAAAAATATACAAACAAAAAAGACAACAGCACGAGGAATTCCCAAGCGTTCCAATCATCTTGGTACTAACCACGCCTGACGTTGCTTAACTTCGGTGATCAAACGGGAACCAATTTCCAATTCCAATTTAAAACGTTTATTAAATATTTATATACATTATGTAAAAACTTAGTTAGATCACCACACCAGGTGTCGTACAATAAATAAATAAATAAATACATATTCACAAATTCACAAATACAACACAAGGTGTTGGGTAGCCGATCGGCTTTACAATACTCGCCGGGAATAAATTCCGGGCGACGAGCAGCAAAATAGTGTTCCTTCTTACAGAAGGGGACCTAGAAGGCTGGCCAGGTGGTCGGGCCCAGAGCGTCTAGGAGGTGTCCTTTTAGTTGTTGGTGGTAGTAGGACGTTTTCCTAAAACAACGTAAAAAACATAATTAAAACTTGCACGAGGCATAGCAATAATTAAAAGCAGAAACAAATAATACAAATGTCGTTGTAGTCTGGGAACCGGTGTCTCAACGTAGTATGGCCGTTGCCTGTAAATAAATTTATCTGTACTTGGCCACTAGAGTTAATAAAGTTCATTGATTTCTTTAGGAACGGTATATATGCACCGTCTTGTAATTTGGGAACTTTTTTTAATCTAGCGAACATTGAAATATTCCCCAAAAAAATAAATGGTAAATTTTATTACACTAAGCATCATTATTTTATCTAAATATTCTCATGTCAGAGTTTGATTATCTACACACAAAAAAGTATTCTTGTTTTAAATACCTATACGAATCTAATCAGATATCTGAAAGTATTAATTCTTCAAAAGAGAGAACTATTTCGTAAAAGGCATACATGCACCCTCTGCATCTTTGGAACATCTTTTTTCTGATCTCCAGTGACCACATAAAAACTTTCCTGAAAAAAAATAGATGAAAAATTTTGTTACATTTGGCACCAATAATTATTTTATTTAAATATACTTGTGTCAGAATTCCATTATCTACACATGCAAAAGTATTCTTGTTTTGAATACTCATATCAATCTATTCAGAAATTTTAAGGTAATATTTGTTCAAAAAGAGAGGTTTCTCTTCGCTTGAAACAGTCTGTTTATTCGTGAAAACTAAAAAAAAAAAAATAATAATAACAATCAAAAAAGTCAACAGCACGCGGAATTCCCAAGCGATCCAATCATCTTGGTACTAACCACGCCTGACGTTGCTTAACTTCGGTGATCAAACGGGAACCAATTCCAATTCCAATTTAAAACATTTATTCAACATTATTACAATATACAAAAACTTAAACAGGGGCCACACTGGCGTACAATAAAATAAATATATACACACATAAAAATATATATACATAAATAAATATCGCACACAATGTTTAGAGCCCATCGGCTTTGTAGCAATAAGACTCACCCTGGACGAGTCCAGGGTGACAAGCAGGGGAGCGATATTCCATCTATGGCGAAGGGTTCCCGCTCCCAGGCCGGATGTTCTGGCCCGACGTGGCTAAGAGGCGTCCTTTCTGTTGTTACAGGTAGAAGGCGTCGCTTTCCTGAAACAGCGAAATGAATATTTAATACGTCGCCTAGGCTTATAAAAATTAAAAACATGTAGGTTAATATAACGAAACGGGAACCGGTGTCTCAACGTAGTAACCGGTGTCTCAACGTAGTATGGCCGTTGCCTGTAAATAAATCTATCTGTACTTGACCACTAGAGAAAATAAAGTTCATTGATTTCTTTAGGAACGGTATATGCACCTCCTTGTAATTTGGGAACTTTATTTAATCTAGCGAATATTGAAAATCTCTCCAGAAAAATAAATGGTAAATTTTATTACACTGAGCATCATTATTTTATCTAAATATGCTCATGTCAGAGTTTGATTATCTACACACAGAGAAGTATTCTTGTTTTAAATACCTATACGAATCTATTCAGATATCTGAAAGTATTAATTCTTCAAAGAGAGAAGTATTTCGTAAAAGGCATACATGCACCCTCTGGACCTTTGGAATATCTTTTCTCTGATCTCCGTTGACCACATAAAAACTTTCCTGAAAAAGAAATAGCGGAAAAATTTTGTTACATTTAGCACCATTAAGTGATTTATTTAAACATGCTCATGTCAGAGTTCCATTATCTACACATAAAAAAGTATTCTTGTTTTGAATACTTATATTTGTCTATTCAAAACTTTGAAGATATTATTTATTTAAAAAGAGAGGATTTTCATCGCTTGAAACAGTCTGTTTATTCGTGGAAACTAAAAAAAAATAAAAAATAATAATAACAAACAAAAAAAGACAACAGCACGCGAAATTCCCAAGCGATCCAATCATCTTGGTACTAACCACCCCCTGACGTTGCTTAACTTCGGTGATCAAACGGGAACCAATTCCAATTCCAATTTAGAAACATTTATTTAATATTTAATTACATATCATAAACTTCAATAAGGCACGACATATAGTGCAATACAATAAATAATAATATTTACAATAAAGCACCATACGGTGGAGCCGGTTGGCTTTACAGAATAAACTCGCCTGAAATAAATTTCAGGCGAAAAGCAGTAAGCTTGGTTTTCCCTCCGGTGTCTCATCTTAGTATGGCCGTTGCCTGTAAATAAGTCTCTCTGTACTTGAACACTAGAGGAAATAATGTTCATTGACTTCTTCAGGAAATGTACACATGCACCTATTTGTAGTTTGGGACTTTTTTTAATCCAGCGAACATTTATAGTTGTCACATTAGAGGTTTCACCTCGGAATGAGAGATAATAAGCTGTAAACTTGTATAAATCTTTATTTTGGCGTTCTAAAAGTTGTCTCAAAAGTCTCATAAAATCTCGTGTACGCGTCTTAAGATATTCAAGGTCAAATGTCACAAAAATCGGTTTTTTGCAAATATCTCGCTTCCTATGGTTTTAATGCAATTTGCATTTATTATAAAAATTGTAGAGAATTAGATTCTCTACAACTTTTGTCCCAAACATTTTTTTATATACTCAACCGTTTTTGAGATAGAGGGCGGAGTGCGCTCCGCGCTTACCTATTCACAGCATAATGCAATGTCAACCGTAAGTCCCAGTAAATAATACGCCGTATAATATTTTTCATTTATCGAATATATATTTGTTTAATATTACCTTTCCGTGTAATCAAAAAATTGTTGAGTGGAATACTTTAAGTATATTTTAATTATATTCTACTATATATGTTAATTATATTTTAAGTAGAAAAAGAATAGAGTAAATACATTTTAATTATATCTTTATTTAGAAATACTTTTTCATATATTTATTACAGTTGAAGTTCAAATGTGGGAGGTTTTTCAAAAACTTTTATAATTAGAGGGACTTGAGTCTTAATTTTCTTCTTCTTCTTCATCATCGTCTTCCGGTCGCTCGAAAATTTCCAATTCAGTATCATCATTTTCGTTGTCAAGGATGTTTGTCTCTAGATCTTCGAGAATTTCGGGGTCAAATGTACTATTTTCATCGAGATCGCTTTGATACGGTGAAGCATTGAGGCACGTTTGCCCATTACACTGGCCACAATTTAAAGAACATTGCAACCCCGATTTCCTGCATCCACAGCATGAACCACAACCATTCTTGCAGTTGCAAAATATTAAAATATATAATATAATTAAAATATACTTAAAGTATTCCACTCAACAATTTTTTGATTACACGGAAAGGTAAGTAATATTAAACAAATATATATTCAATAAATGAAAAATATTGTTAAATATAATGTATTAATTAATAAACAATGCAAATTATTCATAATTATATATTTTTTTATGATTTATATACTTAATACGGCGTACTATTTACCAAGACTTACGGTTGACCTTGCATTATGCTGTGAATAGGTAAGCGCGGCGCGCTCTCCGCCCTCTATCTCAAAAACGGCTGAGTATATAAAAAAATGTTTGGGACAAAAGTTGTGGAGAATTTTATTCCCTACACTTTTTATAATAAATGCAAATGGCATTAAAACCATAGGAAGCGAGATATTTGCGAAAAACCGATTTTTGTGACCTTCGACCTTGAATATCTTAAGACGCGGACACGAGATTTTATGAGACTTTTGAGACAACTTTTAGAACGCCAAAATAAATGTTTGTACAAGTTTACAGCTTATTATCTCTCATTCCGAGGTTGACCCTCTTTTTTTGGCTTAAGTGATTGGATTATTAAGAAACTACCCAAAAAAAAAAACTGATAAATTTTATTTCACTTTGCATCATATTTTATCCAAATATACTCATGTCCAGAGTTCGATTATTGACACACAAAAAAGTATTCTTGTTTGGAATAGTTATACGAATCTACTCAGAAATTTGAGAGTATTATTTGTTCAGAGGGAGAAGTATTTCTTAAAAGGCATACATACACCCCCTGCATCTTTGGAACCTCTTCTTTTCTGATCTTCATTGAACATTAAAAAAACTGAAGAGATCTCTGATAGTCTGAAGGATATTGCCAGTAATGAAAATAATAACGACATCGAAGATATCAAAAGAAGCATTCGACGTTAAATTGAAGCATTAAATAATTTTAATTTTAAATCAGTTGGAAATACAGTTACCATTTTACAAAGAAGATTTCAAATAAGTATTGAGTAAAATAGTGGACATTTTAAATGGTTATTTAGTCAGGTTTTTTTACGTTCAAAGTTAAATTTTATAACGTAGGTAGGTTGATCCCATATGAGTAATTATTCATGATAAATCAAAAAGAAAAATTCTCATAAAATTCCTTTATTACTGTGACCGGTTTCGTGAACAAATTAATTACTTCACATCATCAGTCTGATGATGTGAAGTAATTAATTTGTTCACGAAACCGGTCACAGTAATAAAGGAATTATATGAGAATTTTCTCTTTTTGATTTATCATGTTAAATTTTATGTTCACGTAATCAATATTAGAAGATAGGTAAGGTACAGTTAGAAAATAATATTTAAAACTTGGTTTTTGACCATTCCTCCATTTTTTGAGAAAATATTAAATCCGACATATACTTTCTAAATTTTAATAACCAAAACCTAACGAAATACACGATTTTAAAAACTCTCCGTTTCGCAAGGTTTAATACCTAATTACTTTTTTCTTTCTTGGGGGTAGTAAGCCCAAAGGAAGAAAAAATAGTTGACACGAATAAGTTCTGGTTATCTAGTCTGCCACTGGAAAAAAAAAGTTTCTGCGCTTGTGAATTTCAAAAAAAAAAAAAAAAAAAATCAAGAAATTCCACAAATAACATTCAGACAATATCCAATTAATTTCTCAGGAAATATTAGGAATAGACAGTCTTTCAATTTAAAATGTCAAAATGAATATATGACAAATATTCATATTTTGAATTATCTAATTTAAATATTTTTATAAATAATTTATACACGTTCAAGCCCTCTGAAGAGTTCAGAAGAATGAAAATAGATATATCGGATTAGGGGTTTCCGTTTTTTTGTATAGGAAATCATTCCTTGAGTGTGAAAATATTCCTTTTTCAATCTCAATATTTCTTTGCTTCTAATACTTAGGACACTGTTATTTAATTTAATGCAGTTCTTGCTCCTAAACTAAGTTGTTGTTTTAATAATTTCTATGATAAATAAGATGTATTGGAAGTGTTGTTTTTGATTCATTATATGCCTAAAACTTTTATACTAGCTCATTCAGGTAAGAATGTCAGTATAAAATATAAAAATCTATAGG
The DNA here is from genome assembly GCA_029963845.1 of Rhamnusium bicolor. Lineage (NCBI taxonomy): Eukaryota > Metazoa > Arthropoda > Insecta > Coleoptera > Cerambycidae > Rhamnusium > Rhamnusium bicolor. The sequence goes on along the minus strand of JANEYF010003975.1, from coordinate 512,589 downwards.
TATCTATTATTATCATGTTAGCTTTGAAAGAATGCTTTTGTAATGCCCAATAAGTACTTCTTTTTCTAGAAATTCTAGCAGAAATGAAGGAAGAGCAGAAGCCTTTAAATTAAATTTAGTTAAATCCCACAGATAATACAACACCTCGTATCCCTGAATTTACCTCAATTTAACTTGTGCAGGAGAGGACTACACATTTAGAGACAATGGACACACCTAATGTCCGAGTGTACTAATGTTAATTTCTGGTTTAGAAAAAATCCTAGCTCTTCGACCGGGGATCGAACCCGGGACTCCAGGGTGAAAGACTGTCGCTAACCGCTTCCTCCTGAGAAGTACAGACATCTATATCAAAGTCTTTACCACTTGCCACCAGCAAAAAAAAGTATTTCAGGTAGCAGAACCAGTTGTTTCTGCTTATTTAGATGAAAAATCCAAATGTTTAAAGTCGACAACTCTGAGGTCAAAATATTCCATGATAAAATTGCCTCTAGTTGATAAGGAAAGTATACATATGAGTACCCTAAAGTAAACACGTTTCTAAAAAGACAAAGTGCTGGCTATAAATCTAAAGAAGCAAACGATATTACAAGGGACGAATTTACTACGTTTTTGCTAGATGCCTACGATAACAAGTTTTTGCTAATGGAAGTAGTCAGGATAAAGAGATTGTTAGATGCCTGCCAACGGGACGGTTTTATAAAATGACCATAAATGACGTCGAGGACAGAGTCGTTCATAATTTTTAAAATTCTGCACTCCAGAACAAGAATACAAAGAACCTTTACAATACCTAACAACAACAAACATACATTTAATCCAGCTGATATTTGCCATAAGCACATGCCATTTCGCCCAAAACAAACACAAAATCCGAGATTGGTATAGAAACGGAAAATGCAAAGTTCAGGTAACTGGATTAAATTTTTTCTTGTTGCATCGTTTTTTGAACTACTAAATTCTATAAAATACACTAATCACAGTTTCAGAAGGTTCTCTGCTTCACTTTTAGTTGACACAGGGGCTGACATCTTAAGACTTAAAGGTATAGAGGATGGAGACCTTCGACGGTTGCACAGAGGTATGTGGAAGAGTAAATTGAAGAAAAACTGGAATTTGTTAATAACATATTTGTGATAAATCGTCAAAAGTTAAAAACATTGAAGTAAATAATGTTTTTAACGTGCAAAATTACTCTACCAATTTTGTTTTACCATCGACTTCATTTGATATAAACATAGGCGCTACGTTGTGATTTAGACTTAATTGATTGGGTTCTCATATCGGATATGTCGGTCAATGAAGTTTTATTTTAATTTATGGAAAAGTATATGCCATCTTTAGAAATAATGTCCCTAAAAAAGATACCTTTCCACAAACAGTACTCTCCGTGGTTTAATTCTAACACGATTAGATCTTTAAAACGGATAAACTGGGCTCGGATTATGTATATGACGGGTGACTACGACAATTTTAAAGACTTAAGAACTTTCTAAAAAAAACCTATTCGTGACGCTTATTATAGATACATTAAAGAGGCTAAGAACTCTATAAAAGCCAATCCCAATAAATTTTGGGGATTCATTAATTAAAAAAAAAAACTATACAAGTATTCTTATTAGTATGAATTATAACAATAGGGAACTTGCCTATAATTTTAAAAATAAAAATAAAACATAGCGTACGTTGTAATAAAACGTGTACTTCACAAAAAAATAAGTTTTCTAATTCCACGCGATCAGTATAAAGGATTTAAACAGCGATAAAATTGAATTGGCCCGAAACGAGCTACTATTGACTGTGACGTCACACCATACCATATTCGGTAGTCGTCGCGCAATACAATCAGATGTTTACCGGTGTTATAAGACTGTGGTTGATTTGTTAGTGACTGTTCTGATATAAATATATAATTGTGTTTTATAGTACCGCTTATTGTAGTTGTACAGATATTTTAAAATGACTGATCAAGGTTTTTCAAAGGGCCAATCTGATAATTTGCCTAAAGTGGATATGTTTATGGTGGCATCTTTTATACAAAATAGTGAAAGTTTTTCCCTTGGAGACGTCCGCGGGGTCAAGGCAGAGAAGTATATATTTTTTTTGCTTTTGGTAATAATTTATAAACATAAAATAGTTATGACTTGATCACGGAATAAAAAGAAATAATTACAAAATGCTTAGTTGCAACTAAGCATTTTTAGCAGACTTATCTTGTTTGAAAGAATTTAGGGTAATTCTTTACAACAGCCACTTCTATATTTTTCGTGTTTTTTTTTTGTACACACGTGTAAAGTGTCTCTATAGAAGACATTTGTTGCACATTCTGTAGGATACTCTTCGCAGTTTTTTGAAAAGAATCTTGTGTTTGTCTTATAAACTTCATTCTTACAATACCTAATATATTGACTACATATTTAATTTTCTCTCCCGATGGTGCCGACTGTATTGGCGAAACGCGTGGCAGTATATTTTATAGTATAAACTAAGATTCATTCTTACAATACCTAATATATTGATCACATATTTAATTTTCAATTTTTTTTCATCTCCCGATGATGCCGACTGCGTAGGCGAAATTTGTGGTAGTATATTTTACAGCATTTTGGTGTCTATAGAAAATTACTTCAATTTTAGTAGTACATTGAAAATTGCAACCCTCTGTAGATTCATATTTTTAAATAAAATGTCCTATAACTTTTTTTATTTACTATTTGATTTTTTTCAAAAACAATGGATTTCTTCCTCTAGCTAACACTAACTTATAGCCCAAATTTCAATTCGAACGGACTTTTTTTTCTTTAGTTATCGTGCTTACAAGAAACTTGACGGACAGACAGACCGACGGACAGATGAACAGACGGACATTTTGAAAGTTGTTCAGAATTCGATGACGAACGAAATGATTTTTTCTCTGCGAGCGATATTAACGATTTTAGAAATGTCCCGATCAAATTCAATATACTCTTCGTAATCGTATTTGCGAAGAGTATGATAATAAATAGCTGTTTACTTTCGCACCAGGAAATTACCTTTACTTGGTATCACTAAATTACATGCTATCTACTAATCTTATTTTCTAACATTGTATACACATTCTTTCTTTAATCCTACCCTAATTAAAATTCAATAATTCGGAATTCGGCATATTTTATTGCCCGCCTGCGAAAAACTAGTAGATAGACATATAGTATTTAATAATGTACTTACATTAAAATGATCTTCACACACATGTAGAGACCTACTGCTCTGTGAAATGTCTTTTTCATTTCTTCTACACGCTTTTAGCCATTTTGATCGACGAATCTTATCTTCTGGCAACATTATAAATATTTTATCTGGTACTTTTACTGTAGTATTCTTACACAACGGTACAATGCAATATTTAAAATAAGGAGGTTTTGTTTCCATTTTAAGTACCTATACACTTAAAATTTATGGCGATGCTGGTATTTTTACGGCTGAAATCAAGCAGTAGAGTGCTGGGATCTCCGTCGTGGTATGGTGTGATGTCACGACTACTCCCGCGCTTTTGAACCTGTTTGAAACGGTTCGCTCCCGCGCGAAACTTTAATAATTTATAACAAATTTATTATTGGGAATTAAGGCGTCATATTTTGCATATCTTATTTTTTAGTATTGTAGAACATTTTTATGAAGTAAAAAAAAATGTGCAAGTTCCCTATACCAGCCTTGAAAATCCTCAAGACATTGTCAATTCTTGCTGACTTTTTTTGCAATGCTTTTATTGATTCTAGTGAATACACACCCGGCAATAGTTTATGTGATAATAACAACCTCCGCATTGGGCAGTTTAGTGCGAATGAGGTACTTACGTAAATTAAAAACGTGAAAGCAAATATGACCGTTGAACCTGCTCAAGTTCCTGAATTTATTATTAAAGATTGTGCCACTCTGTTTTATTTTTAATTTGATATTAGAAACTGTGAAATTTTCGGATACGTGGAGATAGTCCAGAATTTGTTCAGTATTTAAAAAGGGTAATAAGCAGGAAGTTGAAGATCATCGTCCAATTACTATCTTATGCGATGTCTCTAAAGTTTTTGAATTTTTGATGTATGATTATATTTCATTTCATACTAAAACTGTAGTTGTTGAAGATCAGCATGGATTTATCCAAGGACGGTCCACGGTATCGAACCTTGCGTGCAAGACTCAAAATTTATCGCTGAAGCAATAGATCGTAAAGGTTAGGTGGACGTTATTTACACTGACTTTTCCAAGGAGTTTGACAGATTGGACCTCGGTATATTAATAACAAAATTGGAAGACGTTAGCATGTCTTTGACAAAATGATTCTATTCCTATCAATCTCGTCGATCTCAATTTGTACAGTATCGTGGTTATCAAACTGTTGAATTTACTCAAAGGTCTGGAGTGCCGCAGGGTTCTATACTCGGTCCATTGTTTTCAATATTGTTCATTAATAATATTGTTGATAATCAAGATGTACAATATTTGCTATATGCTGATGATCTAAAATTATATTCTTGCATAACTTCCAATTTTGATTACATGAGACTCCAGCATAATCTTAACGTTCTTAACATTCTTAACAACTGGTGCGTTAACAATAGTCTCCCTCTAAATGCAACCAAATGTAAAGTCATATCTTTTTCACGGAAAACAAATCTATTTATATTTGAATATAGTTTGGATTACTGCACCCTAGAGAAACCTAAAATTGTGAAAGACCTTGGCATTACATTTGATTCTAAACTAGCTTTTTCTAAACATATTGAAGAATGTGTATCTGAAGCATTCAAAAGTTTAGGTTTTGTTTTTCGTAACAGTAAAGATTTTGAGAAACTGTCTACTCTACGCATGTTGTTTGTTAGTTTTGTTAGGTCCAAATATGCTTCTATTGTTTGTAATCTTATTTGTAATATTTACATAGCAGCACTAGAAAAGGTGCAGCAAAGATTTTTCTAATCTGCAATTTTTATTTTGGATGGTACATATCCTGTTAGAGGAACACCTAATAATTCTTTGTGAATACATTTAAAAGAGCAGTCTAATTAGGAGACGAGTGAAGCACTCAGTAATTTTTTTGTACAAAATAGTGAATAATGAAATTGACTGTCCCCCTATTATGTCACTTATTAAATAACGAACTCCCAAATTAAGTGCAAGGACACATAATATACTATGAAATACTGGGGATTTGCATGAACATATGCTAGCACATTGATTTCATTTACCTCGTCAGATGTCACAGGTTTAGGTAAATATCTTGCTTCTCTTAATGACGAATCAAAATTTATAAAATTCCTCTGATTTCGTAGAAACTTTCTGTTTTTCATCTGTGGCAAATTCGGATATTTCTCATTAAATCTTCTACAAGTTCTGCTGATAATCTTATTGCACTGTCCATGGATAATAAACAAATCCATTAAAACTGTGTTTGTATAATTATTTTCTGCCATATTTATGCTACAGCTATTCAAATTAGGTGCAAATATCACTAATGTCAAATTTATTTAGAAAAATAACATCTGTTGTCATTACAAAATGACAAAACAAAAATTTCATGGCCCACCCGTTATGATATACCAAAAAACTAATACTCTTGAAAAGTGCCCATAAGTCGAAAACGGTGCGCATTAGGTATAGAGTACATTACCTTTTTAAATAGGTAAATGTATCGCCTTTCCGAATCAATAATAATATTCCATTTAAAAAAATTGACTTTCGTACATTTCTCTAAGTCACTTATAGAAAGCGTTCTCTAACTCACCCTGTATGATATTCAAAACATTTAATTAATGGAGGAGATGCCCCCAGGCCTTGCCTAGCCGCAACTAAAAAATGATCTTTTAATTGCTGCGTAGGTAGGAGAAAACACGATTTACTGAAAGTCAAATTTTTAGCAATAAATTTAGAAAAGAATTATTATCTCGAAAACGGCTTGAGATAGGTATAGGGAAAAATTAACAAATGTTACTCAGAAAGAGACGACGATCCAAAAAATGCAAAAATATACAGGGTATTCTATTTAAAATAACGAAGTTGTTGCCAGTTTTCCGTATAAGTGGCAACACCGCAATTTTTAAAATATTTTAGTTGGAGAGATATACTCGTTTATCTTGGTAACCAAAATTTCAAAGCAATCGGTTGATTCGTTCTCCATATACTTTTAATACTCCGCCCCCCGTGGCTCACCCTATATAGTTATTATATTTTGTACTATTTTATTTTTATACTCTACTGTTCACTATTTCGGATTTTCGTGTATATCTGTTGTTTATTTATCCTGTAACTGGGTTTTATCACTTGTTGAATAAATTATTACAAATAAATAAATAAGTAATATCTCCAATAGTACCATAATCATAAATTTATTAAAAATGAATAATGATTTTATTTGATATTGAATTTTCCAAAAAGAAATTTTATTATTTTGTTGAACGGAGCAGCATACAAAAAAACTGATTTGCATGGTATGCAGAAATGACATAAATTTGACACTTAAAATTGATTAAAGATGACATATTTTTGCCATTGGTGGTAGAAAAATATTTTTCTACTCCTTACATACAAAATGCTATTTTGCTCCCTCATTTCAGGGAGAAAAGTAGTACTTTTCCTCCCTCGGGAGGAAAATACTTCCCTAGGGAGGAAGATACTTTGGCTTCCTCTGGAAGCAAACAAGTAAAAACTTCAAATAGCCGTAATAGTAGTGTATAGACTTCTTTTATTGATACACAAGCTTCCTGAAAATGAATGCTTTTCTTTGAAACAGATTTTTTATTACTTATTTTTATTTATAAAAATTGAAAACAGTTTAAATCGAGGTTTAAATTAACATCAGTAACTAAATATTGTTAAAATTTATGGTACAATTAGTTAAATTACTAATGGAGATTGCCCCTGAAGAAATATTGGCTCTGCTGGTGGAGATCAGTTCCTGTTTGTTGTTTTCCAAAGTCTTGGTCGCTGACGAAGTACTTGTAGAAACAAAATTTTCAAAAACAAAACAACGTTTTTGGTACTTGAAGTAGTACTTTCTCCCGTAATTATTTGGCTGGCTACCTCACATTTTTTAGAAATACAATCATCTAAGTACCCTTCTGCTACTGCGGTTGTTCGCCATCCCCCATGTCTTTTTAGAGTGAGAATGTCACTTCCAGCATTGACTAATAACGTAACTGAAGTACGGCGGAAACTGTGTCCAGTATGGCCTTTCGAATCATCCAAATTTAAAAATATTGCTATTCTGTATGGAATTTTGGCAATTGTATTTTTGCCAATTACCTGATTTGTACATTTTCCTTTAGCATAAGTTACAAAAAATCTAGAATGACATGTTTTAGGGGACCTACAGTCCAGATATTTTTTATACATATCCAAGACAGATACTCCGTTTAAAATCTCATTTATTATTGTAAATGTCCTTTTGATATTAGTTTTTGGGTCAGGTATTTGCACCACGAAAATGTCGCCTTTATCACTGATATCCTCAAGTACCATTTTAACTAATTAATCGCTACGGCATGCCCCAGCAATTCCAAATATAAGCACAACCTGAAAAAGGAAAATGCACTTATGATAACTGCCTAAAATGTCACTTAATTGTCATATATATACTTTCTAATAAAAAATGCTGTGTTACGTTTTTATTTATTATTCAATAATAACGATCAATTTTACCTTCATATTTAAATAAGTTTCATCTGGAGCTTCTGCAATAAACTTGTTGATATCCTTCCTTGAAAAAAGTATTGGCTTTCTTGGCTTTATATCCAGCAGATTTCCTTTTTAAAAAAGCTACTAATTTAGGAAACTTAATGTCGATATTGTCTATAATTTGGAGTGTAGATCGCAACATGCTGTATTTGCTCCATAATGTTGAAGGCTTCAAATCGGCGCATTTTTTGGAAAAGTAAAATAGGACCACTTCTTCACATATTTTTCTTATTCGCCTAGTCTCCATCCAACAATTAAATAGCTGGTACTCTTTTTCATATTTTTCACGAGACTTTAACGGTAATAGATTTAACGTAACCACGTTTGCTTCTTCCAGAATATCTTGAGGAACTTCATCTTCACATTCGGAATACATTATTGTAAACTTTTTGGAAGTTTGTTTATTTTGAAAACAAGAAGCAACCTTAGCAACGTTCCATGTACTTTGATTTTTAACAATATTTACTTATCTAAATACCTATTATGACATTTTGATATATTTGGTTTTTTGTTTGTCGTGCATAAGAGAATATAATAAAATATATGTAAAATTAATGTAAAACACTGTAAATGGTCGTAGAAAAAATCATATGTATTACACAGGAGCAAAGTGCCATTTCCTCCCTTGGATATTGATTGATTGATCAAACTATCCGCGGGAGGAAATTATGCACTTTTCTCCCTTGTCATACAAATAGCTATTTTGTAATATCCTTAAAGATGACAACTGATACACTAAGGCAATTTTTTTGTAGACGACTGTAAAAGTTTTATACTGAAAATTTTTAAAAGATTACCACGTGTGAAAAGAACATTCCTTACGTTTTCCTGTAAAATTGTACGTAAAAAATAATGACTGGTTTTCCAGATGTCACCAAATAAAATTTAGTGTGACGAAAGTTTTATTAAAAAAAGGGGTAAATTTTTTGTGTAAATTACAAATTTTTTTAACAGTAAAATGTAAGTCTGTCAAATTTTAGTGAGTGGTCTATAAAAAATGATGAAGGATAAACGATTTTTTATGTTTTGTCGAATCGTTTTCGAGATATTCGCCGTTAAAGTTGAGTGCCTAATTTTAATCAGTAGCAGTCCCTGGAGACGAAACAATATTTACGAAAAAACGAGTAAATATGCATGAATTTTAATATAGATATGAGAATAGACAAAAAATAAAAACAATTTTGCCAAATGTGATTGTCTGAGTTACATTATGTTATAAGGAAATTTAGTAGAGGATAATTCGACCCAAACTCATTTACATGAGTATAATCTGACGTTTGCAGTCAATTTGTTGTTTGAATTACGGTCCATAATAATATTTATGACATGAACTAATGTTAAACGTCAGGGAATATCAAGTGGCCAACTAGATTGCAAAGTAAGTGTTAGATCGTGTAATATCTAATAGGCTAAATGTTATTTGTAGCTGTTTGTTGGTTGATTTTAGTTGCTCAGACAGGATTAATTAATACTTAATCAACCTAATTGGTACCTTTAATGTGGAAAATATTATAGGAAATTTTGATCCTAGCTTCTCTTAATGCATCTCATGAAGTTCATATTAAGATACTTTGTTAGTAAACGAATTCATTAATTATTATTGTAAGAGAAGTATTAATAATTAAAGTTAAGTAATGTTCCTTATAATAAAAGAGAAGAAGAAAAAAACTGATTTTTGTGTTTTACTTACTCTGTTCTTATTTCTGTCTAAAGACAATTTTGTACCTTTTTAAATTTTTGTAAACAAAAATATGTGTTATTTATACTCGAAGAATCGTCATGAACATCATTTTCTGTTGCTAATATACAATTTGTTTTTGATAAATGACAATATCCATTCAAATTTTTATTAAAAAAAGTTAATTTTGTCTAATTTAACTGATTACGTATTTTAGAGTTTAGAGTTTAAAGATGCAGAAAGTTTTGAAATCATTCACTGGCCTGCCATTTGTTATTTTCTTAAAAATAATGAATACCACCACCGTCTCTCTGTTCCAAGTAGGGAAATAATACTTATCAAGGACAAAGCAGTGATTAGGAAACATTAACTCATTAAGTTTCATTAAAATATCTCGGTTAGGTCTGGAAATATTTGAGAAAAAAAAACATAAAGAAAAATGTATGTATGTATGTATTTTCCCTATATTTTGAGTTTTCGATGTAGAATTATACAGGGTGTTCATTAAGTATGTACAATAAATTTAAAATACGATTATGTGAGTGATTTTAAGACAAAAGGTTCATATAAACATGGGTCCGCAAATGCTTCGTGTTCAAGATACACGGCGTTAAACTTTTTTAAAAAATTTGGTTTTTCGTAAATATCTTAAATATCCGTTACTCAAATTTGTTGTAATTTGGCAATGTTATTTGTAGTGTTAAGGGGCTGATTAGGCACTAACTTGATACAATTTATTAAGTCCAGTGGCGTCCCGAGCGTCACCTTAACGAATATTTTTGACAAAAAAATATACGCCACTGACTATTTTGTAATTTTTATATATTTTTTGGGTTAAGCAACTAATAATACAACTTTTATGTCTCTTGAATTTTTTTTCGGATCTTGCTTAGTTTTCGAGACAAAAAATTAAATTCACTTAATTGCATATCCCTGGACCACACAAGAAACATGGGGAACCGTAGGAAATAATCAAGGGTTGCCTTGGAAAACGATTGCAGCATTTGGCAAACAAAATGACAGCTGTTGTCAATTTATTAAGCTATTAAATTGTAATTTTTGTAAAAAGTATTTTTGGTGATTATTTTTCGAGTTATTTTTTGTCCAACATGGTTCAGTTTACTAATAGTGAAATGGCTGATATGCATTTCTGTTATGGAATGGCTCATGGAATCTCTAATGCTGCAAGACGCATTTATCATGAAAGATTTCCTCGACGTGTGGTGCCTAACGGAAGAACTTTTGTACGTCTCCATGTACGACTTTCTGAAACAGGCAGTTTTAAAAGATCGACGGTTGTCATCGAGAGGCCTGTAACTGTACGAACAATTTAAATGGAAGCTGTTTTAAATGAAATTAAAGCAAATCCTCATACCAGTACCCGGAAAATAGCTGTAGAACCGAACATTACCCATGTCACAGTGTGGCAGATTTTAAGATACCAACAGCTATATCCCTACCATATGCAACGTGTGCAAGCTCTATTGCTCAGAGATTTGCCTTTAAGAATGACTTTTTTGTGATTGGTTACGCAGTAAAATAATAAGAAATCCAGGTTTTCTAAGACGAATATTGTTTACAGATGAAGCTTGTTTTTCTCGCAATTCAATTATTAATTTCCATAACAATCACATATGGGCCGAAAACAATCCACACGCCTTAATAGAAAATAATTTTCAAAAACAGTTTTCTTTTAATATTTGAGTTGAAATTGTTGGTGACCACCTCGTTGGGCCTCATTTTCTTCCACCTAGACTTAATGGGGAAGAATACCGAAGATTTTTAGAATTTGTTTTACCTGGACTTTTAGAAGAAGTTCTAGCCATGGAAAGATTCCGTATTTGGTACATGTACGACGGGGCTCCATCGCACTTTAGTCTATTGGCGTGGCATTTTTTGGATGAAAAATTACCATAACCATTGGATTGGATAGCAGGCTCACAACTATGGCCTCCTCGCCCGCCCGATTTGAATCCCCTAGATTATTTCCTCTGGAGACACCTTAAAGCGTTAGCATAGAAAACTCCTATTGTAAGTGAAGAGGATCTACGAAATAGAATCATTAATTGATGTGACACAATAAAAAATACGTCAGGTATTTTCAGAAGAGTGCATAAATCAATGAAGAGGTGGCTAGACAGTTGTATTGAAGTCGAAGAGGGGCCATTTCGAACAAATACTTTGGTAAAATTCGTTAGTTTAGATGTTAAGAAATGTATTTCATTTAGTGTTTATTTGTTGTTGTTGTTACATATTATTAATAAAAAAATTATAAAAAAAATGATAATTTCCGAAAGATACGTTTCCCCATTTTTCTTGTGTGGTCCAGAGATATGCAATTAAGTGAATTTAATTTTTTGTCTCGAAAACTAAGCAAGATCCGAAAAAAAAATCAAGAGACATAAAAGTTGTATTTTTAGTTGCTTAACCCAAAAAAATATATATAAAAATTACAAAATAGTCAGTGGCGTAAATTTTTTTGTCAAAAATATTCGTTAAAGTGCTGCTCGGGACGCCACTGGACTTAATAAATTTTATCAAGTTAGTGCTTAATTAGCCCCTTAACATTACAAATAACATTGCCGAATTACAACAAATTTGGGTAACGGATATTTAAGATATTTACGAAAAACCAAATTTTTTTTAAAAAAAGGTTAACTATCTTGAATATGAACCATTTGCGGACCCATGTTAATATGAACTTTTTGTCTTAAAATCATTCAAATAATCATATGTTAAATTTATTGTACATACTTAATGAACACCCTGCATAGTAAACTATTATTCTTATAAGTTCTTTCAATTTTCAAAATTGGAAGATAATCTTCGAATCACCCTGTATATGGTTCCTACTTTTGTTCTTTATTCTCTGGGCAACATGTACTAGCTTCTTTTTGCTTTGAGGATAATATCCATGCAAAATTTCAACTGCTGTTTTACCCTTATTTTTACACTCTCCCAGTGAAAAAGTTGGCTAGTTTTATTTGTTCCATCACCTTAAAAGACAATTCTATGATTCTGTGGAATCGCAACTTTTTAGCTCCAATGGAAATGAATGTAGGGTTTCAACCCCTATTCCCTACACCTACTGCAAAATTTGTAGGTTTTTAGATTTTTTTCCTCAGCTTTGAGAACAATGTCTATAATTATTGCAAATCTCACATTTCTGCTCTACTACAAATGAGTATAAGGGTTCTTCCTTTATTTTCCACTCCTAGGGCAATATTTAGCTAGTTTTTATTTTTTTTCTGTTGTTTTTGAGACAGTTCCATTATCGTGGTCAAATCGCAACTGTTTAGCTCAATTGGAAGTAAATGTAGGGTTTCAACCCCTATTCCTCATTCCTACTGCAAAATTTTACACTTTTTAGATTTTTCCCTCTGTTTTGAGAATAATATCTATGATTACTCCAAATCTCAAATTTCTAGCTCTACTGGAAATGAGTGTAGGAGATCTACCCTTATTCTTCACTCTGGAGCAATATTTAGCTAGTTTCTATTTTTTCCTATTCTTTTTAGTAAAATTCCGTTTTCTAGAAATTGAATAGACTGTCAGACAAATATTTAAAAAATTCTTTGTCCCTCACAACTAAAAGCAGTTTAATAGTAGAAAAGAGGCAACAATTTCATTGGCGGACAAAAAAAAATTTTTTGTAACATGTACCTGAATAGCATATCCCAATGGAATAAAGTCTTCTGATTACAGAAATGATAAGCAAAGAGTCGTAAGACGTACCTTTTTCTTGTTACATTAATAAAACATTATGGACATGAATAACATTATTGTTAAATATTGATGATGCTACCAAAAATGTAATACGGTGCGCGGCGTATAATTTATAATATGTATAAATGGTTTTCAGAACAGCTTTTACCAAATATTCCGCCTAAATCGGTAATTGTATTAGATAATGCTTCTTATCACTCGCGAATATTAAATAAAATACCAAACATCAGTACAAGAAAGGAAGACATTTTAAAATTCATGAGAGAAAAAAATATGGAAATTCCTGTAAAAGTTCCAATAAAGCGCGAATTACTGAAAAGAATAAAAGAACAGAATTTCAAAAATGAATATGTTATTGATAACTTATCCAATATACACGGTCATACACTTTTGCGCTTACCTCCGTACTATTGCATATTTAATCCTATCGAGATGGTTTGAGCAACTTTAAAAGATCGTTTGCGAAAATGTAATGACTCTCCAACGTTAAGCGCGGTAGTAGTTGATCATATAAGAGAAATAATAAATGACATCGACAATACTGATTTATGAAAAAATTGCGTTTAGCATGTAATTAATAAAGAAAATCAATATCCAACACTATCCCCCATTGTGCCGATTATAATTCAACCGGGTAATGATTCCTCTTCAGAAAGTGAAGATTCGGACGCGTCAACTTTTAGCATTTAACTTTTTTTAATGTACATATATTTTCAGAACAAAATATTTAGCTATTATATTAGGTATGAAGTTTACTTTTTTTATTGTTACATTTCTTGGAATATATTTAATTTAGTTGACAAGAAATTTTAATTTAAGTTACTTTATTCTAGACATATTTTAATTTTGTTTTTATTTATGTTTTATCTAAACAAATATTTATTTTTGTTGTACTAATTCTTTGCTTTGGTTAGGAAACTTACATTTTTATTTTTATTTTAGAAGAAATTTTAATTTTATTTTTTACTATATAACATCCTTGCCCCTCGCTAATCTAACCTGTCCCAATCCCTCATCCTGGCAAGGATATGTTCATACCTTCTCATTGGTCCTTGCTGAGCAATAACATATTTCAATATAGTATGGGTTAACTTTAAAACTAAACCCAATAAATTTAAATATTTAGACTTTATATCTAAAACTGATATAATATTTCAAAAATATGTTTTTGGCGAAATGAACAAAAATAGCCTATCTAATAAACAAAAAATAATAAAAATTAATACAATTTTCAAAAAAGTATAACATTTTCTTATGACAAGCATTTCTATTTACCTCCGCCCATGTACAATAAAGAGATGCCGACGGTTTTTGCAGGCTTTTAGTTTTTATACGATTTCAATTGACTTCGTACAAACTTTAATTTTACTAATTTTTATTATTAATTGCTATATATCAATGATGTATATGACGTATATATCACACTTACATTGATATATCTACAAAAATAGAGAATAATTTTTTGAAAAACATATGCTCAATTAATTTTTTTCTTTTATGGGGGGTCAAATGGTCTTGCTTTAGGAACCAAAAGTAATCACCCGTCATGGCTGGATCCCATCGTCCTCGATAACGAATTTACCTTGTCCTGATATCTTGATGAAATCTTTCTCCTTGCTCGTTGCTTACTACACCCAAATTTTCAGGAAAAAAAATTAAATGAGAATGCAGAAAGTGAATTTTTTTAAGACATACGGCAACCATTTGGTACGAACCTAAAAAGTTCGCTTAATAGTTGCTTGTAGTTCTCATCCCTCATATCCCTAAAAATCCCCTGACTACGCTTACAAATGAGTTCCAAGCACTGTGTTCCTATCTGTTGAGTGTTTCTTTATCTGCATCGTCAAGCAATTTTTTAATTTGGCGACGAATAAAAAATGCTTTCTTTAAATTTGGCTTCACTTAATTGGGGAAAAATATTTCTTAAGTATTTAAATTCTTCACCCTCTTTATTCATAGCCTTCACAAAATTTTTCATTAACAAGGAGAACATATTTAACATTTCTAATTCCTGGTTAACATTATTTCCTTTCCGGCCAGCAAAAAAAAGAAAAATTAAGGAATTGGCAATAATTTATTGAATGAAGAAAAATGTTTATCCCATTGTACTGTAGATTTTGGTACAACGTGGTTACCGATGTTACAAGAAGAATTGAACAAATTATTCCATACTTTTTAAGTATCAACAGTTCTATGTAATTATCTATGGATATCACATAGACAAATAATAAATGTGTCAAGTTTCAGGCCTGATATATTCTAAATAAATATAGTTTAAAAAAACTAAAAAACACGCTTTTAAAGCACATCAAACTAAAAAGTGAAAAATAATTATTAATATAAACTGAAAACAATAATGAACGAAAAATACTAGTATTATTGTGAAAAAAGCGTGGGTTGCTCGATATACGAAAAATATGGCACAAAGCGCCCCACGCTTTTTTCACAATAATACTAGTATTTTTCGTTCATAATTGTTTTCAGTTTATATTAATAATTATTTTTCACTTTTTTAGTTTGATGTGCTTTAAAAGCGTGTTTTTTAGTTTTTTTAAACTATATTTTTCACTTTTTAGTTTGATGTGCTATGAAAGCGTGTTTTTTAGTTTTTTTTTAAACTATATTTATATTGCTTATTGATGCTGATATTATAACATATTACGATCCAACAGATACTTCTGAAAAAAAAAATTTTTTTTTTCAGCCATTGGATTTGAACTCACACCCGTGGAGTCCATCGTTTCGCGTCGACTAAGACTTGTGCCTTAGCCCGCTCGGCCAACGACCGAACTGAGAATCACGGAATGTACTTACAGTATTAAGCCTCTTACTCTCACGCAGAGGATACGTGGGGAAAGGAAATTATTTAATTCTGGCGATCCTGATCAGGATAATGATATAAACTTATCAAATTATTGTATTGTTACCGGTTCCTCGTAAGTGTACAAAGTTTCAATTAAATCTGTCCGTTTAAAGTGGGTCAAAATCGAGTCCAAAGAGTCGGTTACAAACAAACATACAGGTGAAGCTAATAAAAGCATGTTAAAAAAGGTAAATAACTTTAAAAAAGGAAACATATCCGTTTTCCGAAACGTTAGGGAATTGTATTATTATTTTTGTCTCATATTAGTTGTCAAAAAACACCCTCTGACTAATCTTTGGAGGCAAAGTCACAAGCGCAGAGGTTTATTTTGCCAGTAACATACTGGGAAACCAACTATATTTTTTAGATAACGAAGAATTATTCATGTAGTAGTAAGTCCCAAAAAAGAAAAAGAAAAATTTAGAGATTGCCACTAATAACGGTCAGACAATATTTCCTATACGTTGTTTTGATTGACATGACATTCGATTAAATAAAAAAAATCTTTTAATTGAAAGGAGGGTGTCATAATGAGAACTCCTATAATTTCCTTAATTTTCAGGGTAATTGAGCGATTCAAAATTTGAACAGCTTTTATGTAGATTTCGAATTCGATATCACATTCAGGATTAGATGTTTCATGTACAGTATTAAAAAAGTATAATTTTCTAGAAAGGAACACCCTATACATCCATACATATTTAGATCTAATTTTTCTGGTCTTGAAAATATATACATGTTACAATAATTATTACTTCATAAATGATCGAAATATTAACTTAAATTATTATCTATTTATTGTAAGAAAAACATTAAGAACAACAATGTATATGAAACATCTAATCCTGAATTTGATGCAGAATTCGAAATCTACATAAAAAATGATATAGAAATTATTTTGAATGGCTCGATTACTTTGAGAAATGAAATTATGTATGTACAGTCTGGGCCAAAATCGATACATTTGGGGGTTTCTCCTATATTCCTCTGCAAAATTGATCAGTTTGAAGGTTCTTCTCCCTGTTTTGAGGGTGCCAAATCCAACTATCTCCACTATAAAGGAGCGTAAAGGTCCCAGCCATATTTCACATCCCCATAGCAAAATATGCCTAGTTTTACTTCCCCGTTGCTTGGAGGACCGTTCTATTATTGTATCAAATCTCTGTGATTTATCTCTAGTTGGCAGGGATTCTACCACTGTGTCTTCCCCTGCTGTAAAATTTGTAGTGTGTTAAATTTTTTTTGGGCAATATCAATGAGTGCGCTAAATCACAACTTTTTAGCTCTAGTGAAAGCAAGTTCTACCCGTATTTTTCACCCCTTGGGATATATTTGGCTAGTTTTTATCTTTCCATTGCTTTTAGACAATTTCGTCATTGTGAAAATTTCACCTTTCTAGCTTTAGTGGAAACGGATACAGGTTTCTACTATTTTACCCCTATTTCTCCACCCGTTGCAAAATTTGTCGGTTTTTTCATTTTCAATTTGCTTGGATAGTAATTTCATTGACTGTGCCAAATCGCGAAGGTCTAGCATACTTTGTTCACATAAAAATAATAATAATCGACACTATTTTTTGTAGTAAAACATAATTTTAATAATGGTCACGCACTGTTGTCCAGCATCTCTAATCTAATTTATCATTATCAATCAATCAACGTAGCTCTAATAACGCCGTACTCGAAGAAAAAACCTCGTTACTTTGGTTACGCATAGAAAAGAAGCTTTTTTATCGGTTCTCTGTTATTTACAAAAAAACTGTTCATACCAGTTCGGTGATAACTGATAACGCGTGCGAATTGGTGCCGCTTGTGTTTTGTGATTGCAAACGTTTTAAATCGTTTATTACAAATAATTTTAGTGACCCGTAAAATAATTATGAAATAATAGTTTTGAAAATGTTTGTGTGCTTCTGTGATAAGATAATTTTGTATAATCGCGGATGAAGAACTAATTGGAATGTAATTTTAAAGGTAATTTTATTTGTAGTTTATAATAGATTATTTATGATTTGAACATAATTATTATTAATCTATAGTATATCCATAACATGACATACTCGATTATTGTTGTATTAATGTTTCTATGCTTTTTTTGTGTTTTTGTTTTTTGTTCATTGCTTACTTTTTCTTCTAAAGTAAGGAAGGTGTGCATTCTCCAACAATTTTTTTTATTGAATTTCTAGATGGATCTTAATAAATTAGGTATAATAATTTCAGATAAATTCTGTCTGTCTCCATGTATTGCGATAAAGGTCTCATATTTGCTACAAATGTTTTAGAGGCCAAGAAAAATAATATGTTCGCTGCTGTAATGGGGTTTGCAGGACCCCAATATATTTTTTAACTTTGAACAAATATTTTTGATTAAATACCTATTATAAATCAGATCTGTAATAGGCAAAAAATATTTAGTTCAGATGTTTAACAAAATGTAAATTGAAATTTATGGGGATCGAACCAAAGATTCCGGGGTAAGAGGCCGGTGTTCTTACCACTCGACCACGAAGCAAATCCTAGTATTAATGTATAATCGAGTATATATTACGAGGTATAT
This sequence comes from Rhamnusium bicolor, assembly GCA_029963845.1. Lineage (NCBI taxonomy): Eukaryota > Metazoa > Arthropoda > Insecta > Coleoptera > Cerambycidae > Rhamnusium > Rhamnusium bicolor. The sequence goes on along the minus strand of JANEYF010003975.1, from coordinate 494,059 downwards.
TGTGTCTAGAGTGATTCCAAAATTGACTTCTAGAAAAATAGTTGGTATTTACAGTAAGCAAGGTTGATGATCGAAAGTAAATTTTCCATAGTTGGCTTAAAGATGAAATATTTAAAATAAGGAAAAAACCCTTTTTAAATACCGACGTTTCGATAACTTTTATCATCTTCAGAGTACTAGAATATAAAACGTGTTTCTTAGTTTAACATAAGCAGCTGAGGACTTACAATATTGAAAAATTAAAGAAGCGAAAATATAAGCATAAAGACAATTTTACAGCGTTTGCATTTTTTCCTATTTTAAATATTTGATCCACTATTTGGATACAGAAAAAATACCATCTACTCCTAATTTAACTTGAGGGCACTTTGTTCTTTAAAAAGTATATAATGATAATAATAATGCAGAAATGCAATAAAAATTTTCGAAATATTTTTCACGAATACAACTTCCTGGGTGAGAAAGTAATTAATATGAAATAAAATTTCAAAACGGAGTAACTTTATAGAAAAGCACTACTTTTTGATGAAATTTGAAATCTGCCAATAAATTTTCCACCTAATTGTGAAAAAAGTATTTTGCAAATATTTTACAAATTGTTTAAAAAATAACTTGGTGAAACACAATTTTTTTCCATTTTTCTTCGCAAACTTCAATCGAAAATTTTTTTTCTGCAAAACTTCATTAGTCTTGATAGTTATGCCTTAAACTATCGCTTGGGTCCCATACACCAATATATAGCTTAAATTTCACCAGCCGCTACTGGCGTTGTATCAAATTTATCTTTTTTAATTGGCACCTAATTTGACCATCCTGTACCTGTATATTTTTAAGAATTTAAATTTTGGAAGTTTGACTACATAAAATTAAATTATTACTGTGGTAGGACCGATAAAAATGAGAGCTATTTATGCAAATTAAAGTCAATCCACAGCGATTCGTTACAATCTCAACATTCTTCCGATTTTTCAGTCACCTTTAAAATGAATTATCGGCTTCCCTTCATTGACATGAATTATATACTCCAAACAAAAACGCGTTACAAAAAAATTACAATCAGATGTTAATTCTTTCCCATTGGACCTATGAGTTGACAAAAAAGAAACAGGGTTCTTCTGTGGTCTTACATACAAAAGAACCGAATCGAAGTGGTTAAAATTAATAATTAATGTTCTATAAAACGGCCTTAAATTATAAAATGACGTCCAACATATTTTATTAGTTGTTGAATTCACTGGTCTCTCCGCGGTGTCCAGCATTCGGAAGATTTGTGGATGTTTAATACATTGTATTTTATTTTTGAAGGTTTTATTCTCCTTGTCTGGCTTGTTCTATCACAAGTTTTAAAATTTCATTTTCGAGTTTTATCGCCAACCCGAATCGCGTTTTAACACTTTAGATCAAAAATCAATTCATAAATTTTGTTTTGAACCTTAAATTTATTTATTCACTTCTATTTAAAGTTTTGTAATTTATAAAAATGTGAATATAAATAATAATAATATTAATAATAAAACGTCTTTATTAAATTAATAATTTTACATTAATTAATTTACTCCCTGGGCGAAGTTTAGCTCTAGGGCTATTCTTACAATTAACCCAATATAAATAATTACATAAAAAAATATAAATATAAATAATAGTAACATTAAATTGAAAATATGAAAAAAAGAAAGAAAGAAAGTAAAAAGTAAAAGTAATGAGTAGATTATCCCAAAAAATAATGCAAAAAAGAAGAGAAAGAAAAAAAGAGAGAAAAATATCAAGAATTAAAATGAGTTGCCAAGTAACTGCTGATCTAAAAGATATTTTCTGAGTTTCTTTCTAAAGTTAGGAACGGTATACTTTTTAAAATCTAGGTTTAGTTTATTGTATAAATAAATTGCGTTGTACGAAAATGATCTCTGAAACATGGAAGTGTTATGCAGAGGCATTGTTAATGTGTCTCTGCCACGAACATTAACATTATGAATAGTACTTCTCGGAATCAGTTTTTCTTTAAGGTAGAGGGGTGTTGAGGTTGTGAATAAATTGTGAACAAAAACCAAAATAAAATACTTAAATAAATTGTCCAAAAAAAAAAATATATATGTATATATATATATGTATGTATATATATATATATATATATATATATATATATATATATATATATATATATATATATATATATATATATATATATATATATATATATATATATGTTAAATTCGTTTTCCGGGTATACTCCCGCGTAGGTGATAGGCCCCGAGTTCGAGTAACCAGAAGCCGCAGTGGGCAGTTGTCTGTTAGAACCTGAAGATGGCAGATGAGATTCTGCCGAAACGTCGTTCAGACAACCACGGTCCCTCTCGGGGCCTATCACCTACGCGGGAGTATACCCGGAAAACGAATTTAACATTCACCACCCGCGAAAACCTGAAAAACAACATATATATATATATATATATATATATATATATATATATATATATATATATATATATATATATATATATATATATATATATATATATATATATATATATATATATATATATATATATATATATATATATATATATATATATATATATAAATATATATAAAAATTTATATACATGACTCATGGGATTTGGTACTTACTAGCGTCTCATATTAGGTATTTTTATTATATTCAATATATAAGGTTATGATCCCCTCTTATTGCCGTTGTTGTCGGTATTGTCATAAACAATAACATTGGTTTTTTAATCATCAGAAATAAAATAAACTTTTTTTAATGTAACTTTTTTATGCCAATTTCAAATTTGCTAATACTTTTTTTCTAGCACGGAATGTTTGTGATATATTAAATATTGTTAAATTTGTCATATTTTATACATTTTTTAGATATTTTTAGGAGTAACAAAAACACCAAACATGTTTAACTAAGCTTTTTTACTAAGATTAACATCGCTTTTAGTTTAATCTTAAAAAAGACACATAAATAAATTATAATTTATGTTTGTCTTTCCGGACTCGATATATGGTCTGAAAAACGTTTCGTGCTAGAGAAAAACGGAAATCAGATTTGTAATCAGCGTCCCAAAAATAACCTAATCCAACCAAAATTATGCGCGATGATTTTTTCATTGTAGACCAGTATAATAAATTGTTGAACTAGTTGCAGGTAATTACAATACCGGATGTCAACGAGATCATGTATCAGTCCGCCATTTTTTTAAAAATTGGAATGAAATTTTCAAATTTAAAACTCACGTATGATATGTAAATGGGTTTATTTTGACGAATATATGTTATCAACACAATTTACGGTTTCACCGGAAGTGTGTTCAATTACTTCTTCACCCTTCAAAGTGAGGAAGTTATGTATTCGAAAAAAAATTTTGGGCCCCAGATTAACTGCGAATGTCTTAAAAATGGCGGAGCAGAAGAAAACTTTAAAAAAATATGAACTAGTTATGTGTCTACCAATTAATGAAATTAGAATAACTTACGCTGAATGTTCTAGATATTTTACTTATATTGCAAAAATGTCCCAATTTTTAATAGGATTTTTTGTATTTTTGGCCATACCAGCTTTTACACCGTCCGATCTGAAAATGTGTAATATATAAATAAAAAATTTTGGATATCGATAAAATACAACTTTTTTTAATACACTGCCTTTTTTTTGTTAATTTTTATATTTAAAATTTCAGAATTATTGTCAAAAAGGTGACAAAAATGACTGAATGAGCATGAAGTTCATTCAGTTATTTTCAAAATATTTAAAAAACCTTCGATAAAATGATTGATTACATTAAATGCAGAAACAAGATTTTAAATAAATATCAATTTAGTTATCAATAAACCCGGCCCGTTTTGGTGCAGTCAACAAAACGGAGATATAGGGCGGACGAGAACTACACATATCAAGTGCACAGTACAATAAAAGAACCAGTGATTCTATGGCTTTGTGTCGTGCATTTACTACGTTCCAGATTGTAGATACTTTTATTAATTTTACTGTGCTTTTGGTGCGTATTTACATATGTTTTTATTTTTTGTTTGTTCTTTAATGTGGTGTGATGGAAGCGGCACAGAATAATCAGGTCAAATTTGTTGTTACAAAAGCTGTAAAAAGAAAACCTACCCTGGAACATTGGAACTCTTTTTTTCTTTTTCTCGTGATCCTAAAAGGTAAGTAACTTTATCTGTGAAAAATATAAAATATAAATCTTTCATTTACATTAATCATAGTTATTGTTAAATTAAAAAGTGTTATTCGATAAATAAAATCATATTATTCCATTTTCCGAGTTGTTTTCTGATGGTAAAAAAGGAGAATGTAAAGCGAAATGTGTACTAAATTTAATTATTACCAAGGACAACTATATATTTTTATAGGAAAAAAATTTGGATTTTTTTACGATTTTTTTTATATTAATCTGTGAGTAGAAGCGTATAGCGGCAATTTTTCTAAAATATCGAGAAGAGTGTTTTAAGTAAAAAGTATGAATATTTTACACATTCATTTTATTAACATTTGTGTTATAACTGGCAAAAGAAAAGACTTAAGAATTAATAATTTGGAGACATCAATAAATCATTTCTTTTTATATATGTATACCTAGCTATTTTACTTTGAAACCTAAAAGATGTTTAGCATTCATTATTCATTATTAATAATAAAATATGATAAATCAAAAAGAAAAATTCTCATAAAATTCCTTTATTACTGTGACCGGTTTCGTGAACAAATTAATTACTTCACATCATCAGACACAGGAATTTTCTGTCTTGTCTGATGATGTGAAGTAATTAATTTGTTCACGAAACCGGTCACAGTAATAAAGGAATTTTATGAGAATTTTTCTTTTTTGATTTATCATGAATAATTACTCATATGGGATCAACCTACCTACGTTAATAATAAAATATTTCGCCTATTGTGTATTTTGTTTCATTTATCTAGATAATTTACTGACTATTTATTTTAAACATGTAAAACGTCAAAAAATTTAAAATTTACGCTTGGTCCGTTTTCAAAATACGCCCTACTATTTACATCGTAGAATAGAAGTTTAGCAGAGAATACGATAGAATGGTAAATGATGCAAGTGTACGCTGACAAATATAAACAATTGTTAATGGACATGATATAAGAGGTGAGTCTTTGTAAGTTACACCATGCCTCACACCAACGCCAGTCAATTTCTTAAAAGAGGCCGACCGACTTTAGTTACCAACTCCAATGGACAATATAAATATTTATTTCTTTATTCATTTGTTTTAAAAGTTATAATGAATTAATTGTTCATACTGTTTTAAATATTTTTTTCGGAATAATTGTTCTTTTGATTATAACTATGTGTTCTAAAAAGATTTTTCACTGTATCACCAAAAATAATTGAACTGACCCGGTGGTACATTTTTGATAACAATTACGAAGGATTTTGACAAATTTCCACATATCACTACACAATTTTACATAAAATTAATAATTGGTTTCAGAAAAATGACCACATAAAATGGGTACATTTTTTAGTAAAAATTAAAAAAATGTCCATAAGAATCATATTATGAATAAGTACTTTTTTCAATTTTTTTCACTTTCATTTTTTTAAAATTTGCAGTTGAAGTAAAAGCCCAATACATTTGACTAATTTAACTCTATTTTCTTATGTGTGGGTTCCGTGTATTTGCGATGTGAGAAAGTAAAGGATCCCTACCCCACGACAACGTGGGGGTGAAGCAAAATTTACAGGTTAGGGGTGCCAGTCTTTACACAAGCACCGATGAACTTATCTCCTGGCGACGGTGATGTGCCTTGATAGTAGAAATAAGCCAATGTTGAATAAGTGGTTAAAAAAATATATGTCATTTATTTCAGGAACATTATGTATAACAGATCTTGTAATCTCTCATCAATAATAACTTTTTTTTACAAAGTTAAAAATGAAAAAATTAAGATCCTGACCCATTTTCCAGCAGGCTTTTTTTCCTCTTCAACGAATTCATCCTTTCCTTGGCTTTTAGAACTTATGCATAAAATTTTAAAGCTTTTTGTCAAAGGCTCTGACTGCTATTGCATTATAGGCCCTCAAACAATTTTTTTTTCTGAAATGGTTTTTTTCTGTCATAATCAGAGGTCGGATTTACCGATTGGATTCCAGGGATGACTTTTACAGACGATATAATATATTGTAAACAACTACTGAAACATTCCCAAACTACAAAAAGAAAGTCTTGCAACATATTAAGTGCATTATATTTAATTAATGCGTAACTTAGTTTTGTCATGGAATGCACTATATTAAATAAAAACCTAATGCGTAATAGTGTCTTTTAAATTGCAGTATACTGGTAATTTACATTACAGCGTGGAGGGGAGAAAATATAACACGATCAAACAGTATCTCGCATAACGTGGATTCATTTGGACGTAGGTACTAAAACCGCGTAGTTAAAATGCCACAACGTACTATACTGGCGTGCAGCGGAAGCTACAGTAAATTCTTGGAGTGGGTTGGAACCTTTGATGTGAAGATAACACTGACGTAGTTTTCCAAGAAACACCAAAACACTATATATTGCATTCGACGCGCGTTTCACTAACCAAGTTGGCATCATCTGGAGATAAATAAAACTAAACTTATGCTAACAGTATACCCTATTTATGCCTACACTATTGTCACGGTTCACCGAACCGTCATGGTTCGGACCCACTAACGAATAAAGCGGGCTATTTGGGATAGGCCATCTGTCACTCTTCATACTATTTTTACACTTTATGATTTCCAAGCTTTCAAATGCATCCAGCTGTCTAGTATTTGTTGCATTCCTAATTAATCTTAAATTGCTAATATCTATTTTATGGTTGTTCTCAAACGCATGTTGGGCTGCACTAGACTTATCTGTTCTACCATATTTGAGATGGGCCATATGCTCTTTGAATCTAGTTTGAATTGATCGTCTAGTCTGTCCAACATATTTTTGATTATAGTCCTTACAGCTAATTTCGTACATCACCGACTTTTCGTTTGTTTCAATTTTGTCTTTTCGATTGCCTAAAAGTTGTTGTAGTTCGTTTTCCGATGAATGAATTACTGTCATATCTACATCTTTAAAAATCTTACTAATACCACGGATGAATCGAAGATCGAATGGAATCGATACAGATTTCGGATTTTCTCTTTCATTTCGAAAGGTCGAGAAATTTCAAAGCGACTCTTTAATCTTTCGTTTCCTAATTATTTTATCAATTAAACTTACAGAATATCCATTACTTGCAGCTATATCCTTAATCAATGTCTTTTCTTTTTCAAACCTCTCATTGAGGGGGAAGCTTAATAGACGATGGACTAGAAAATTAAAACTCACCATTTTGTGTTGAGCACAATGGTGAGAGTTCTCAGGGATATATCTTAGAGTACGGGTATCTTTTCTGTATATGTCAAATTCTAACTTATTTTCACTATTTCTAATTATTAGAGTTTTCAGTTTCTATGTGAATTTAACTGACGCGAAACGACTGTTTAATTTAGATACAAAGTTATCAATATCAGCGTCTTTTGTATCGAACACTGCAAAAATATCATTCACATACCAAACCCTGGGGAAATACTCGAATTCTTCTTTTGCTTCCGTCTCGAATCTGATCATGAAGAGACTGGCAATGAATGGTGACAAAGTTACCCATTGTTGTTTCTTCATGTTGTTCGAAGAAATTATCGTTGATTCGAAAACAATTTTGTTTCATGCAAAGTTTAGTGAGTTTAAGATATTCTTTTACTACATCTTGACTGAGAGTATTTAATTCGAGTAGATCCTTAAGGTAGTCCAAGGTCTGTGGTATCGGAACACTTGGAAACAATGAACAAACGTCAAAGAAGATAAAAATTTCACCTTCTTGCAACTGAATATTTTTCCCCATATTAATGAAATCGTTGGAATTATTCACAGAGAAACTAGGTAGTGCGATAGGTAAATTTTCGAACTCCTCTGTTAATCATTTTGATAGGTGGTAAATCGGCGACCGATTGCTGAAACAATAGGACGTACCGACTTTCCTGGTTTATGTATCTTAGGCAAGCAGTACAATCTAGGTACACTTGGGTTAGATACATGTAACTTCCTATTTAAAGCTGGAGTGAGAAGGTTGTTGCAGAATTTAAGTATATTTCTTACTTCAGTAACCATTTTTGGTAATGGATTTCTAGAAAGTTTTTTATAAGAATCATTACTAATCAGATTGTCTACCCTTTCATAATAGTCCTCTTTATCTAAAATAACAACCTTATTGCCCTTATCAGCTTTTAAACAAAAACAATCTTTTTCACGCAACCGATTTGATAATTTTTCTGTCTTTTTTGTAGATTTTGACTTTTTATTTACTTTAGTAACAATATTTGTCGAGATTTGAGCAACAATCTCATCTAAAATGCCTTCAGAGGCAGGTAAAGCAAAATTTAATCCCTTGTTAATGAAATTAATTTCTTCTTTATCAAACGACTGTGAGGAATGATTTTCTACAATGCTGTGAACTTTTCTAGGAACACTTTTTTTAACGTACTACCGATTAATTTTTTGAGTTTTTTATTTTGTGACATTTTCTTAATAAATTTCGCGTTAATTGATATAAACAGTTCGGTATTTCCAAATTTTGTTCAAGTTAAAATTCCAAATTCTTCATACATTTCAAATAAAATTACAATGTTTGTAAAGCAAAAATGGCTGGGTTTAGAAATTAAGTATCTGTACAGTAAACGAAGTACGCTTGAATTATAAGCATATGGACCCCACAAAAAGCTTACCTATAAGTTAAATAATTTAGAACATGAATAATGGTGTGATTTTCAGAGGAACGTGTTTATATCATTGGAAAAATGTATTAGTGGCAAATATAGCAAAGTTAACGTGCCTTCGGAGTCTACACTAAGAAAAAATATTTATCAATGAAGTGTGAAAATATTAGGCAAAATATTTCTTCTTAGCATAATGAGAAATACATCTGACAGCGTGAACAAAACTACCAATGCTTGCTGGTTTAAGGTAGCGAATGTTTTAGTGGGTGCATTGGAGGAAAATTGTTCAATGAGCGGACACTTGATCGCCTTTTAAGTTTTAGAAGCTACAAATTCTCGCACTATAGCGGAGGTAGTGAATACAAGCTTACAAGAATTTTGGGGTGACAAATATGCAGAAAATAGCGAAAATTTTTATTAATTCTTAACGATGGAATAGATTATATGAAAGCTGCTGAAAGAATTTTGAAGAAAACATATCAGAATATACTTCATGTAACATGTTTAGCACATGGTTTCATAGAATTACTGAAACTATTAGGGATGCTACCCTAATGCTGATAATTAGATATCTAGTGTAAAAAAGTTTTTCTTAAAGCACCAAGTCGTGTACGGTAATTTCATGAAATTCGACCAATTACTCCATTACCTACAGAGCCCATTATAACACGATAGGGGGCAGCATCGTACTATTACTGTCATTTTGAAAATGTGAAATCCCTAATACAGCAGTTAATTCAAATAATGCAGTTGCTATTTCACAGGCGCAACGGGCATTTATGGATCCAACTGTTCAAGAAACTCTGAGGACCATACACGGAAGCTATTCACGAATTGCTCTAGCCATACGGGACATTCAATATCAGCCAATATCAAAATTTACAAGTTGATGCAATAAACTTTGTGTTCGATCTTCGACAACATATTTTTCAATTACAGGGGACAAATTGCTGCGAGGATACAAACAAAGTCTATGACAGGTATAATAGACCTTTTAAGCGACAAATAAGTAGACCTTGCTATACCCGGCATGAATGTGGTGACTTTGCGTTTACATATTTTATATTGGCCCAGTTACATCTGTCAACGTCGAGCAATATAAATAGATTTTCAACTAGAGGCGCCATGGTTTAACTCCAAAATATTTAGAACAGATATTAATAATATACTTTTATTCTTGTAACTAGAAAAAGGTCGAACGAAAAAAATACAGATCCCTTAATTTTCTTCCGACATTATTTCGTCATGATTAAGGATCACCCTGTAATATATTTCGTATTTATTGACTATACCCAACAGAAAACAAAGCATATTTACGTTTGATTCATATCTCCAGGCTCATCAATATTTCCTATAAATTGCCAGTGGGGTAGGAAGTAAGTCGTTACATTTAATATGCGATAATCAATCAATGGCTAACGGCTTGATAACTTCAAGATTTAGAAGTTATAAGGACCTTATACAGCGCATCAAAAGCTGATCTCTTACAGCTTCCAGAAAGGAACAAAGTAATGATCTCTGCCATAAAAACACTTGGTGATCTATTGTCTTAATCAACTTTTGACAGATTTTATATGCTCCAAAATATGATGCTACATAAAAGGAATTAGATTATTTTCTCGATATTGACTTAAATAATAATGATAATGACCATGACCACAATATTTGGGAGGTAGAGTTCTACAGGATTTATAACAGTGGGGTGAATTTGTTCCTAATATACAATATATAGTGTTTTACCACGGCGATGTGTATATTAATGAATAATAAAAATAACTATTTAAATGCCTTCAAACAGAGATAATAATGTTCCATTGAATTATCTAATTTTTGACAATGTCAAACATGACAGTTTTCTGTTTATGTATATACTGGGTGTTACTGAGATATGGTTCACCCCCTTTTTTTTGTTTAATTTTTAATTTAGGAAAATGATATTATATATAGTCAATTCACAAATAAAAAACATTATTTGACATAAAAAAGTATTTATCACTTCCGCTTTCAATGGAAGTGATAGCAGCTTTCTAATTTTTATTATGACCCCCTCTATATTTTTAGAGTTTTGGATAAAGCATTGATTTCTGACTTCGGCAATGTGACATACTTGAGTGTTTGGCTCTTGTTTTTAGTTATTATTAGAGATACTAAATGTAAAAAACGCAATAGGTTTATAAAAATTTTAAATGTATGTTTCAAATGAAGTTCAATTTTTTCTTAAGGACTATTTCATTGTATTATGTACGATGGCTTGAAATTAGTTATTTTTTAATCAAAAAATTTTATTAACAAAACTTGTTCGAAATCATTCAAAAACTCAGATCGACCCCCAATAGACCATGTAAAAGTTTAGCGAATTAATAATTTATTCAATAGAACTGGCAAAATGTGCAACAAACAAGAACAACGTGTGAGGGATCATGTTAGAAATGCAGAAATTCTTCAGTTTGTGAGAGAAAGTCCAAGGACTAGCCTAAGGAAAATGTCCACAATTTTAAATGTACCCAAGAATACAATTTGGCGATGCTTCCGTCGAAATAAATTACGTCCCTTCAAGCCTGTTTTCTTACACACTTTAGAAGAAGGAGACGAAGAATGGCAGCTGGAATATTGCTTTTGGTGTCAGGGAGAGTTGTTGAACAATCCTAATTTTTTTTTAAATATTTTATTAACAGATCAAGCGACATTTACAACTAATGGCACAGTTAACTCTCAAAATACGCGAAATTGGTCCATTGAAAACCCTCATTGGGTGGTAAACTGTCGACGCCACTATTCAGAAATGTGTGGTGCGGTATTTTGACGAACAAATAATTGGGCCATATTTCTTTGAGGGAACGTTTTTCTAATTTCTTTGCAAACTGAATTTTCAATCGAATTGAAAACTTGCCTCTTATTGCATACAACACTCTGATAAATCAACTTGATGGAGCCCTAATCCACAATGCAATGGTAGTACGGAATTGGCTAAACGACAACTTTCCCCGGAGGTGGATTGGAAGAAATAGCCCTTTTATTAATTGGCCTCCAAGGTCATCTGTCCTCACTTCCCTTGAACTTTCTTTTATGGGGGTTTCTAAAGAATGAAGTCTGCAAAACGCAGCCACGAAACAGACTACAAACCGGATTAGGCAAGCTTGCGCTGAAATTACAGCTGCAACCCTCCAGAAAGTTATGACCAGCGAATTGAGGCATGCATTAGGGTTGATGGAGGTTTGATAGAACATAATACTTAATTCTTTTGGTTGTATTTATTATTCATTTATGTAAATTATGTTTAAAAAAAAATAAATTTAGAAATAATTTTTATTAAAATGCCCAAAGTGATTTTCTTCATCAAAACCTCATTTTTTTTTTAGAATTTAACTAAACTTCGTATTTAGGGTTTTTGAATGATTTCGAACAAGTTTTGTTAATAAAATTTTTTGATTAAAAAATGCCTACTATGATTTTTTGATTTATTTCATATAGTTTAGCATCGTAGATGGCCTTGCATTTAAAGATGGAAAGTGATTTTGTGGTCTTAAATAGACCTTGGTAACCTCTATCTTTTGAGACCAATTTGATTTAAATCGGACAAAAAACAAAAGAATTATTACGCTGTTACACTCTTAAGTGAGGCACACTGTATATGAAATATCAGAATTGTTTGTAATTTTATATTACAGAACCCTTAAGAAAAGGTCCTTCACAGAAATAGAGAAAATAACTAATTTCAAGCCAATGTACTTAATACCTTTGTACATAATACAATAAAGTAGTCCTTGAGGAAACAATAGAATTTTATTTGGAATGTACAATAATTTGCAAATAAACTAAGTTGCCTTTAGAAACAAATGAGAATCACATAATATTACTTGAACTATCTGTTTTAAATAAATAATTGATTGTTGCTCTTTTACGTTTACTGCTTCAATATCCATTAAAATGTACACACAAAATGAAAAACTCGACATGTTGTTAATTTACGGCGAAATCCGGAAAAATTCCAGAGCTGCTGCAATAAACTACGGACAACGTTTTCCAAACAGAAGACACCCGCTGCAAAATTATTTATAAGAGTAGAAGGTCAATTTAGAAAAAATTGACCAGTTAAATGATGAAAATGAAGGGATAATTATAAACGAGGTGACTGAAGTAAATGTATTAGCCCTTGTTGAAATTGATTGGACCGTATCCTTGGTGATGGGATAAATATTAGCCACGAATCTGAAAGAAGGATTTTAAAGAAACACAATTACAAAGACTTTAAATATCAAATAAATCAACATTTATATGGAAACGATTTTGAAAGAAGAGTGACATTATGTGACTGGGCTATTATAACTAACATTAGAAGAAATGACGAGTTTGCCAGTCAGATACTATTTTCTGATGAATCAAGATTTATAAATCTGAGATTATTCAACCGGCAAAATATTAGATTTTGGGTATGTGTTGCTACCTGCAATAATTTTTGATGGTCAGTTGACTTCCGAGAGATATCTGGATTTTTTTATCAATATTAACAATGATTTTATAAACCAATTGCCAAGATGGTCAGAGATGGACTGTTTTTTCAGCAGGACACGACCCCACCTTATAATACCCAAATAGCCGCCAACTATTTAGATGCAAATTTCGAGAATAAGTGGATTGATACAAATGGACCGGTCAGGTGGCCTCCCCGGTCACCTGACTTAACACCAATGGACTTCCATATTTGGGGTTTCCTGCAAGAAAGTCTACATTGTACAGTCAGCCACTCAGGAAGAACTAGAAGTACGAGTCAGAAGAACTATAAATGTAATAACTCCACAACAGTTGGATAACAGTTTGAGGGAATTCGATAGAAGAATTAATTTATGTGGAAATGAGGAGGGGCATCATTTTGAACATTTAATATAACTTCAAAGTATTTTTTTATAATGCGACCATGTTTACTACATTGACAAGATAAGGAACCGAACACATTACATTTTTTTATAAATCCTTCCAGGGGAACCTTCTCTTTTCTTTGTAAATAAAAGCGCAATATTTCAAGGTTCAATAAAACATTGTTTTCTGTAGCAAAGTATTGAAACATTTATCGAATTATAATGTAGACATTTGTTAGTTATGTACATTTGGTAAATGGCCACCACGGCTTTGCTGGCACATGCGTACGCTTTTGGCAAAATTTTGACAACGATGTTGCATACATGTGGCGGTATTTCGTTGATATAGCGTCTAATTTTGGCCTTCAATGCTTCGGTGGTCGCGGGCTTGTTGGCATAAACCTGTGACTTCAGATAACCCCACAGCCAAATGTCCAAAGGTGTTAAATCGCAAGAGCGTGGCGGCCAATTCTGGTCACCAAACCGAGAGATGACACGACCAGGAAAAGAGTCGTGCAAGACCGTCAATGTTTCACGGGCGGTATGGCAAGTGGCACCGTCCTGCTGAAACCGCATGTCGTCGAGAGCAATATCTTCCATAAAAAACTGGGTTATCATAGCATGATAACGTTCGCCATTCACCATTACTACATTACTTGCCTCGTCTTCGAAGGAAAACGGCCCAATGATTCCTTCAGACCATAATGCACACCAAACAGTAACACGTTTTGGATGCATTGCTTTCTCATGAATCATTCGTGGATTTTCGCGCCCCAAATATGGCAGTTGTGCATATTAACGAAGCCATTGAGGTGAAAATGGGTATCATCACTAAAAATGGTTTTGTCCGCAAAATCGGCATTCACTTCTTGTTCAAGGATCCAACTGGTGAACTCTCTTTGCTGTGCATGGTCTGTTTGGAGAAGTTGTTGAGTCAATTGGACTTTGTAGGCATGGAGATGCAAATCTTTAGTGCGGATACGCTCAAGAGTGGCTGTTGTAACGTCCAATTCTTCTGAACGATGACGAATCGACGTCCCTGGACTCTCGGCCACGCTCTCGCGAACTGCTGTGACGGTTCTGAACGACCTCTACGAGTTAATATTTAAAGTTTTTGGGATTATGTTTTTTTGTAATTTGTTTTTATAAATTAATTCTCATTTGTTCAAAATTTTGATTTAGTATAATATAGAAAATTTCTTCCGTAATCAGAATATGTTAAAATATACACTGTATTCCATTTAAAAATTCAAAATTGATGACAATTCCTGTGAAACTGGAAGTGGTATTGATAATATATATTCCTCAAAATAAGTTCATTTACTTCTCATACCTGAGTTTTAAATTTGAAAATTGTATTCCAATTTTTTAATAAATGACACATGATACATGATCCCGTTGATACCCGTTATATGTTATTATAATAAAAATGAGCCTTAGACTGTATACAGACAGACTTCATTTTCGAATTGACACCATTAGCACCGTCTTGAACATGGTAAGAGATGCAATCAATTCATGAAAAGAGAGATATAATATTTAAAAAAAAAAAATGTAAAATTCGAAAACCTTGTGTTTGTTTTTGTATAAACGCCAATAATTTTTTCGAGATACGATAGTGAGCAGATTTTTTATTTTCAAATTATACTCAATTAAATTATGGTACAGAGAGAGACAAGAGTTATATGATTATGAAAATACCTTTATCAATTTAGGTTGAATATTTTTCTAAATCTTAAAGAAATTCAAAAATGTTTGTGTTACGTGTATACTCTCATTACAAACGCCTCTAAGGAATTGCCGTAGATTAAAGTCCAGGTAACACTTACTCACTACTTTATTAACTAATTAATAATTAACAACAATAACTTAATGGAGCACTTAAGTATAATCACAATTATTAAACACTTAGAAATCATTACTTTAGTCTCTAACTTATTTCTTATTTACTCGTACAATTCCAAATTAAGGCTGAGCTCCTCGACCCACTGTGCGACTTACATATCCATCAATTTATGGTCTAGAATATACTCTTGAATATACCCAACCCTTCTCGAACAATTCTAATTCCGTCTTTATGAATCTGGAATTCCATATCTATTTAATTCACATTTTAATACTAGTAACGCCATCTCAGGCCACACTCCGAAACCAATGCCGTAATAATGCGATACATTTCAATTATGTCATATTGCAAATTTTCTTTTTTCTGTTTGTTGTACTTTTATAAATTTGATGTAAAAAATCAGCATAATCATAGTTATACTTGTATAAACTCTGTATAAAGTAGCGACTCAAGGCTCTTTATTTGAAGTTACTGTTATTATACCTTTTTTATTTTCTTTGAGATATAGGAATATTTAGCAGGAACTTCCATCTTGAATGTTGAAAGGACGCACTCAATTCCTGTATAGTTGATGTAACATATATCCTTAATATCCTGAAACAGGATTAACAATTTGTTAAGTCAAACCTGGCATACTCTTGATTCAGACATGGTTCTGTAATAAGGTGGAATGGGGAACTAACACTAGGAAATGTGTGTAATATAATTTAACTGATGATATTACCGACGTCAGGCTTTTGCTTTTAAGGGGGTGTAACTTTTGGACATCCAGATATTTGTACCTATAGGAGAACTTGAATTTATATATCTATTAATTATATATACGGGATAAGGGAGTGAATAATTTCTAATAATTATAGAATTAATTTATGCCTGTTGTACATACAGACCATTTCTAAAAGGTTGGGTTAAACTTTTCAACATGGGACTAAAACTTGTTAATCTAAAAATACACTGTGTTATTCATTTGACGAGTTTAATCTGTTGAGAATTCTGTACTGCAGAGTTTGACTATCAGATTTCAAATTTGACAAAATAACTAACTTGTCGAAAAGTCACACTGTCTTTTTCCAGTAGCTTGCATACAGGTAACGTTCTAAGGTACGAGTTACCATGGCACAGTGGCGTGTCGTAACTTTTATAAACGGGGAATCTGTTACAAAATAAATACCCATAAATAACAATTTAACGAGATTCTCCGGCTTTGCTTTACAATTTTATCAATGATGTCATCACAAAACTTTTGCTCTAGTGACATTTCTTGAATTAGTTCGTTTTCCGATAACGGTGTTAGATTAGTAAATCTTTCTTGGTCGATTTAATCGTTGCGCCATATATTGCACAAAAAGTACATTTGGGTAAGTTTGTCTTACTTTAGCCTGTAGTCCCCCTAATTCAGCTACCGTTACTTCCGCTTTGCGCGATTAATTTTGAAGCACAATTAAGTTCACCAACTATACAGGGTGATCTACCACGAGTGTGCCAAACTTCAGAGGCTGGTTTTTTATCAAAAAATAAATGGACTTTCATTAATAAACATATGCCCTAAAACGAATAATAAGGGAGCTACAACCCCTTGAAGGGGGTTGATGAATATCAATTTTTCGATTATAAGTCCGATATGGTGGTGATTAAAAAAAATGAAATTTTCATACAATACGGCCCCGATGTAGGCGCATAAAATTACAAATTTCGTAATTAACAGCTTGCTTTATTGAGGTAGTTTTGAGGGGTGAGGGGTAGTTTTTTACCTCAAACTTTTTTTGACATCACTTCCGAAGCAAAACTTTTAAATAACATTATTTCCTATGCCATGACTCAGAAAAAAGTATTCTTCAAAATTTCTGTCACACCAGCCGTTTTTGAATAATTTGCGTTACACGGCAATAAGGTTTTTCATGTGAAATAAGCCACATTTTTATTACAAAATTAAAAATCAATGTACAACACAGAAATAACGTACTTAATAACTAAAAGAGTAACAGGTCAAAATGACCTCCTTGAGCACGAATACACGTCTGACAACGACGAATAACTGAATTATTAATTTCAGCCATGTCACCATTGTTTGTGATATAAGCTAAACTATCATTGATCCTTTCCGTTAAGTGCTGAATATTATTTATTTCCTCAAAATAAACTAACTGCTTCATATGCCCCCAGAAATAAAAATCTAAATAATTGAGATCGGGAGAGCGAGGAGACCATAAAACAGGACTACGGTTTCCAATCCAGTTATTTCCAAAATTCCGATTCAATCATTCAGTCACATGTCAACGCAAATTATTCAAAAACGGCTGGTGTCACAGAAATTTTGAAAAATACTTTTTTTCTGAGTCATTGCATGGGAAATAATGTTATTTAAAAGTTTTTCTTCGGAAGTGACGTCAAAAATAGTTTGGGGTAAAAAGCTACCCCTCACCCCTTAAAACTATCTCAATAAAGCAAGCTGTTAATTACGAAATTTGTAATTTTATGCGCCTACATCGGGGCCGTAATGTATGAAAATTTCATTTTTTTAATCACCACCATATCGGACTTATAATCGAAAAATTGATATTCATCAACCCCCTTCAAGGGGTTGTAGCTCCCTTATTATTCGTTTTACGGCATATGTTTATTAATGAGAGTCCATTTATTTTTTTGATAAAAAACCAGCCTCTGAAGTTTGGCACACTCATGGTAGATCACCCTGTAGATTGCACAACGTTATAAAGAGCATTTGCTGTTCTTTGTGTATCATCTTTTTTTTGTAACATAACGTACAACCTACGATAATTGGCAAAATTTTCTAACGTCAGTAGTTTCATCTAGTATAATTGTAATAAACGAAGTTTCTTCTATATCGCCCCATATTTTTCTTAACACTACGCACGACATTAAATCGTTTTGTAAAAGATTGGAAGTGCCTTTAAAGACTGTCGATTTTGCTAAATAGAATTGCATTATTTCATGATATTTTGCCAACAAATTAATGAAATCTACATAATTCCCCCTATTAGCAGAATTTTTCATTTCATCGTGACTCCGAGAACCAAGTTCAAGATTTTTTCGTACTTCTTGATGTTGATGTTGTTCATGACTTATTCTCAATTAATTGTCCAAAGCATACTCTATTCTTGTTTTACCGAAAGTTTTTTCTTCAATAATGGACTGAATATGTGTTCTAGATGACGATTGTTTTTTTTATTAATTGTCTAGTCTACAGCTTACATCCGCCCTATTTTTAGGTTTGTTTTTACGTTTCTCGCTATTATAGTTGTAATATATTTTAAACAATAAATAATTTTAAAATCCAAAATCAATATAAACACTGATAATAAAAAAGATACTTTAAAATAATTAAACTAAACGTCTCGATTTTACATCTTAATATACACTCGCGTTTACTCACAAAACATTATATATTTACCGTATTTAAGTACGCTGTGAAAACACAGCTTACACTCGAACTCACTTAGGAGCCGTACGAGCTGTATTGGCGCATTGCAACTTTGTAATTTAACGCATTTTAAAATATTTGTTTTGACACATATCAAGTTTATAAGCGCCGTCGAAGAAAGATATTGAGAGCAATTAGAAAATAAATAATATATTCTATTATTTTGTGATTCTTGTAAGGGAAGCTGTGCTTCCCTAGCTTCTATGGAGAACACGCCACTGTCATGGCAATCATTTAAGAGGTACCGCATCGTTTGATTAATCTGATTTTAACATTTTCATCAGTTTTGAATTGTTCAATAATTTTTTAATCGTTTTAAACCGGTTACCAATAAGGTGTACACTACTTCTGTAGTATTTCCTGGGTAGTATCACATATTACTTGATATTACCTGCAATGTTTCATTTGCACTTCTTTGGATTACCCGAGGATTACCCTAATACTCTCCAAATGATTCCAGCATACCCAAAGAGTTTTACAATTAGTATTACCCATCCAAGACTCTTGGTATTTGCTTAAGAATGTCTAAATTACCTCACCGGTTGATTCCTAGTATCTTGGAAAATAAACAATATTTTGGAGGGTTGTTAATTTACACATCTGTCAGAATCTTCCATGCAAAATTCTCTCTCTTTATATATTCAGTATACCTCGACTAATCAATATTTTACATTATGTGAGATTGAAAACGAAAAATTCCACAAAAAAACATGCATTAGAACTCTATGATATTAAGTTCCAAAAACTAATACATGCTATTTAAAATAAACCTCTGTAATTTGAGTTAATGGGATTCTAATATTAATTATTCTAAAATACCCAATTTTCATTATTACCTATTTAATTTTTACAGAGCAAAAAGAAACTTGGAACCCAAAACTAGTTTATTTGTATTATCCCCTGTTAACTCGATTGAACAAATGAAAATGTAATCTATACGAAACAAAAAAAAATCATTTGGCTACGGGATGACAGTTCAGCACTAATAAAAAGAATATAATGGTTAAATTTAAATATTTTACTAATTATAACAACCTTGTTTCATAGTTAGAAAAGTCATCACACCCGGTCAAAGTTGTTAAAGAAAAAGATATGTGTTCTATATTAAATTAGCAATTTAAATATTGAACTTTACGAAAATTGTCGTAAATTTATTTGCGCCCTAGTGGCCACAAATGAATGAATTGAAAATGAAAGCTGCTTTTTACTCATGGTTATTAGTAGTGAAAAAAGTATATTTATAAGGGACACGCAAATACCTAACAGTCTAGAAGCTGTTGAATATGTTTCGTGATTCAATTATTTACATTCTTAATTAATTGATGAATGGATAGTCCGTAAAAAATACTGACATGCAAAAAATATGTAGTATAACGTTTTTTAAATAGTTGGGTTTGAATAGAAAGAAAAAAGTTTATCGTTCATATTTCTTTGATTTTATTAGAGTTTACAACGAGGTCAGGCTTATAATAATATTACATACTTTTTAAATTAATTAACAACCAATAGTTGCTAGAATAGAGAATTGAAATAAGTAAATAATAAGTCATTGTTATAATCGTGGTGTAGTTTTACTACAGTTACAAGACGACCCTCTGAGAAAGACTAATTGTGAAGCGGAAGGCGTTAAATATTTAGAGCCCCACGTCGGGCGCCAAATATGTAACGTCTTGTCCTTCGCAGGTAATCGTTTTCAGAGGGTCTTGTTTTATTAACAATTGAAACGGTCCCTAAACAATAGTGTCCATCCATTAGGGACAGTATATCGTGTTTAGTTTAAAAATAACGTTTTTCATTCAGTTCCCTTAATAATAATAATCTCCTTAATGGAGATTTCCCGAACACTTATTTTCTTAGTTTGTGACGAATTTGCCCTAGATATTTTTGAATAACCCTATATTCACGTCGTTTCTGATACAGAATAGCAACAGACCTTGCTTCTCAAGTAGAAATTGTCTGTATATGTATTTTGTTCAATCATATCCATGCACTAAATCATGTAATTAATTTCTCTTAATTCTTATAGTCATGCCGTGTATTTGTTATACACTTTCTTCAAGAATATATCCTTTACATTTGCGGCTTTTTTCTTCTCATATCATTAACTCTGTTATTAAAGGTTTTTGCGATTTAATCGTCAGCTCGCAAAATTAGTGCTGGCAAGAACCGGGAAAAGTGTAACTGGTTAATCGGCTTCTTTAAAAACTGATTTAAGATAAAACCGGGTATCCAAATAATGGCCAAAACCGGCTATTCGGATATCCGAATACCCGGTTATTTGGATTATCAAAAACGTTCTACTCAGATCCGAAAAATCGACTGTTGCAGATATTCGAAAACCCGTTATTCGGATATTCGATTAATCGAATCGAGAATAATTGGTTATCCGAATAATCGGTTATCTGAATATCCCGGTTTCGGTGTGATAAATACTCGCAAATAATCTAAAACCGGTTAACCAATTATCCAGGAAACCGGATTCAGTTGTTAGCACTATTAAAGTATTATTTGGAAATATCATCAATTATTAACCCTAACATATTTCTCTAATATTAACATTGAATATGTACGAATACAAAATAATATATTTACTTTTGTATACATTTACAATTATAATTTAATTATTATTTATTTTTTTAAATTTTCAGAGTCAATCCTCCGTGGCTGAAATAACATCATCCAATGAGATTAACTAGAGCGAAAGTGTAAAGTGGTTAAAAATTTTGCTAAGACGTATGTGATAGACCAGTTTGTTTAAATATAAGTGTGCTGGAAGCTAAAAGTAAGCGAAATTATCTTATCGCTACTGGAGTAGGCAGATTGAGACCAGTAGTAGATTAAAGTAGCTAAGCCTAAGGCAAAACCCAGGTAACACCTTAATTTATTCCATCGTGGAAGGAATTACGGGTGTCGTCAAACCAGAATCGAAAAACTAGACGAGTATCTTGCTAATATCTTGGTTTTGTAAATTTCTGGGATATTGCAAGTGCTAAGGCTAGAAACTGTATTCAGGATTTTCTGGGGATATCAATCTTCAGAGAAGCAGTTGTAGATTCTGGTTTTCGCGAGCGTGTGAGTGAAAGACTAAGACTTTCCGTCCAATAGTTCCCAGAATACAGCCTTGTGGTAAGTCATTTTTATTTATCGGTTTATTGTTCCTTACAGTTGATATTTTTACAAATTTTTAGGTTAGATTACACCATAACTTAGTAAATGAATAATCTGTATAAAAATGGCAGGTGAATTACAAAATTACAGTCATCAGTATCATACATACATAGTGGTCACATAAATGTTATTTACACTGACTTTTCCAAACCTTTGACAGATTGGACCACGGTATATTATTAATATAATTAGCATTTTTTTGACAAATTTATTCGAATTTGTACAATATCGAGGTTACCAATCTGTTGAACTTACTTAAACATCTGGAGAGCCGCAGGGTTCAGTTCTCGGTCCATTATTATTTATATTATTCATTAATAATATTTTTGATAACCTAGATGTACATTGTTTGCTATACGCTGATAATTGAAAATTACATTTTTGCATAAATGCTGATTTTGATTGCCTGAGTCTCCAGCACAATCTTGACAACTGGTGGGTTAACAATCGTCTCCTTTTAAATGATACCTACCAAATGTAAAGTCATGTATTTTTCACGGAAAACAAATCCATTTATGTTTGACTACAGTTTAGACAACTGCACCCTACAGAGACATGAGTTTGTGAAAGACTTTGGCATTACATTTGAAACTAACTTTTTCTAAATATATAGAAGAATGTGTATTTGGAGCAATCAAAAGTTTAGGTTTTTAAGTTTAGGTTTTTCAATCTGCAATTTTCATTTTAGAGAGTTACATATCCTGGAAGAGGACCACAAGAATTCTTTTTAAATAAATTTAAAATGAGCAGTCTAATTAGAAGACGCGTGATGCACTCAGTAATTTTTTTACACAGAATAATTAATAATGAGATTGACTCTCCCCCTATTACCTCACTTATTAAACAAAGAACTCCCCGATTAAGTGCAAGGACAAATAATAATATAGTTATGCTTCCTACCTCTCATACAAACATTTTAATTGCACTCCTATGTATGAAATGTGCTTAAATTATAGTAATATCTAGTACAGTCTGAAAATATTCAGCTGTAAAATTGCTGATATAAAAAATATTTATTTAATGCTTGTTTAATTAATGTGTTTTATATTCTATGTATTGTGTGATATTTTATTTCAATTTATATTATTATGTTTGTATGCTGTTATATAGTTGTTATATTTTGAACTAGTGTATTCTTATATAGTATTGTACTTTATTATTTTAGATTTTTGTGTATATCTGTTGTTTATTTATCCTGTAACTAGGTTTTACCTCTCATTGGATAAATTATTGCAAATAAATAAAACAAGTAAATAAATATATATTTATTTGTTTATAAATAATATACATTTTTCCCAAGAATTTTTGTACAAAAAAAATCATCTATTGAAGAGCATCCAATTAATCAAATTGACCTAAAGGAAATATGTAATAAATATGTATATTCAAGAGATGGTATTAGCAATACTAACAAGAACACAAAAACGTCACACAGTTCCCATATATCACACGGTACAATAGTAAATGTCCCATCCCACAGCGAACTGCAATCTTTATCCGTTCTTAACTCTTTACAAAACAAAATACATATTGATTCATGCCGGTAACATTAACTATAAATAACTTTGAAAAAATAAAAAATGTGTATATTTGCATACACATAAATGATTTAAAAGCGTTAAAGTGAAATAAATGAATGGTTTACTTAAAGGACAAAGAAGGAATGCGACGCTGTAAAGGACATTGAAAGGACCTTAAACAATATTGCGGTTCTAAACACTGGCGTAGGTTATGGCGTTATAAACAAATAGAAGAATTTAATTTATATTTTATAATAAACTTCCATTCGGTGCTTAAAATGTATTTAATAAAATCGTTTATTTATACAAAACTTTGAACTGTACGTTTTTTTAAAATTAGAGTCTACCTACTTACTTTTTCATATACGCACCTCCCACTTTTATCAATTAAAAACCACTAGACAAGTCATGCTTTTTTTACATAAATGTTAACTAATTGAAAATAAATAATTTCCTACTAAATAAGTAAAAAAGGTAACAAAGCTCACATGATGTAATGAAAATCAAATTTTTATTTGCTAATATAAATGGAAAGACATTTATAGTCACATTTCAAACAGGACTGGAACACAATTTTGACTTTTTTCTATTAAAATTTAGTTTCCATGCCATTTATTTATTGGCGATTAAAAATTCTTGCCTGTCATTACGTTTATAAATGCATCTTAGTGTCCGTCATATGATGGAAAAAATAAAATATAACGGTTAAAACTAACTTACCCACTTTTATAACACCCAAAACGAGAGTATACTATTGTGAAGCTACCTTTTCTACACAAGAGCAGAAGTGTCACTTTGACGCCCTAAACTACGACGTTGCTCACGGTACGGATATTTCGGGCACCAGTTTCTGTTTAGAGTGCAGAAACACCACTTTACTCTATCGGCGAGACGATAGAGGCCGGGCAACTACAGTGAAGAAACGGATAAGCCAGGGGTCGGGAAAAGGTAACTTACACACTACAGTTAATGAAACGACTCTCATTCAATATATTTACATTTATTCTACACACTAATTACTATTTACACTATATATACATCTTCATATTTACAACTTATTCTACAAGTGGTCTTTATTATAGACGAGCGGGGACAGTAAGTAATACGGCGATTAAGCAGTGAAAAAGGTGACCAGCAATAATGAATCGGCCATAAGCAGACGACGGACGGGTAGCAGGAGGGGAAGCGTTAATACGAGCACACTATGACTATGACTATCTATGGCGGTTATTTACTATACTTTTATTTACCAAACCTTAATACTTACTTCCGTATCCTGGGCTGCTTCCTCTCTGGAGCGGTCGGTGTCGGCACGTCTGGTGGGTACTGGCGGCAGCAACGTACTGTCCTGGACGCTCTGAAAAATCCTCAAGCTACTAAACTCTGCCAAAAGCAGAAGCAGGAGGAGACGCGGTAGTCATGCGCGGAATATGGCAATACGTCACCTTTTACGGACTTAGAAAAATCCCGAATTAAATTTAAATACCTATATCTTTATACTTACAACGAGATTACTTACTGTGCTGGTCGGCGTGGTTCTTCAGTCAGCAGCTAGATGGAAACTAACTTGTCTGAAAAATCCTCAAGCTACTAAACACTGCCAAAAGCAGAAGTAGGAGGACGCGGTAGTCATGCACGGAATATTGTAACTACGTCACCTTTTACGGACTTGGAATAATTCACAATTAAATTTATATACCTATGTACCTCTATACTTACAAGGTTACTTACTGTGCTGGTCGGCGTGGTTCTTCGGTCAGCAGCCAGACGGGAACAGATTTGTTTGTTTCCAGTCTCGGGGTCCTTCCCTTTGCGCGGATACAGGAGTGCCGGGGACAATATGCGCCATTCGCATTTCGCGATTTACGTACTGTCTGCAGCTCGGCATATTTGAAATACAAACGGAACACTACTACCTATCTTATAAACAACAATTATACTATTATTAATGAGCAACTGACAATACCACTATTAAGGGCGCGGTATTACAATGTTTAAAATATCTTTTGAAACAGACAAATAGCACCTAGTTACATAATTTAATTCTATAAAATAATCACTTCGTTACACTATTGAAAATAGTGTTCTCAGAAAATATTTGTTGGTCTAAATTAATCCATAGTGAGAAGACCGGTTCTTAAAACTGCAGATTCAAATTTAGTTAGATATACACCACTCTATATTAGCTAGAAAACATTAACAATTTTTGATGAACTTACTGAACAATTTTTCCTTGGTTTTAATCCGCTCCCCTCACAGGACGAACCGCCCATGGATTTAAACAATATCTCGCCAAAGTCGTAGCTCAAGTTTCTTGTGTTCAGAATCGAATGGATCTAATAAATCTTTGGCTTAAGAATATTTTAGTGTCGTAAACACGTACTAAATCAAAGTAGGCTGGCTATTGATCAGATGCAAAGTGTGGGACGCTGTGTAAACCATGCCTTTCTATACTTATTTATTATATTTGCAGACCGAATTCATGTAATTTGTTGTGTTCATTTGTGTAGTGCTTTTATTTATAGTCAACATGATATAATTTGTTTGAGGAAACAGAATGCAGATGGAAATTATTGGCCCTTTCTACCCGTTAATATACTAATTTACGGTAATGACTTTTACAATATAATGCAAGTTTGATATTTCCTTGGTAAAAGTTCTGTTTCAAAAAATTGAAAATGTGATAACAGCAAATTGTTATTTTCTACAACTATCACAGATAAATACAAAACATCGATCGTAGTCTGGTAAGAGCGACTATACTTACTTGGAAGGTCGATGGTTCCACTCCTTCCTAATAGAAAATTTGTTTGAAATTTGTTTCCGACTGAGATGAGGTATGGAACTCATGATGCTATAGATGTGGTTCAGTCTCCACATCAAACTGTAGAGCCTCATCTGTCTTTGCCTGACATGAAATCTAAAGATTTTCGGGGATTACTTCGGTGATATTTAGTGACATTTGCATAGTTTGCTGTGAAGAATAAAAGCTTTTAACATTAGCTAAAAATTGATATTCTTTCCAGTCATATTCTCCAGATATTAAATTAGAATTTAAACTGCTGCAACCAAAATATAAGACACTGTTAAAATATAACTTATTAATAATATCACGTTACCTTCCTTTTTGGAAAGACAGTTTGACGGCTTAAAAGAAATAAGTTAAAGAAATAGTTAAAAGTCGTTGCTATCATCATGTTTCAAAACTACGAAAAATGACAGATGTTTATATGATACATTGGATGTGCCCGAAATTCTGAAGCAGTAAGAAATTTATTTTTTATCTTGGGCGCCGGGAACCCAACGTAAATTTTTTGTAAGATTGGAGAATAGCTTGATGAATTATGGGGCGTTTGTAAACCCAAAAGCAAAGAAATATGCCATTGAAGGTAAAAAACATTCTGAAGCAAACATAATAGGCCCCATGCACGAAATATAATTTTAACATTTTTGGAGTCTTTACTTAATACAAAAAACAGTGTGTAAAGGATTTTTTTTATTCTTTCTTTTACAAAAATTATTCAAGATTAAAGTTTGAATTAGTCTATTACACATGCAAACATTGCCGGCCCGGCATGTCGAAACGGTGACGTCACAGGACCTGTATTTCAAATGCAGAAAGCAGGTAAAGCTTATTGTTAAATGTAAACAAGTAGTGTTACTTGTGATTTGTGTTGTGAAATTTTAAGTGAAGTAATTATCAATTCTTCTAAATTATCATATTACTGGTACATCGTGCCAATATGTGATTATACTTCAATAAAAATGCCAGAAAAAACTTTTGTCTAGTTCCAAGAAACAGAAAATGTAGCAAAGTTTAGTTAAAGATGATTAAACGAGATCCAAAGGAATTTTTGAAAACAAGTTGCGTTTTTGTATGCATGGATCTTTTTGATGTGAGTAATTAAAAAAAATAATATTAAAAATAAATATGCAAAAGCGATAAAAAAATAATCTTTGGACACAGAGTTGTCAATAATCTCTTTCGAGACTCATTTTTAGCAGATGTTATTATTTAAATAGATTTCAATCGGAAACTCATAATTTTTACTTGAAAACAATATAGGGACAATATAGAGACCCAAAAATATATTTTTTAAACTACATACATAAAGTGTGTATATAAAATTCTTACACATATCTAACAAAATTAATTTTTCTATATAAAAGAAACACTTAAGTATATAGATTTGGGGTTTTTAATTATATCTATAAACAAAAATATAGGAACCAAAAAGGCATTAGATATCATCAGCCGTTCACTAGTTATGAGGAAAAATATAGTGTGACGTCACTCCCAAATTTGACTTGTATAAACATATAACTTCTTTCTCTTTCTCACATGTTTTCCGATAAAACTACTGTACTATTCGAATGTATTAAGACCTTACGTTAACCGCGAATATATCAAAAACGGAGGAGAGAAAAAATATCAGTAGAAAATTTTACATAAAACTAATAAGTAATTTCCAAAAAATGACCTTAAATGTGAGGAGAGTATCGTTAAAAATGGGTACTTTTTTGTATAAATTAAAGAGTCATCATAACGTTTTAACATAAATTAATTAACATTTCAGTGAGCGGTTTACAATATGCATATAATGAACATATAATTTGTTCAATTTTTTCTCCTCCGTTTTAATATTATGTCTACATAAATATTACAGACCAGAGACTACTATCAAATAATTTTAGGACAAACACCCATTTTTAATTAATGCATGAACTAAGTACCATACCGTTCACCACCCGCAAATATCGTGGCAGGTAACTTCGCGTCAATAAGACAGCATTTTCAATCAATAATTTAAACATTTTCCAGGTAGAAATTATTAAAACAGATTTGATTATTCCTAATGTTTAATAAGACTATATTAAAATGTAAGAATTAATTTAAAAAATCCGGCAAGTGCAAGGAGACCATTGGGGTGCTTTTAGAAAACCCTAAAGTCTACTAAAGAAATAGCTCAAACTGCAGGTGTGAGTTGATACCGTAACCAGAGGATTCTAAATAAGCATTTATTCAAACCTTATAAAGTGAGGATTACTCATTAATTATTCCCCGGTGATATAGATCACAGGATACATTGTGTAATTGGTTCATCGGAAAATGTGATGAAAAATCACTATTAAACTCAATCAGTTGTTTGGGAACCAATGAATAGTAACTCACGGCCCCGTGCTGTGGTCTGCGTTGTCCACTCATCATGGTCTATTGTACTTTTTAAATAGGGCTTTGTGAAAGACTTAATATTTAAAACTCTTCCAGAAGACTTAGAGAGAATGTCGAGTAATGGAATTGCTCAAATAACACCTTTACAACTATTAAATGCGGTGAAATGAAAGTTAAGAAGAGGTGTAGAAAAATGGCGCACAATTCGAATAATATTTGTGATTAAATTCAGTTGTTGTTTGCTTTACATAATAAAATCCTTTTCCTGTTTTAACACTTTTACCAGTAAACACACATACGTTTTCAAAACGTATTCTCAACAAGTCATTGGTTGATAATACGTCTTACGTTAGAAAATTCATTTATTGTTGGAAAAATAACGGTATATCGTAACGTTAAAAATACGTGACTTTTCCACGAAATATGTTGGCCGTTCTTCTGATAGTTTTGACAACATTAAATTAATGTTATTCAAAGCGTTTATAAAACTGTTCTCTTAAACGTTCATACAACGTCCATATCAACTGAATAGTCCATTGAGGTTCAACAAAAACGCTTTTAAAACGCTTTGGAGTTATGTACACTAGTAATACATTTTAAAATATCTGACATATTCGTTTCACATATGTATACCAGCATTAAACGTTTATAATTTCATTATCTAAAACGTGCAAAACCGCGACATTCTTAAGCTGTTTGCACGTAAAAAAAGAAACGTTTTTCAAATAGTGTTTGGATATTATAAACGTATGTTATTTGCTAACTCATTATTGTATTTTCAGTTTGTAGTCCATTAATATTAGCAGAAATAGGAAAAAAATATTATAAAGTTTTGTCGCATGGGGATTATACGCGTCAATAGGATTGTTTACAAAATCAAAAAAGTTCCAAAGTAGAAAGTGGTCACTTCATCCCCAAAAAACGACTTCAAATGCACCCTGTGTTAGTTTTCAGCATTTTTCTCAGAAACCGTTGACCCCACAAAAAATTTTATACTTACAAAAAATATTCCTTATAAAATTTGTTATTACTAGAGTTAATAAATTCAATGGATTTCTAGCAATGAGCGATTGAAGAACATGGAACTCGACGCGCGTTTTTTATTATTCTGATGAAACGTGAATTTACAGTTGTAATAAACATGTTATAAATAATAAATCTAAATATTTGATGAAACCTGGGACTATTTTGCATTGTTTTAATCTTTTTTACACTATGGTGGCTTTTGAAGTTTGGAGCTCATTTCCTCACCACCTAATCCTTTTTAATTTCTCGTCAAACCATGCATTTAAAGTGACAAAACTGTACTGACCAGTGTTGTCAACAGTGGAAACCCGTTGCCCCCTAAATGGTAACATCAAAAACACCAGACTCCACTAAAATTCACAAAAAGTGGCGGTTCAGGCTACCCCAAAGTGTTAATGTAAATATTTGGAAATGATTTTTTTGGTAAACGCAAAAAAAATCCAATCTTATTTTTTAAAAAGGAACTGGCTGACGTAAAAAAATAATTTTTTTTCATATGTTTTTGAGCGGTAACGTCATCATTTCTTTTTTTATTACTAGCCCTCCCTTTTTTTAATAAAAATAAATTTCCTATTGTAATGCGAGTACAATGCTATCCAGTTTTAGGAGTCTTCTAAAAACATATCGAAATGGAAAATCAGCCCGAAAATTATCGAACGTTTAGTACAAAGTGTTTACACACGTGCCGGCTAATGTCAAATTGTTATGGGGGTACATTTTGAATAATTACGTTAAATTCTAATGGATTTTTGAATTATATTATATGAATATTGTGCGGAACTAAATCACCACCCTGTATATTATATAGTTACCCTGTAGTAGTGCATTTGAACTGCAATACAATTTAGCCAACTATTGAAATTAATTTTTTTGAACTGAAAAACTAGAAAGTTCACAGAGAAAAACGTACGCCACCTTTATTCGGGCAAAGCACCAGAAAAACCACTAGCGCTCAATGCCAAATTTACTCCAATAAACACTACCCTCAAACCACCAGATTTAGTGGAAAGTCCACTAAGTTGGTAACACTGGTACTGACACAGACTGTAGCCAGTGTCGCCTCCGTCGCGTCGCGCGTCGCCTCGATGATGCTCCAGGATGCCCCCTCTCCTATTAATAAATGAACGTGGATGGGTCTACCTAGGTAAATTTACTGACGTGAATATTTTGAACACATCTTTATTCAACCGAAAATTTCTTTTCCAGGGACCAGATTAAAAATGTGAAAGATTTTATTCTACGTATTTAAAAATATGTAATAAGGGAAAATAAGTCACTTGGGGTATTTTTGGAAAGCTCTTTTAAGGGTGTTGGAATTTTTTTGAAACTTCTTTTATGATACTATCTCTCTTGAAACTTAACATTAAAAGGAATGACCACACAGTCACTTTATTAGTCTAAGCTCAAAGACACCTCATGTCAATCTGTAATGGCTCGCTACTTTTTGATGATAAAACACAATCGAAATCGTTTAAAAAATCTAAAATACACGGTACTGGGTATTGGAATTTATAAAAAACTACATTTTCTAATGCTCTCAAATCAACACGAGTTTTTTGACAAAAAACATTTTCCTTGTCCGTTTAGTCTTAGTATAATAAAAGACTCATAAGTATTTGATAGTCCTTGAACATTAACTTGTTCACAATCAATTTTAAATCGAGATACATTTTACCAGAATGAGTTCTCAAAATGGTTTATACCCTTCAGGAGAAAATAGAAATTGTCAGCATTTATTTTAAAAACGATAATTGTGCTAGAGCTACGAAGTGCGTAATCAATAAAAATCACCCAGATAGAAGGGTTGGTTCTCAGTATGTTTTACAATTATTGACAAAATTTATGGAAACAGGTTCTGTAGGAAACAAAAAGCATGAACCTCAGCGACCGATTAAGAATGAAGCAATCGAAGTGGCAGTTCTGGGTCATTTGCAGATAGATAATACTCAATCGATCAGGAAAGTATCTGAGGCTTCCGGTGTATCACGAAGTAGTGTTCATCGAATTGT
The DNA here is from genome assembly GCA_029963845.1 of Rhamnusium bicolor. Classification (NCBI taxonomy): domain Eukaryota; kingdom Metazoa; phylum Arthropoda; class Insecta; order Coleoptera; family Cerambycidae; genus Rhamnusium; species Rhamnusium bicolor. Next base: position 462,248 of record JANEYF010003975.1, on the reverse strand, counting down.
AAAGGCCCACAAATTTCAACCATATAAATTTAAATTGGTACACAAATTAAACGAAGATGATCCCAATCGTCGGCTTGAATTCTGTGAGATTTTTAGTGAACAATTAAACGGTAATGCCAATCTGCTATACAATACCTGTTTTTCTGATGAATCGACATTTCAGTTAAATGGGGAGGTAAACAGGCACAATTGTAGGTATTGGAGTGAAATCAATCCACATTCGTTCATGGAAACTCATACCCAAAGGCCTCAGAAGTTAAACGTTTGGGCTGGTATCTTAAGGGAGCACATATTTGAAAGGTACCTCGATCTGTTAGAAAATAACATCGCCCCAATGATTACCCAAATCAGCGATGGATTGGAAGAAGTGGTCCTGTGGAGTAGCCCGCTAGGTCACCCGATTTAACTCCCTTGGATTTCTTTCTGTGGGGACATTTGAAATCGAAGGTATTTGCTACAAAACCCGCATCTCTGGAAGAGTTACGTGAAAGAATTGTTCGGGAATACCGTTTATTGACTTCAGATGTGTTCATAAATGTTCGTACAGAATTTCAAGACAGATTATACTGCTGTATGGAAGTCGGTGGGGGTTATTTTGAACAATACATACGATAATTTGATCTGCTTCTTTTATTTTTATTTCCCGAACCTAAAATAATGAAACAATTATTTCCCAGGAACGAATAGATAAAAGTTTAAAAAAATACACAGTTATGTAGAGAATTGAAAGACCTTTAAAAAGATATATCACTCGACCCCCTTTGCCATTTGAATTTTTTGAGTGGGTGGCCGGGTAGTGTAGAGGGATGATGATAGGTATACAAGTATTACATTAAAATATGCCCCCCTTGGAAACAAGGTCGGTGTGTTTCACCAATTTTTCAAAAACATTTCATCTCCAAAGTTATTCAGGGTGCCAACTTTTGGTTGGGACACCCTGTATGTACAAAATTGTGGTGTGAAAATTATTTTCGGAATAGATTGCAATTTTCAACGGCTTATAACTCGAAAACGGTTAGGGATAAGAAAAAAAATGAAGAGATACTATTTTGTGCCAAATTTTTCAATATTGTACATAATGACGATTTCGCTTGGACCAACCATTATCGAGATATAAGCGAGATACCAAAAACAGGGACACATTTTGGAAACCCCTGGAGTTAGCTCCCATCACAGACCCCAGGACTTTTGGTATATTCATCTACAAACACTTCCAAACACAGCCCAAGAGTAAAAAAAGTGCACACAGAAGTCTGTCTTGAAACCATTCCTTATCTTTATCTGGTCTAGAATTAGGAGAAGCAGCCATACACACGTGTACATCTTTTCTGACTTTACCGTTGCATTCTACAATATCAGAATATGCGAAAACAAATTTCACTAGATAGTAGATAAACAACAATTACTTAAGGAAATCGCATAATGGTGGATAATTTGGGACAGAAATATAATACAAATGAAATTTTGAAATTTTAGTTTGCATTATTGTATTAAAGTAGTGCTTGAATGGAGCCTATGTGAGCGTCATTTTCAGTTTAAAATAACTTTCTATTCCATAAGTAAGTTTCCTTTCGTCATAATAAAGTCTCTATAAATCCTTTTGTCATTATCGTCACTTAGAATCTACCCCTTTCATCTTCAAATGAAAATGGAAATGGGATATTTCACCCACCAATAATTAAATATCCTGATTAATGGCGTATCTGACGTTCATCGCCGACTTCTCTGCAACAGTCAACGAAATGTAAAAGTCGAGTATTTTTTCTTCCTTCTGAAAAATTAATTAAATTCTCCGGATTGGAGTTTTTGTTTTAATAATTTGTCGGATTGAAAAACCACGCGTTTGTTGTGATTCATTCAATGATTTGATTAAAATTTTAATATCGTTGATTTGGTTTCGTTTATAAAAGCAAAGCTCTTTTGATAAATTAATGAATTTTTTATTTGATTGTATTGAATTTGTTTTAGCACTGCAATAAAACAAATATTATATAACGCGAATTTTACGGTTTCGTTTATTAAAACTTTTCCATTTTTCATGTAATAATTCAAAATAAATTGCGAAGTGTTTTGTATAAACTCTTCTTTTTTTACGGTGTTAGTAATTTTTTTCGATACACATACAGTTATTGAATCTACTAAAAATTACTTATACAAGAGTGATGGAAATCTTTGAATCTAGTAAAGTGCATTGTGAGGTCTGTGGGGGTTTTGTTGTAAGCTGAATTTTATATAACATTTGTGCTTATGTACTGATGGTTCAAAATCCCAAAAGGAGGTCAAATATCGTCACCAAAAATAAGAAACTATTTAAGCATATAGCGGCGAAGAAGTGGCAAATTGTGATTTTCTTATACATTTTTCAGAAAAGTTTTGTAGCAAGGCTATTGTCTGAAAGTTTTCCATATTTTGGAGTTTTAGTCGGAGATCATGACAAGCAATGGGCTCCCCACGTTTGTTGTGTAAGTTGTAGCATGTTACCAGTGCAGTCGATGAAAGGGAAAAGAGAAAGCATGCCTTTTGCGATTCCCATGATATGGCAAGAATCCACAATCATTTCGATGATTGCTATTTTTGTGTAACAAGAATTGAGGAATATTCCAAAAAAAAAAACAAAAAAATCAAATACCCCGAATTTACCATCAGCCCTCAGATCTATTCCTCATAATGCCTCTGACCTACTAGTGCCAACTACGCCTTTAGATTGGCAAAATATTGTTTTAGGAGGTAATGGAAATAGTAACCACTCTTTTTTAGATAGCTCAGAGCAGTGTGCCGACTCTTTGTATATTCCAGAAAATTTTAGTAACCCTGGCTTAATTGCTCAAAATGAATTGATGATTTGGTAAGTGACTTGGGGCTGTCAAAACGACAAGCAGAGCTTTTGATTCCCTACTTAAGGGGTGGGGTTTACTTGCTAAAGAAACGAAGTTTCCGACTTTTAAAAAAAGAAATGCAACATTCTCCGTATGTTATAATATGGAAAATTTACTATACGTGTGTATTGATGTTGATTGTTTAATGCAGACTTAATATCGAGCATTCCCCTCCTGAGTGGAACTTGTTCATCGAAATACAGTTTAAAAGTTGTATTACTACATAATGGAAATTTAAAACCATCTATACCAATTGCCTATTTAGTAACAATGAAAGAGGATTATGACAGTATGAGCACCGTTTTAAATAAAATTAATTACAACAAATATAAATGGCAAATATGTAGGGATTTAAAAGTAATGGCCATTTTAGTAGACCTTCAAGGAGGATTTACATTATGTGACAAGAATTTAGCCGGAAAGGAAAGAATTAAACCTAGGAACTAGTAATGTTAAATATGTATCTTAAGCGAGATACAGTCAATGACCATGGTGAGGTCACATAGTGTAAGTGCCGAAGACACGCCCTCCTCAATGCCCTCAACTATGCCTCGTACCACCTTACCAACAGTTTGGACCGTGGAGCAGTTACTACGAAAACCAAATTGACAATTTTCTAGTATATTGTTATTTTCGAAAAATGTTTGGAACCACGATTTAAATAATATTTCTTTAATTGTACCAAATATTGGAATTATTGAGATAGGGCGGTAGTTTTCAGTCATGTCAGGATCATCTTTTTTAAAAATTGGGGTCACCTTTGAAACTTTAAAACCGTCTGGAAAACACCCTGGCAGAAGCAGAGGTTAATTAATTTAGTTAGTGGATCTACCAAGATCTCTAGGGTTTCCTTGATAACCGTACTGCTTAGTTCCTTATATATCAGGGTGGTCACTATAACCAAATAAGTGAACATACGTTTCTTTTCCTCTCAAATTTCACAAAATATTCTGTAGATAGCGAAACACCCAAAAACATAATCAGATTCAAATAATCTACGGAGAATATATAAAAAGGGCTGACAACACATAGAGAAAGGAAAAAGCGTTATGTAATAAGGTTAGGTAAATTATTTTCAGGAATCCTCAAATATAAATGTTTCTCTTTTTCTTAAAACATTTTATTCATTTTTCGTGGCCACCCAACAATTTTAAACTGAATATGTTTTTGGGTGCTTCACAAACTTTGTGAAGTTTGAGAGAGGCAAATAAATATGCATTTTCACGTATTTCTTTATAGTGACTCCCTGTGTATGCAAACTTGAAAATCAGTACGATTTTGGGAGTTTGAGAATAAGCAGTCCTTATAAAGAGGGTTTTTCTCATATAACCACAAATAAAGAAGTTTCTCCTCTTTAGAATCCTATGCGTGGACAAACTGTATATTATAAAGCAAAAAAAATGTATAATTTTTTTAACACATAGCTATCTATGGTATTCGTTTTAAAAATTTATCTTTATGTCATAACAACCTCCTAACTAAAAAAGCTGTTAGAAGTGTGTTAAAGCCAGTCGAAATAATAAAAAAAGATGTGACTTATAATTTATTTAGGCAAAAAATTTATTTACCCTCGTAGCTCAAAAATAAATCACTTTCATCAAATTTCATCCATTGAATTTTTCTTGAAAAATGGTCTCTAGAACAAGCTTTCACTTTTTTTCTATTTCGAGTTTTTCTCACTATATACATTTTTTTGACGAGTCGCCACTGCGGGCAAGGGCAAATAGAAGTATATATAAATTTCGTTCCGAGTCCAACGAACGACAAATATTTATTTAATAATTTATTATGAAATGAAAATAGTTTGTCGCGACTTGACTCTCTGTATGCTGCATATAAGGTATTCCTATACCGTTTATATTCGAAATAACATCTCTATATTTATCTAGGTGGCCAGGAAATTTTAATTAATATTGTTAATTGGAAACGTCTAGAATGGACAAAATAATAACCAACTATTCTCCGGGGAGTTCTAAAATATGCGTATGTGGCTCCTGGAAATATTCATTATACAAAGTTTTCCTGAAATAAGAGCAAAATTTAATTTTGTTTCTATTGTACCAATTTGTAATGTGTGTTTATTAACTTGTATTTGATTATACTTACTTTAACTGCATTTTAATTGAATACAGTTTAATTAATAATGACAGCCGTAAATTATTTCATGTTCCAATTTGTATGTATACTGCCCAATTATTTCAGTTTATTCCATAGGCGATCAAATTGTTCCCTCTTAGATAAAACATTTGATTTGAATTCCTGGATCTTGTTTATGAACAAATTTATATCACACGATTTATTTTGTAAAATTGCAAACTGACGTATTTCAGAAAAAAAACGTAAAAGATTAAAGTTAGTGTCTGTTTTTAACATGTCTAAATAACCTCTAGAGCAAACTACTGTTTCGTGATTCCTAAAGTTAACGTCAGTAGCTTTTACTTTGAAATCATAGTTATGAATGGGCAAATCTGTACACAATTCAGTGTAGCCGCAGTCAGTTTGTACTGTAAAATCAGTGTTTACTTCACGGTTTACTAATAGCCGCAGACCTAACATATTAAAATTGTGGTAGGGTATTAAACGACGGTCATTCGCTTGTTCTGATTGGCAGAAAGATCGTAAACTTACCAACTTACGAGTTACCGCGATCTAACTTGTTCTGCCAGAGGCGTCGCAAATAGGAAGCAGGTGAATAAATAAGAGAAAGGCGAAACAAGAAAAAAGGTGCAATTTCTGAAAAAAAAAAATTAAAAAAAAAATTTATTGCATTTCTGGACGAATCTCGACAAGTTATAATGAGAAAACAAAACTTGGAAAAAAATCTATCTGCATGCCTGTAATATAAAGATAGTAACCACAGTTTTTGAGATAAAGCTTTCAAATTTGGTACACGTTTTCTAAAGGCCAAAGACAAAGATAAATTCGAGCAAAATTAGCCAGCTGAAAGGAGTAAACGGGACCAAAACTTTTTTGTAGTTGTCTTTATAAAAAAAATATATTCTTGATGAAAGATTATAAATCATGTCTTCTATATCAAGCTAGTCGAATATGTTTTCCAAGTACTTAAATAAAGCTGATGTAAACTGAATTTTTTTACACATTTGACCTCATAAAATGGGGTTAGGATAAATTTGGCAGTTTGATATTTGAAATGTCTAATTTAGTTACAAAAATATCAATGTTAATAAGAAGAAATTATTAAAATACATGACATGAATTTTTATTGACAGTATGGAACGACGCTGCTAATTAATAATTTAAAAATTTTAATGAAACATTTCAAGGTACGCTATTAAAATTTAATTGAGGTAAATGAAGAATTAAATAGATGATTTTTCTAGATCAGATTGATATGTACTGGTGTAAGAAATTTATATGCTGGCCAATCAAATATTTATAAACATTTTATCCATTGATTACAGGATATTATATAAAGGGGTCGTTATTACTACTGTTATTAAATAAATCTAAAAAAATATTATTATTCATTTACTTTACGCCGTCTCACAAATGAATTTTATTTTTACACAGTGTTCCACTGCGTTATTGGGACAAATTCGATAAAACAATTATTAGTTGTACATTTTTAAGAAAAATCCTCAGAATAGTTGATTTTTATCTAAAATGCGGGGCTATCCATACAGGGTAGATAATGTTGAGTGTATGACGTCATCGATATTTTTTAAATAGGACGCCCTGTATATATTTTTTTATTTGGTCAAATTGCCAATCAACCAAACCAAGTTTAGTATCTTATCGATAAAAGTTACTGAGTTCTATGCAGTATTTCCATAAGGTACTATTCAAGTTGTTACTACATCATTACTATGGATTTCTTGCCGTTTTGTCGTCTTCTAATTTTAGCCCGTATAAGCGATACGCCTCTGAGTTAAGAACCCTACAAAAAAATTATAAAAAGTAAAATATTTTACACGTTTTACAAGTTAAATTGTATACTTATATTGATTATACTGATTAATACCTATCATTTTATTTCAATATCTACACATATAATTTTGACGTATATTTAGTTCAGTTTTAATTAAACTGCTTTACTAATGCTCAAAAAAAAACCTTGATTAATAAACCAGTTCGATGAATATCATAAAAGGAAAAAGTATTAAACAAATTAGTTATTAGAATTTCTAAAAGTATGCGGGCACCCGATAGATTGATTGCGGACCAAACGGCCGACAAAAAAGACCGGTTTGATTGCCAAAATGACCCTTTGTCGGCGATCTCTAATGAGAACATGAACATATGTCTTCTATACATTTCAGGAATTCCCTGTTCACCGATTGACAGTCAATAATCTCTTCTGTGTTTTGGTATTTCGTTTAATTGGTTCGTTGCCTTTCAACGCGGGTTAATTAAAAGAACAAATTACTATTAGGCAATTGTTTATTACGATATCCGTTTAAGTTCGCTAATTTCAAAAGTTCTTTTCTTTTTTGTATGGTCCGCTTTGGGATAAAAAATACATATTCATGTTATGCGTCATTTTCACTGGTGTTAAAAACTCATAAAAAACTCTCCTAGTTATTGCAGATAAAAGCATACTGTAATAATTATTGCTTATTATTGTGGCGGATATTGGATATTCATATACTTTTTATTGGTGATAACGCCAAGCTTAAAAATAATTTAAATGCCAAAAATGGATAAGATCAGAGTGTAGTATCGGGCAAACCTTAAGAGGCTGACCCAGAAAAACCGTATTTATATCTATATAGATAAATTTGATTCCAAAAGAATTGATAAAATATTTAAAAACCATGTATATTTCTAATGAAATAATAATAAAACTTATCTTTAATAGAACGTTTCGAGCCACCAACTTCTGGGCTCTTCTTCAACAATTAAACAGGCAACAAAATTCACTTTATAAATATAAAGGGTGATTATAAAGTAAGGGATATATTTCAACTTATTATATATTCTTAACATATCAAATTAATAACAAAAAGTAAATGGAATCTAGTTGCTTACATAATGGGATTTCTGATGTCAAACACTAGTTACCGCAAATGATATGACCTCCATTTTGTTGTTGTAAAATTACCAACCGTTCTTTCAAATTGTATACAGCACTATTCAACATTTCTGGTTGAATTGCACGAATTTGCTCTCTAATACTGTCCTTGAATTCCTCGAACGTTGTTGGCCGTGTTCTAAACACCAAATTTTTTAAATAACCCCACAGCCAGTAATCCGCTGGGTTAATATCAGGTGATCTTGGTGGCCACGAATTTGCAAAATGTCTGCTTATAACACGATCTTGAAAAACCGCAGTTAACAATTCTTTAACTGGTCGGTAAATGTGCGGAGGTGCTCCATCCTGCATAAAAATCATGTTTGTAATTCCTTCGTGCTCGTTTTGCAACTGTGGAATTGCATAATCTCTTAACATTTGCAGGTATCGTTCACCAGTAACAGTTACAGATACGGCCTCCCCATTCTGTATTTCTTCGAAAAAATATGGACCAATGATAAAATTAGCTGTGAGACCGTACCAAAAGGTGACTTTTTTGTCATGAAGGCCTTGCTGAATGATTTCATGTGCATTTTCTGTTGACCATATTCGACAGTTTTGAGTATTAATTCCACCATTAAGAGAGAAATGGGCCTCATCTGTCCATAAAATGCGGGATAACCATTCGGGTTCAATTTCCATCTGAGTCAATACGTGTAATGAAAAATCGTACCTGAGAGCAAAATCTGCGTCCTTTAATTCAAACAGTAGTTGCAGTTTATAGGGATACATTTTTAGGATTTTCCGTAAAATTTTCCAAACCGTGGTGTATGGCATTTGTAATCGTTTTGATATCGCATTCGCACTACTGATTGCTAACGGATTAGTATTGGCTACGTTTTGATTTTCCTGAAGAACTTCTGCAACTTGGACATCACTAATCCTAGGTCTTCCTGACCTCGGAAGGTCTTTTACAGACTCTGTTTTTTTCAAATTTGCTAATCAAATTACAATACGCTCTGCTCTTAAACCCATTTTCGTACGAAATCTTCGCAATCTAGTAGTGTAATTTTTACCGCCTTCATAATAACATTGCACTAAACCAATTCTTGTTTGCAGATCCATATTGAAATTGTTACAATTTACGTTACCTGAGTTTTATTTTAAAAACAAATCTCTAAATTACGATTATTTCGTTTGACACTTGTATCAATAGTTGTCACGACAATTCTTTTGTTTTCCATAGATACACTAAAATCCAATTATTGAGGCAACTAGATTCTGTTTACTTTCTGCTACTAGCATAATTTCTTAAAACTGTATCAGAATTTAAAATAGACCCCTTACTTTATGATAACCCCATATATTGCAGTTCAAATTCAAAAAGTGTTTTGTCAGCTTGACAAAACATATTTATTTGAGACATAGTCGTAGAAGCCACAGCTACTTCATTTTAAATTTTTCATTATCAATGTTCTTTCGTATAATAGGAATCTATCGACGGTATTCAGATTAGAAGCAACACTGAGGACTAGAAAATAGTGTCGATAACATATAATAAATCGAGGTGGGGTATTTCGACATTTGACCCATTTAAATCACCTGGGCCTATATATATCTAACTCTATTAAAAAAGGGTTCAGAGATAAAATTAGGCCACCTGTATCAGCTGTTAAGATCTTGTCTAGCTCTGAGATACATTCCAACGTCCTGGAGAGCGGTGAAAGTGATCTTCTTGCCAAAGACAGGTGGTACCATTACCAGCCTAGGCCATTTAGGCTAATAACGCTGACTTCCTTTCTACTAATGACGTTGGAAAGGTTAATAGAACTGTATGTAAAAGATGAGGTACTGGTGACGTCACTAATTCACTACAATCAAGCTGGGAAATCTGTAGAGACGGCCTTTCATTAGATTGTCATTAGAGCTGAGAAGGCGCAGATAGAGCTAGCTTTGGTGCGTTTCTGGATATCTAGGGAGCGTTAAACATCCTAACCTTTGTAGTACTATAACTAGATAGATATCGTCCATGTTGAAGACTCATGAGATATTCGTTACGAAATAGTCAGGGGCTAAGGTGAGCCGAGAATATACTCAAGGAGGGGCGTTATCCGCATTGTTGCGAAACTTTGTAATCGACGGGCTACTGGCCGAATTGAATGAGACACATTCCTATGCACAAGCATATGCAGATGATTGGGATATCATGTTAAGAGGCCAATTTGAAATGACTATTTCAGGGCTCATGCAAAGGGCTCTTAATATAGTTCAAATCTGGTGTAATAGACATAGGCTCGCTGCCAACCCTGGCAAGACAGAGCTAATGCTATTTACTAAAATGAGAAAGGTAAGAAACTTTGAAACTTCTTCTTTTATGGGTACACAGTTGAGTCTGGCTGGTACAGCGAGATATTTTGGAGTAACTCTAGATCGTGGAAGGATCACGTGAAAATTCAAACGAGAAAATCTTCCACATCTTTATGGATGTGTAAACATATGTTCGGATCTAAGTGAGGTATAAGTCCAAAGACTACTCTTTGGATGTATACCTCGATGATAAAACCTCTCTTAACAATCACGGCCTTGGCACATCGAAACACTCCACATGACCCACTTATGTCAAGTTCAAATATTAGCCTGTTTAGGGATAACAGGAGCAATGGATGGAAGCTATTCGAGGCCTTACACCACTGTACATTAGAACTTGAGCCAGGAAAGCAACTAACAGATTGCTGAAAAACGCAATATGGAATATGACTGGTCACTCAGGGGATGAGGCATACAAAGACTCTAGCTCTACAGGTAAAAGATCAGGTCGTCAGTCAGTCGGAAGATAAGTGGTGCCTTCCAATTTACTGTTCCATATATAGACCATAATAGAACAAATTGACTGAGTCCTGGTGATCTGAAATGGTATACATATGGTTCAAAGGGAACTGCTGCAGGCATACATGGATGGAAACGAAACCAGGACACTATCATATAAATAAGCACCTTCATACAATGAAGGTAAAAGAGGATTACTTGGAAGATGTGAAGATTGGTGGAAAAAACCTTCACTCATATTTTATATAATTGTGAACCATTGGGGCATTAAGACATAGGCATCGTTGCAATTTATAAATACGAATGAGTTATGGGATCTACCCTGAAACAGACTAATCCCTTTTGTAGAGAAAATCCGTCTCTTTTAGGGAATTCGCGCAAGCACAATTGGCCCATAGGCCTGAGTGCGGTGGATTTTAGGATTTGCACGTGTACTTATGAAGGATCCCTATTACTTAAAAAAAAGATCCCATATTTTATAAAAAAAACATAGATGCCGTTGAAATGCAGTTATCACCATTAATTAATTTATTTAACTGACGGGTCTCAGTTTGTATAGCGCCAAAAATTCTCGTGTCTTTCAAGGTTCGATTCTTGGTCCTCACATGTAATTTATGGTTTCTTGACAATCATCTATCACTTAATACCAGTAAATTATGTTGTATAGCCGCAAAAATAATTTGCGGCTACACGACAAACTTTTACACTATTCATTATTTATGTAGGTATCCTATATTTCCATTTATAGTTATTGCTATTGAAAAAAAAAAACAAAATAAAATCTAAGTAGCGTTAAAAATAATCAAATTAAGTCATTTAACTAAATATTTATTAATAAAAGTTCAGTTTATATTTAAATGAAAGTAAAATCTGCGTATAATTTAGTCTATTTGAAAATGTCCGAATAGGATGAAACTAGTTGTAAAATAACAAATAAAGTGAAAATTAGACAAGTAATAAAAAGTGTTAATAATTTTTTTAATTTATTAATAAGATTTCGCAGGTCAGTTAAAATGTGTCCAAGACACAGCAAATCCCCCGATAATAAACAAATTTTCACCTTATATATGCACTGAAACATAGAGGCGTTGACTAAGACATAGTAATGTGAACCTTCCTAGCATCTGAATGGCAAACCGCAAGTTCCAGGACTTGACTTTACAATTTACGATTTTCTAACGAAACTATCTGTCAGATTTAAATTTTGTAAAAAACCAGCGTAATCCTCGATGCTTAGTCTACAACGTTTATAGAAATGAATTTTTTTAATTAACCAAAAGGTTCCCTAGTTACGACGAATTAAAGTATATCATAATTATGACTTTTCAGGGAGAGCGTTTATTAATTATGGTGCTCCATATAAATTCATTGTGAGCGCAGATTTCAAAATTAAAAAAAAAAAGTATTGTAATTAAAATATTTAGATGAGATTTTGGCAGATTCTTGCCCAGTTGACGTAAATGTGAAAAAGGTAAAAAAAATTTTGCAATTTTTTACAAAATCACCCCCAGCCACCCCTTGCACCGGACGATTTTTGGACGACCAGTCGCATTTGCATTCTTAAGGGATGGGGAGTGATTTAAAGTGGGTCTTACATTTCAGCAATAAAGTGCAAACGAGATTCTTTTTTAGAAGACTTTTGCGGGCTGGCAAACTCTACTAATAACATATATCTTTTTAATCAAGAAACACTCTTCGGTGAATGTTTTAAAGTTTTTAAAGTGATTGTTCAACTGGTGAGTAACTTTTGTATTATTTATTTTTGGTTTTACTGAACAGAGCAGTTAGAATTAAAAATAACATTATTGAGTCAGTCGTACTGAACATAATGTGCATATTATCTATTATTATATTTCATTCCATTCCATAATATATAACGACACTTCCACAAATATTGGCCTTGTGGAAAATATCGATTATATGTAGCTCCAGCAGCTCAAGAGAGCGGATCGTGACTTCGTAGGTTAAAATCTGATATTGAGAGTTAGGTTGTCACTAACAATTTACTAGGGGCGCCAGATATTTTTTTATAAAAAATATCAAAAACTAACTCAAAGAAAATGCTAAAGCTAAATAGATTGGGAAAAATTAATATTTTTGTACATACTGTACAGGAGCCAAAGAATTAAACAAACACTTAAAATTCAACAACTGTAATTAATTCAAACTTTATGATTTACAATGTTAAATCGATTTATTTTACAAAAAAAAATGTAATCTACACATATGTATTTTACAAAGCTTAACAATTTAAGAGTAGGAAAAAATGAGCACTGGTTTACAATTATTTGTCTTCTGACCACGATGATTACAAAAAAAACAAGGGCTTACGTGGTTGAAGTGAGCTAGAGTTGGGCGCTGTCCCTTTAATGTTATCCTGGCAAGATGGACCTTCGAGTACTCGAGGAGATTAGGTTCTGGCTCTAGGTTTGCGGTCTTGTTGAGAGTTTCTCAAACCCAAACGATGTTACACTCTTTTAGTCCTTATTTATTTCCAGAAGCCACCAGGTATAGCGAGTTCCAACAATACTTTCAGAGACCATCAGGTGTAATCTAGTCCCAACAAACTGCAGCGTATCCCTTGATCTTCAGTACAGATGATTGGTCTAGGGTATTTATATAAAAAAGGGGAAAAATGTGAGACCAGTGTCGGGAATTTACAAATTCAATTAACAAGTGAAATAATGTACCATTTTAAGATCTTTGCAAAATATGACAAAAAGTTCCAAGTCAAAAATATAATTACTGTTAATGATTTACTACAATAGTGAAGCTGTTGCAAAGCGAGGAAAAATTAATGGTTTCTAAAAATTACAGAAGTTAATTTAAATTAAGCCCACAAACCAAATATAAATAGTAGAATTTAATACTCTCAAAAAAAAAAGCCTAATTTCCTTAAGTTAATCACTCAAGATTAATAATTTGATTAATTAAATTAACCAACAAAAACAAATTGCTATTAAAAATTAATATTGAAACTGAATTTCCAAAATTGTCGTAAAATTTAGCAAAGAGAATCTAGCACTGCTAAATAAACCAATGAAGTATCTAACTATTAAAAAACAAACAAGAGAAAAATTGTATGACTAATATAAAAATTGAAATTTATGAAAACTAATTGTAATTGGTAATCAAGGTAAATAAGCTGTAAGCTGAATATTAGACAACTTAAAAGCTGGAAAACTTCAGCTTTCTATAATTACTGATTATCGGGGTTGTTTCGTGATTAAATAAACTCTCCAGACGAGACAAAAATTAACTAAACTTAGTAAGCAAAAGCAGAACCATGCAACTAACTAAGTTGCACACAGAAAAGCAAAAACTTGAATAATTTGCCAAAGGTAAAAACTACTTTAAACTGATCTTTCTACTAGGAACACCCAATATATTCAATACAGAAAAAAAATTGTATAGGTTTGTAGTACGAGTATGTAGCTCTAATGCTCAGTGATAGTTTACTGCAGCATGACACAATTATAACAACTAATAATCGGTGCAAAACATAAAACCAAACTTGTTTCTTAATTGAAACAACTGGTATTCGTGATACCAGCCTTCGTTCTAAGGGATACCAGCTGATGGAGTGAATCCACTGTGTACCTAGATAAGTGAATTATATCAAATTACACAAAAGGAAAAAACAAGATCACTTACCTGGTACAAATCACAACAGATCCAGTCTTCTGGTTTAGAATGGTTTAAAAATTTGGCAGGGCCACGTGCAACACGTCCAACAGATTCTACTCCAGTAATTGCCTAGCAAATCCTTAAAACTTTCTGTACTCTTGTCCTTGCACAAGGAAAACTTCTCTAAAAAAAGCATAAACGTACAGCAGTAAAAAGTTCGGTACAAATTTAAGTTGAGAGGTAACCTCAATTACCACGTCGTTAAATATTAACCAAAACCTGTCAATTACACAATTGCAGGAAATACGGAAAATTTATAAAGCTACATATAGATATATAAATCAGTGTTAGAACACTAGAAAGCTAAATAATTATGGATTTCCACCATGTGGAGTCGTCCAAAACTTTAATTAACTTAATTAACATCCATGCAAATTCTGCCCAAATATTCTACATAAGCTACTACAACTTTAACAAAAGATCAAATCTAATCAAAGTTAGGCAAATTATCATAAGATTACAGAGAAAACTAAGATAACAGTTTTGCTTTTACTTACTCGATGAATCCCACCGTGAAAATGACTTCCCAATTGATTTCCGTTCGATCGAACCCTTGGTAAATCCCTTCTTCGCTTAGAAGTATTAAAAGAAGGCAATTAATAACAAAAAATGAGATAATTATAAATACATAGCATTTTTCATGGTAGCAGTATTAATAAACTAAACAATGTAATGAAATTTGAACAAAATTTCGTTACAAATATAAATGTTGCTCCAATATCAAATAGTTACTAACTACGCTGTTCCAGCCTGATTTATTATTTCTTTGTCCCCCATTCTTACCGTTTCCTCTGTTTTTTTTTACTATTTTACTGAGTAAACTTATCCTGTAATTGGATATCTTACTCATTGGATATTTTATTATAAATTAGTAAAATACCCATAAACGGTACAACATGTTTCCTTAGAAATCAAATCATTGGACCACATTGCAACGTTAACGTTGTAATTTAGTGAACGCGGAAATTTCATATGCAGAAACCGATTCCAGTCTTTAAGGTAAACATAACATTGCACACTGTCTGTAAGTTCAATTCGTGAAGCTGCCATCGTCGTCATTGACGAATATTGTCTAAATCTGACTAAGCGAACGTATATACCTCCACATATTCTCCATTCAAGACAATATTAATTGTGTATACTCACATTCAACATTCGATTGTTTACATATGAAGCAGCAAAAGCAATTACTTGATAGGATTGGTTGAATTTCTGACTGTTTCTATGAGATATATCGAGACAATGGCTGGATTTATCATTTATATTTACGTGGAAATGTAGTTAGTTCTTATGTATTATGACAATAACAAGCGTTGGTCTAGGGGAACATTTTATAGATCTGTCTGTTGAAATCGCTTTTGTGTTATATTTGACCTTTTTTGACTCTACCCAAGATCTGGGTAGAAAAACTGTAGGCTTGAATTAAATATAGTATATCTAGATAAATTAGTGATTTCCTAAAA
Source organism: Rhamnusium bicolor (assembly GCA_029963845.1). Classification (NCBI taxonomy): domain Eukaryota; kingdom Metazoa; phylum Arthropoda; class Insecta; order Coleoptera; family Cerambycidae; genus Rhamnusium; species Rhamnusium bicolor. The sequence continues at coordinate 446,424 of JANEYF010003975.1, read as the reverse complement.
CAAGCTATGTTAAAATACTTTTTTTTTCATTGAAATTCAGAAACAAAAATAAACACCTATTCAAATATTTAGATAGAATAATTGAAAGAACCGTCTATGTGAAAATTTTTTATTAATATTATAAATTTAAAAAGTTATTTAACATAATAAAAATTGCAAATTTTCCTATACTTAATTTGTTAACCGAAATGGTTCCATGTATTACAAGGCTCGTAGTTAAATCTAACATACAGTATTATTTTGCCGAAAAAATGACATCTGCAAAAAAAAAAGACTTATTCAATATTAACGAAAAAATGAGTATGGAAACTACCTATTTTTTTAGCTATTCCATAATTTTTGTGGGAAGTGTATATGAAATACTCTAAAAAAAGATCTGAATATTGTTAAAAAGAATTTTTATTTTGTGTCTATTTATTTGTATAACCCACACATATTTTAAAACGTCTTAGATAGATATTTAATAACAAATATGTCAGTCGTCTAATTTATGTTTTTATTTTGTTGTTTGACGTTGAATTTATTATGTTTTATACTTTCAAAATTTATGTTGGCTAATAATGCCAGTAAAAGTGACAACTGAGAATCTACTAGTAGACGATATTTTATCGTAAAGTTGTTAGTGCTAGTAAAAGTATAATATAAAATAAATTCAACAAAATCCTATTGTTTCTCGCAGAGAATAATATTTAGATGTAAATATTTTATTTTTATTTGCCAATAAAGCGTCCGCGTTTCACGAAAACCTCCTCTAATGGTGTATTTCTAGAGGATATAATAAACTGAAAATATTTAGTTGTCCTTTACGTAAAAACTAACATTTGCTGTATTAAATATAGATATTAAAATTCGCTTTCGTTTGTATCCTCAAGTTTATCATCTTTGTACATGTGTCATATGATTTTATTCTATTTTATTTATTATATTATTTTATTTAGGTAAAAACATTCTATGTGTCATCGGTTATGTTCTACAAAAGTGCCAAGTTCGTCTTGAATAGGTACAAAAAAAATACTAAAGATGGCGGCAGCTACAAATTATCTGAAGGTATTTTAGTTTTGTAATTTTGGCACTTAGCATGTTTGAACTGGACACCCTTCAATTGTTTCTTTTTATATTAAGGAAGGTCATTCCAAAATGTGCCTTGTTCACTTGGAAAAAGTTTCAGGAAATCGAAATGAATCGTGTGCATTTAGATAAATAGAAAAGTATTATTAGTATAATGAGGGTACTGTAATTAATTACGTTCTAAATACAGAAAAATTAAATTTAAATTTGGATAAGGAACGTTTTGGATAAACACACTAGATAAGACACACTTTGGAATGATATTATACGTGATTAAAAAAAAATTTGTAACGACGTTTAGCAAAATAAAGTTGAATGTTGGAGGTATGTGAGCCAATACAAATTTTAAAAAAATCCAGCTAAATAAATTTATTAGAAACTTTTATGCAATAATAAAAATACATCATAAAAATAGAAGAAAAGCATTCAGTCTTAATGAAAAACACTAAATCTGGATTTTTGCGACGATTTTCTTCCATTGACTGGTTCGAGATTTTCTTTGTTCCACGCTCTGGCGGTGATGGTTTTACTTTATCTTCCACACTATAAAATTTTGATTATCAAACGCTATTTTGCAAGAAAATAATAAACCAGCACACGTAGGTACTAGAAAAAACGTTTTATGCAACCACTATTTTAATAATGGAGTGATTAAACACGCCATAGATGCGCAGCAGATCACGTGGTTAAAATACCTACCACCGATTGGCCCAATGGATACGACTAGCTTTGAAATATCACTGTCAATGGATAAGGCACGTTTTGAAAAAAGAAACAGTTAATTTGTACGCATAATTTGTATAGTTCATTTGGAAAGACAAAGCATATCCAGGGTAATATAAAAAAAAATTCCCCTAACTAACTAAAATTTTATTAAAAGCGGATAAGATTCGTTTTGGAATGACTCTCCTCAGATTGATTTGTGTATACGGGCTAGCTTTTTTTCTAGTTAATACCATTTGCATCTTAGAAACAATTGTGTCTATTATACAGTATGTTCCAAATTTGAGGCTCACTATCGCTATCTCTGTTATTATAGGAGATACAGGTTCAGTTAAATAGGGAAAGTTTTGAGAAATTTCATAATAAAATTAATTCAAAAATTTTCCATCTACAGATTTCGAAAAATTAAAAAAAAATGTGAAATTTATTGTGTTCCATTTTCCCCATAACATTTTTATTTTTTTAAAACTTTTCTAAATACACTTTTTAAACAAAATAATCCTTTTTAGTTATATTTGCGTTCCAACGTTTCGGTTATTCAGAACCCTCATCAACTTCATTTTTTATATGGGCGCCATATTGGATTTTCACATTTTTAAAAAGGCCTTTTTATTTCCTTTTCAGTGATGTATCGTGAGTTGGTAATCATATCATCCGTTGTGATAAAATTGGCAAAAATAAAATATTAATTTTTAATTACTGTAAATACTGTAAATAGTAAGTTGTGAAGTAAAAAGTGGAAGGCATTAACATCTAATAAAATAATTGCATCATCGTAAGTTGTTAATGTCTTTTAAAAATGTCCTCCCTTGTGCCTTTATGATTCATTTATTTTAGAATAGGTGCTATCTTGAAGATTGGATACCGACATTATACCCCATTTTTGTGAATAAGAGTAATCAGATCTCTTATCAATCTATTTGTAATAATAAAGGATAACGGCATGATAATTATTATTAACAATGAAAAGAAAAAAATTGGCCCATATAATATCCCAAAAGACACAAGCAGCTACGGACACGTATTTCAGCATTTTCACAGTGGTCTATTTAATTTAAAAACAAACGTATAAACCTAACAAGTAGGCTATGATCAAATTAACAGATCTTAAACAATTGAAACTTAACACTCCTGTCAAAACTGCTTGTGTACGTTATTTGTATCTCATAATTGTGTTGAGTTCTTTGTATATAAAAAAAAAGAAATGCACCACGATATTCAAATGAAGAGAAATATGATATGCTGGTAGTTTACATTAAATGTCATAGAATGCAGAAACTGCAAATAACAAATTATGTTGAGAATTATCGTGATAGACCCCAGTCATATAGAACATACTTTCAAATATTAACTATAAATTTATTAAACTTTGGCAGTTTCGAACAATCTCGAAGAAAATATAGAATCGAAAATCAGTTACGTGATACCGACATAATTCAATCAGCGACGCCCCTTCATCTTCTATTAGAGAAATTAGTCAACGAACTAATAATTCAAAGAGTATTAAGAAGGAATAAATTTCATCCCTATAAGTCTACAATTGTGCAAGGTCTAAAAGGAAATGATTTTTATAGAAGAACCATATTTTGTCAATGGTACATCGAAAAATGTACAGACAATCAAACCTTTCGCAACAGGGTGCTATAGATTGATGAAACGCGACTTACAAATTGTGGAATATTCAGTAGGCATAATCACCATCACTGGAGTGTCGAGAACCCTCGCTTAACAACCCAGAAATGGTTGTAAATAAGATTTAGGTGTGGTATTTTAGGTATGATACAGGATTGGTGGGTTGTGCATGTGCATGCAACTATTAATAATTAGAAAAATTTTTTTAGGAACCATTTATTTTTAACCATAATCTGAATGGAGAAAGATATATGGCTATAATAGAAAATAAAATTTTGCCGGTTATTGGACAAGTAGTTTCGCAGGAATAATTATACCAGATATGGCTTCAGCAAGATGGGTGTCCGGCACGAAATGCAATCATCATTAATCGCTGGCTTGACGATATGTTTGGAAACCGAGTTATTTCAAACAGTAATCCAACGGCCTGAGCAGCGCATTCTGTGGACATATCACCTTTGGATTTCTATTTATGGGGCTTCCTAAAAAATTAAAGTGTGTGAATTGACCGAGCTCGGTAGCTGGTTTACTGCCGAGTACAAATCCCAGTTTCGATTCTGGCAAAGTCGAATAGTTTGCTTGTGTGTGTGCCTGCATTTTTTTCAACTGTGTAACCCCTATCCGAGCAGCTTCGGCTTTGGTTTGAGGGTTGTCTAATTTATGTGGTGTGTTTTATGTTTTTTTTTATGAAACCGCCAGAAGATATTAATATTTTGGAGTTAGATACGCATCTAACGACATAAACCGTAATACGCTAGGTAGAGTTACGAGAAGTGTATTTAGACGGTGCCAGGATTGTGTTGAACAAAATGGACAATATTTTGAGCATCTCTAAAACAAATTTTGTTTCTTAACTTTCCATATTTTAGGTATACGTTTTATCAAAAGACATGTTTAATTTTTTTCTTCGATTTTTTAAAGTACTTATTTTGTTCCAATTTCATTGTGTTGTTATCGCTATTTGTTCATGAAAAATTGCCTCCAACTGTATCTAAATTTTATTATTTTTTTATTTCACAGCTTACTATTTATTGTATTTACAGTAACTAAAAATTATTATTTTATTTTTGCCAATTTATCACAACGGATGATATGATTACCAATTTATGATTCATCACTGAATAGAAAATAAAAAGGCCTTTTTTAAAAATGTGAAAATCCAATATGGCGCCCACATAAAAAAATTTAACTTGATGAGGGTTCTTAAAGACAAACATTGGAGAGCAAATATGACTAATGAGGATTATTTTGTTTAAAAAGTTGATTTAGAAAAGACTTTACCTATTTGAAAAAAATCAAAAATAAAAAAGTTATAGGGAAAAATGGAAAACAATAAATTTCACATTTTTTTAATTTTTTTCAAAATCTGTAGCTGGTGAAAAATTTTTTTTAAGTGACTTTCCCCATTTAACCGAACCAGTATCTTTTATAATAACAGAGATACCAATAGTGGGCTTCGAATTTAGGACATACTGTATAATGTGGGTTGTAAAATTATAAAAAAATTCATATTGTAGTCAGTTAATACCTGAAAACAAATTTACTTGTTGAAATATGCTAAAACACTGAAAAATTGGAATTTTATAAAATATACAATAATTCCGTAGGTATTTGACACGGCCTATCCTAAATAAGTGGTCGGTTATAAGACCGTAGATTTCAAATATGGCATCAGAAATGACGTAATTCATTTGGTTTTCGAGATGCGACATTGGACGCCAGATTTTTTCATGATCGTGTAGCGCTTGTAGTCTCTTTGTGCTCTAGTATATCGCATTAATAATTTTATCATAATTTTAGTTCGAAATGTTGTTTTAAATTTGTCAAGCTTGCCATTATTCTACCACCCTTGATTCCTTCCAGGCTACAGTAATTTTTGTTGTAGAAAATGTTGTATTTTCGCCCTAACTTTAAGGTCGATATACAAAAGTATCCTTCATTTTGTGACTTTTAACAATACCAAAACAAAACATTCTAGAGAGACATTTTCAGAATATATGATAATTTATTCAGCCATTTAAAAAAATGCTGGCCAGGTATATGAGTGTGTTTCTCTGATATTTTTCATAATTTTAGTGTTTTACTATCTGTGGCGTCTCGGAGGAAACACTGAAATTCTGAAACATTCAAATAATTTTACTAAATAAGTATCTGCATGAATTTTCTAAAAAGGACACCTTTCTATCACAAACGGCAAGTTTTTTTTCAAAGTCTGTTATACCGATCCTACTAAAATGTTTCATAGTGCCTAAAAAATGGTGTCGGAACTTTCAAAAATTACTCATTTTAATGCATGTTTATCCCTTCACCCCCGCACCCTTCCATGTCAACTACCTGTCAAAATATCCTCATCTATTAGAAAAACAGCTGGCTTTAAAGGGCCCACAAATCAAAGTTATAAATGCTGCATCCATAGAAGAAAAATAAATAAGTATGGCTGGTATCTGGTCACCGAGATAAAAGTTAAAGATCATGGTCTATAACTTACCGATCTGTCAACTGATCAAACCCTAGCAAATGTATCAAACGTGAACACCCGCAATGTAATAAAAAACTTAAAGGATTAAATAAAACCGTAAAGGAATCATCTTAAATTACTGAATTATAGCGTCAACTTTTGCATTTTTATAACGTGTGATGTAAGAACTGAATATTTCAATTTAATTTTCATTTAATTATAAATGGTTAAAATTTCGTGTTGTTTGATTTATTGGTACTTACGACTAACCGAATTACTTTCACGTGTTATTTTTTTCAGTTTTCAATAAAGGTTCTATCTATACCCTTTTTTATACCAGTGTATATATATTTTTACATAATATTCATGAGTTTATATACAGTGTATCTTTGAAAACTATGTATAAAAAGTCACCACATATTTCCGAGATCATAATATACGACTTAAATTAGACAATCCTCAAATTCAAAGGCAAAGATGTTCGGGAGGGAGTTGCACATTTGAAAAAGCACACACACACATCTATTTTCCACCGACATTGCCAGCGTTGAAGCTAGGGATCGAATCCAGCATACGATGGACAGTTTGACCAAGCATGCTCGCCACAACGCGCTCTAACTTACTGTGCTACTGAATCGGTAAACTATTGGACCTACGTTCAAAAGTACATCGTTAAGTTGTTATCCAATTTTAAATTTATTAGGAAGAACCGGAAAGATTCTGTAGGAAGATTTTGTTCACATACCTTAAAACATTTGCTACCGAATAATTTTCATCAATTCAATTTTTGTAAGATTTTGGAAAATTTCTGAAAATATTCATTCTGTTGAAATTTAGTAAATCCATGACTATGAAGAAGGTACATGCATTATACACAGTACAATGCCTTATACGGAAAGTTATCATTTGCTTGTCAATGCGGTTTGTGTCCTGACCTAACGTTGTTGTTTCCCTTATTTCACCTTTAAATAACATGTTTTATTAAAATGTTTTCAATGTTTTTGGCAGTTAAATCTATAGATTAATACATTTTAATAATAATATTTAATTACCATTGATACATTTTTTTTAATGAGTTTTGAATAGATCAGTTTCTATAGTTAATTTTCGCATTCAAATATATCACGATAATTTTCTAAGATAAGAAACCATGCTTTCTATAATTGAATGTAGTTTGGAAAGGACGACTCTAAATATTCGAGACATAAATTTAAAGTAAATCATACTATTTAGTACGATGTGGGAGTTTTTAAGAAAAAAATTAGAAAAAGACAAAGCTCCTTACGTACCGTTTTTCATGATTTTTTCAAAATGATTTTACATAATTTATTTTTCTGGATTCATATTCTATACAAAAATATGCGAAAATACTACATTAAAACGTACTGTCTATTATCTTCAGATAAACGAGTTATCAACGATGAGCCTCAGTTTCATCACATGAGTCTGTCAAATAGAGTACTAATATTTTTTTAGTCATTGTCAGTTTTAACCATCAAAAGATTTTTTAGAGAAAATGTCAACAATTTTTCCCTGTCTCTTTCATAAATACCCTAAGAAAACACTTAGGTCAAAATGTGTAGCATGTATAAGGCTATTAAATTGTTGTCCTGGAATGGGTTGGAACCTTTGATGTGAAGATAGCACTGACGTAGTTTTCCAGGAAACATCAAAACACTATATACTGCACTCGGCGCGCATTTCACCTACCAAGTTGGCATCATCTGGAGATGATCAAAACTGTTTTAATCATCTCCAGATGATACCAACTTGGTTGGCGAAACGCGCGTCGAGTGCAGTATATATTGTTTTGATGTTTCGTGGAAAACTACGTCAGTGTTATTAAATTGTTTGTTTAAAATCCATGATAAAGTCTACAGCTCCTTAGAGGGGAGGGTGATCATTAACGTCAGTTTCTTTAGCCACATGTTCGATATTGTATTGACTAGAAAAATTAACTTAACATAATTTACTTGCATGATTTAGGCGCACGATACTACAAATTTGCTTAGTAGAATACTTTTAAGGGCAATAGATAGTTTTTTGCCCCAAACTTTTTTGAATTTCACTTTCAAAGCAAAATTTATACATAAACTAATTTCCCATGAAATAACACGCAAAAAAATTAACACCAGTCATTAGAGTTATTTACCTTGAAATGTGACTTATACGAAATATATAATAATAATAATTATACTAGAAGAAATCGATTTAGTGACATGCCGTGACATGACATCTTCCGCCTCTTACACCGCATACATTAAAACGAGAATGATGATTGTTATTTTTGTTGGCACGCGACTGAGGTGGAGTTTCACTTACATTCTCTGATAGTTCAGGTCCGCACTTAGTTTTGTTACCGATTTGTTTAGCAGTGTGTTGTAGGAAATAGTATTAATAATTATTTTATATCTGTTTATTTGCTGGCGTCTTTTTGAGAATAATTTATGAAGTTTATCGTGTTGCAGTGAGTTCTGTAATATATAATAAATTATTATAAGTAATATTTATTTTATATCGGTTTATTTGCTGGTGTGCTTTTGAAAATAATTTCAGAAGGTTATCGTATTTACTGTAAAACTGATTCGAACGTCTACATCTTATTGTGTCTGTGAAAATGAAAGTGATAGTGATTATAGTGATAAAGAAAATCAAAGTTTATCAGTGTTTTCAGTAAGAGAAAATCAGCTACAATTGAACGAGCAGGCGTAAAAAATTTTCTTTAATAGTTACAATAATCTTTTGAAGCGACGAACTAATGACCCTAATTTGTATGATTTAGATGTACTAGGTGTAACAGCATCTCTGACTAACGTTCCTCATATCACAATGCACAAACTGGTGAAGAAAGATGCCCTCTCAAAAAAACAATGATCCGACGCCAGTCAATTGAAATCTTTGGACTCATCTTTAGCAGAATTTTTAGAACTTTAGTTTACGACTTGTATCAGAAAAATGAAATCCCAACTATTGACGTGGTAGACAGAAAACTAAAAGAATTGGATAATGCATTAAAACTGTGCGGAAAAAACATGGAAGACTGTAACGTGAATTACCACAAGAACATGAATTGAAAAATATTTGAAAAATGGTTTCAAAGTACCCTAATTCTAAAATTAAAACCGAATAGTATTATTCTTCTTGACAATGCAAAGTACTATTCGAGACATCTGTGTAAAATTCCTAACAAGAGTTCTACTAAGCTCGAATTACAAATTTTTTTAATGGAACATTATCTCTATTATGAGGGGAGAATTATAATAAAGCACAACTCTTGGAAGTCCTACAAACTAAGAACTATGAGAAGTATATTATACACACTGTAGTGGAGAGATGTGGCCACAAAGTGTTGAGATTAGCGCCATTTTTCTATATTTTTAACCCGATTGAAATAATTTGGTGTAAATTGGAGAAAAACGTCAGAAAAGGAAATACTTTTCCAAAATTCGATAAAAAAGTCGTAGAGTTAATTCAAAATGAAGTGTCAAAAATTAACAAGGAAGATTGGGAAAAAAGAATTAGGAAATTAATTATAATTGAGGATGATTATTTAAAAATTGCTGAGCGCCATATAAATGATGAAAATTAATTTATTATAAATTTGACCGAGGATAGCAGTACATCTAAAACTGAAGAAGAGAGTGAAAAGGACGAGGATTCAGAGGAAGAAGAAATGTGAGGTGAGGTAAAGTGAAGTGATGTGAAGTGAAGAAGTGAATTTTGTGATATCAACCGTATTATTTATTTCCATTTTTGTGTTTTCGTAGTTCAGTGCTTGCGAAATGTTCTTTTTTCAGGATTATTTCAGGTTATTATTTATTAATATTATTTTTTTTTTCATTTTGACAAAAATATGTCTTTCTGTTTTTATTATAGTAATAACTTTACTATTAGAATTTATTTTTAGTTTATTTATTGAGAAACATATTTGTTTCTGTTATTATTTTGAGAGTAAATTTTTTGTTTTTATTTTGTTTTTAAAGGTTTCTTGTTACATTTTAAATAATTTCTTTATTCTATACTAATATTCCATACCCATCCTTTCCTGGCAAGAAGTGCTCATACCTCTTGGTTCTTGCTGGGTAGTAACAATTTATATTAAGCTAAGTTGAATACTGCAACTACTGTATGTGTAGTCAATACTTTAAATTCACAACTTTTATTTCAAGTTAATACTGTTTTCTACAATTGTTAAATTGTTGCTAAACTGAGCACAAAAACCTACATTGAAAGAATAAACGAGCGAATAATACAGATAAATCCGACTCTGCCTTTTGTAGCGTCTTACACCCGCACGTTACGTCACTAAAGCGATTTCTTCTACTATACGTTTTGTTTTTTCAGTTTCCCTAATTGTAGATTGTATATTCAAACTAGTAGTCTGAATGTTCAATTATTTACTCAACACTATCTATCATTAGTCTTACACTGCAGTATCTCTTCGTCATTTATAATATATAGAAATAAATAATTAATAAATAATTTATATAACAGAGTATCACATTGCATTGACTGAACATAATATTAAAGTTGGCTAATTTAGATTGCCCCACAGAATTCTTATAAAAAGTTCGGGCTCATGAAATGGATGCATGTATCGGAGATGCATCTGTATAAAAATGTTATCGATCAGTGTGTTTGTCTTTGTCTAGGTCGTGTAAAAGAGCGAAGAAATTAGTTGGAAGGACAAGGAAGTCTCGCGCTAGGAATGGAATGTTGCAGATGGTCAGTTGATTCAAATGGACAGCCTTTACGTAAAGTTCAATTTAAACTATTGAATGTGGTAGCTTTGGCGATTAATTTTGCCTCAGTACTAACGGCAAACGAAAATATACTGTTGTAAACAATAAAACCAAATAATAATAAAATTTGTCTGTTTTTATTTCTGGCGTCAAACAATTTAACAATTGCAGTTTTATCTGAAAGCAAAGTACATACGATTACTTAAAATGTTGGCATAGTTGATCATCAAAATCAAAAGTACAGCTGTTTACAAAAAACCTTCATGTCCATTTTCGAAATAAATGAAAAAATATTTAAATTTTATAGAATAGGAAACCATTGATTTTTTTCAATTATTTTGCTGTTAATGATAGAAATATTTGCTTTTAAAAGATTACTTTTCGTACAAATAAAAATAATTACACTTTTGTTTCAGACCATTTGTATCAGACTAATAGTGCTCGTTATGTCTGTTGAAAATTCCTGCACTGCTAATGTAGGTTTCATCTTTCCAAACTACATTTCTAGAGAAGAATGGATCTTGTTGACCTTCTTTTCTATACCATGTGCAAAACTGTGATCGTCGCTGAAGATCAGTTGGTTGCAGGTGATGTTTACTTTTTGTATAAGGCCTGAATGTCTTCAAAAATACCCAAAGCTGGAATACATATAAAAAAACACAAAATGTAATCTACTAAAAGATTATTTTCGCTATTAAATACTTACACATCAAAAGCGACTCCACATATGATATATAGTTTGAAAGAGAAAAAAATAATTTTTAACTAAACCATAGCTAACTATGATTCCCATTTAAAAAATATATATATAACTTTATGCCATAACCCGAAATTGCACCTTTTTTAAATTTTCTCGACGCCAATGTATTATACAGAAAAAAGTGCCTCAAGAATGTAAAAGCTGTTTTTTCATAACTTTACAAACAAACAAAATATTAACATGTGTCTAAAAATCGAAAAATCGAACTTTTATTTATAACTCGAAAACAAAAGATAATAGCAAAATGTTTGTTGTCGTCAGTGAATTTGTCTCAAAAAAAGAGATGGAAAATGTGTCCATTTTTTTGTAACTCTTTCAATGGGCCTTTTCACTACTTCTTAAATCTCAAAACAAATATGTTTATTTGAAAGCTAACTGATAGATATTCACCTTGTGCAACTCTGTTTGAAATATAAGTCTCCCATTGTTTAATAAAAAAATAAATATTTATTATGGCAATTTGAATACTCATTTGACCTTGAAGCTGAGTGACGTCACACAAACCGGAATCATGTTGGTAGCATTTGCCAGAACACCTAATACTACTAACATCACACCACAACTGACACATATTACATTGTTTACGGTTAGTTTTGTGGTTATGTTCTGCGTGTTCATTTACGAATTGTGTTTTGCTTTATTTCTGCACATTACTGAAAGAAAATGGAGCCAGGATTTTCTAAAGGAAATGCAGAAAATCTGCCGAAAGTTGACTTTATTATGGTGGACGTTTTACATGTCAAATTTGGATTATTTATCAGCAGAAGTCAGGAATATTAAAACAAAACGGTAAGTCATTAGTAATCTTATTTTCGTGTAATTTATTTATAAATATAATGGAACTACCATTATTTTAACATGCAATTGTTGTTACAATATTTTTCCAGTTTTCTGAATCTTCTTTTAACTGTAAAATTTCAATAATTTAGCATCAATTTCTAAATACAACTACTTTTCTTACATCAAAATGATCGTCACAACAGTAAATGTTTCTGGTTTTCGTCAACTGCTTCTCAACTTTGACTATTTTAAATCATACTTTTCGTCTATTTTCATCTGGTGGAACGTAAACGAAAATTTTGATTGGACAATTCATGTTGTTATTTGTACATGTTGGTACAAAGCACTTTTTAAACATGTTCCACACACAACAATCCAAACTAAAAAGAAACGACTGTCAAAGTCAATTTCGACGTCAACTGTCAAAAAACAGAGAACCAACTTTGCAATACACCGATGTGTCATGTTCAAGGTCGTAGTCCCTTTGACGTCACTAAGGTGGGTTGCGTGAAGTCACGTAAAAGCGCGCGCTTTATTTCCGCACTTTTGTTTTTTTTTTTTCGATAGAAATCGTGCTCAAAAAAAAAAATAATAAAAAAATACGGCAAGTTTTTTATAAAACACTATCACATAAAGCAATAAAAAAAAATCTGTGAAAAGGCCCATTACCGAGTTACCCTATACAAACAACGAAATGTGCTCACGCTGTACAGTTATTCTATTTTTTTAATTATACAATTAGTCCGTTCGTATTTAAAAAAAAATGTTATGGTAGGTGTCAGATGTTACAAAATTGTTGATTTATGAAACAATTGTTACAAACTTGTCCTTAACTTTTGTTTTCTTATTTAATTTTAAAGATATTACAAAACAAAAGAACCAAAACAGTTCATTGTGTTTACACAATAACATAAAATTGTTCATTTTACATGTATTTTATAATAATTTTGAATGAACTTCAATTATTTTTTTACTAAGATTGCGGCAAAGAAATCTTGAAATATGTCCTGCTAATAGAGAGGCTATAATTTTGCACTTTCAGTAATAAAAATGGTATAAAGTAAGAAGAATCCTTCCAAAATCAAAGAAATGTAAAAAGTGTTTGCATGAAGGATACGTACAAATCAAATAAAATGTGTTTATGACCAGCTATTTCACATATCTCCCTTTTAAGATTGTATCACGTGAACAAAACTAAAAAGCACCCAAAGAAAAAGATAATTTAAATTTTCCGTGTTCGGGTTATATACGCAGGAATTTATTCTGATTTTGATGCAAAATTTACATAACTGCAGAATATTTTCTATTTTAGCCTCTCAATTAGTCCAAATTGGGAATAATTTGAGAAATAATTCTGCCAGAATAGGTTTTTTCAAATGTTTTTTTAAGAGAGGCATTTCTAATATTTGTTTTCATATGATAAAACTCTTATTCATTACTGTTTTTATCACAAATTGGATTCAGTTAGTTATAAAACATAATTTATCTATCAAACTCTAAATATTGGAATTTCACTGTCACAGTTTCATCTTTTATTATGGGCATGCGGATTGCGGAAATAAAAAGTATCAGTCCTGTACAGAATACAAATTACTTTGAATATCATTTTATGGAAAATACAAGACATATATCATGCGTACGAACAAAACTAATATTTTTAGGACCATAAACCTTGAGTATGAAAAATGTGACTCAATAAAATAGAATCATGTTTGTCCCGTCAATTTAATATTCTTACACACTTTTTTTTCTTATTGACAAATCGGCTGTATTTATGTAAAACTAAAATGGCAAAGCCGTGTTTTCATTTAAAATTTTATGTGTTGTCAATTTACGTCAATTTACGTGACTACAACTAGAAATCAAATATTTCTAAAATATCAAGCAATAAAGCATAATATAACAACAACAAATCTACATTTAATCGGAATAAAATATTTATTATCATAAATTTCAAGGTAGTGTTTGACGTACAATGTCATTCCACGAATTATTACTATTAAAAATGTTTTAGCTATAATTTATTTTACAGGCACAAGTGCAAAACTATCGAAAAAAATAGCCAATTTGCTGTGTATCGCTAAGAAAGTAAGTTAAAAAAGTAAATATTATTATAGTATTAATTAAGGCTGGGAATCGAATACGAATAATTCGAATAATCGGATATTCGAGTATTCGAATACGAATTATTCTAATGAGAAATTATTCGAATAATCGAATATTCGAAATATTCGAATACTCGAATATATTCGAGTAATCGAATATTTGATTATATTTGAGTAAATTTGAATATTAAAATATATTATTAAATTAAGTACGTATAGGTATGCAGTATGCATCCAACCAAAGTAGGTAGATAGTAGGTATAGGTAGGTAGGTAGGTACCTATTCTAAAATCCAAATATATAAATAGACCCCATTACTGGTACGTTTTACTCCCAATCAAACTATTCCATCTCTTTCTCGCCTCGACCTTATTCTTACTGTACTAAGGCAGGGGTTAAAATTGAATTTTAAATTTTAGAAAACCTGTAAATATTTAACTATTGACTTTTCATGTATTTGTTTTACCTTCACAATCTGCCGCTTTTTTAAAAACATTCTAAATTTTAGAGCACTTTTATTTTTTTTCGAAAAGGAAAAATAGTTATGACACAGAAGTATAATAAACTAGCTCTGTTTTCGGTTTATCTAAGCTTCAATAGTTAAATGTGAACAATAGCGCCTCAATCCTAAAATAAAATACTAACTAAATAATTCTGACCCTTAATGCACATGTACAGGAGACATACCCTATTGTGGGTATAGAAAGCAAATCAAATTGCCTGTTTAGTGGATTACGTCACGACTATTATTGTGGTCTATCCAACCAAATACTCAAATAGAGTATTCACTATTCTCTAGTATTCAGTGCTATACCTATTAATAATGAATATTCGAGAATCCGGATTAATCGGATACCTATCAGAAAAATTCGGATTATTCGAGTATTCGAATACTCAAATTATTCGAATAGGTATTCAAATATCCGAATACTCGAATAATTCGAATAATCCGAATATTCGAATATCCGAATAGTTCGAATTATCAAATATTTTTTCGACCGAATATTCGAATACTAAAATCTGGAAAATTCCCGGCCTTAGTATTAATGTATCCACTAAAACTTTTGCCACTTTCCAGCCACAAGCATTGGTGGTTCCATCTACACTAATCCAGATGTACTTGTCTGCCATTCCGTTCAGAATATTTTTTTTTTGCTTCATACTCACGGCTCTGTGATAAATATTTTTTTTCTGTACCGTTTCCAATGGCACCTGATCATTGATATATTGCCCACTGGAACATTTTTGCAAAATTGTCTAAATAGTGGATTATCTGTAATATTACCACAATTTTTTGTTGCTGTTATATGTATTTATTTATTTACTATGCTACATATTCTTTACTAAGACTAGGACTAACGTATATAATAATAATAATAAAACGTCTTTATTAATAGTGAATAAATACAAAAAAAGATTGTATTTACAATAATAATATGATAGATGTTGGGGAATGTTCGGCAAGGTTTAGCCAAGGCTACTCTTACACTTAACCACGCATTTTAAGGATGCCAACGTAAAAAACAGAGGCATTATTTAATAAACTTAAACTAATCTTAAAACTATAAATTACACCGGCACACAAAAAAAAAGTTGTTTGCACATTTGACGCCACCTACCTTCCGACATGTATTTCGACCCGCTGAATCCGAATTTGAAGTCAGTTTGGACCGTACACCCTCAAATATCGAGTAAATTGAAAAACCGTAAAAAATAGCGAAAATTGGGTGTTTCGCTAATAAAAAAAAATTTGTGGATCTAAACCAAGCCTAATTTTTATGTATTTCGATCCGCTGAATACGAATCTAAAGTATATTTATACCATAAGCCGTTTTAAATCTAAGTAAATTGTAAAATACCCTCGAAAATTGCTAAAAATGGCAAAAAATTGTGATTATGTTGATGAAAAAATTTTTGTAGACCCGGATCGAAGAGGATTTTTTATGTAATTTGATCTGCTGAATCCGAATCTGAAATATATTTGGCCCATTAATCCCTCAAAATCTCAAAAAATCGCAAAAAACCGATAAAATAGCAAAAAATTGCAGTTGAAAAAAATTGAAAAAAAATCTATGAAACACGATTAAATACTTTTCTTGTATTTTTTTATGCATAAAATACAAGTTTAGAATCTGAAAATATGAGAAATTGTAAAATCTATAAAAAATGACGTATAAACAGAATGAAGAGAACGATTTGCCATTTTTAGCAATTTTCGAGGGTTCTTTACAATTTACTTAGATTTAAAACGGCTTATGGTCTAAATATACTTTAGATTCGTATTCAGCGGATCGAAATACATAAAAATTAGGCTTCGTTTAGATCCACAAAATTTTTTTAATTACCGAAACACCCAATTTTCGCTATTTTTTACGGTTTTTCAATTTACTCGATATTTGAGGGTGTACGGTCCAAATTGACTTCAAATTCGGATTCAGCGGATCGAAATACATGTCGGGAGGTTGGTGGCGTCAAATGTACAAACAACTTTTTTTTGTGTGTGCCGGTGTTATTGCACGTTATTTCCTAATCTTATAACATCTGTAAATTCGTAATATGCAGTGCGTTCGGAAAATAAACCTATATCTATATTCATGTATAAACAAAATAAAAATTTAAAATTAAAGATATTTTTCACATAAAACTAAAGTTACTTTTATTTATTTATTCGTCCATTTATTAATTAATTTTTTATAGAGATTTTAAATTGCCGCAGTGACATTGATTTAAAATTTTCTGATATACCATTGTACCATTTTACTGCATTGTATGAAAATGATCATTGAAAAATGGCTGTGTTATGTTGGGGCATTGTGAACATGTTATTGAATCTGATGTTAACATTGTGAATAGAACTTCTGGACACAAGTTTTTCCCCAAGGTAATCTGGAGTGGAGTTCAACAACAGTTTATGAATAAATGTTAAATAATGATATTTAGCATGATCTTCCATTTTTTAACCATTTAAGCTCTGTAAATTTATGAGCTACATGGTCAAATTTCCGCAGATTGTATATAAATCGACAACAGAGATTCTGTACCCTTTGTATACGATTTTGAGTAAACACATCTAAGCAGGGAAGGTATACAATGTCACAATAATCAAACACAGGTATGATTGAGGATTCACACAGTTTTTTTCTAAGTTTGTAATTCATTATATATTTGTTTTCATACAAGACTTTCATTTTAATATAGACTTTTTGAGTTAATTTGGAAATGTGAGAATAAAATCGTAGTTTTTCATCAAACATTACTCCTAGTATTTTTGAATTCTGGGAAAATATCAGCAAAGTATTGTCTATTTTTAGTTTTAATTCATTTTTTATATCCATCCGCTTATTATCGGAACAAAATAACATGACTACACTTTTATTAGGATTTAATTTATATTATATTTGGCTTCATAAGTACTCTTATATGTATTTATTTATTTACTATGCTACATATTCTTTACTAAGTCTAGGACTAACGTATATGTTGTAGACTTTTCTTGTAATCCAGCACTTCATGAAAAGCTTAATCGTATTGGGCAAAATGTCAATTTTTAGGTTAGATATTCTCCTTCTTTACTCGATATGACTTGACTTTTCATGAAATACCGGATTACATGAAAGGTATACGATATAATATGTAAATAGACAGAACATTATCTACATATTTTTTAAATACAATATAATTCCTAAAATGCATGAAACTCAGTTGAATTTTTTGAATGAAATTTCTTCGTTATTAAACGGAATATGTTGGTATTAAATGGTATTTTTTACGTAAAATACACCTGCCTTGAACGCAGCATATTTATAAGGTTCCAGGTGAATTATTAGTCGAAGTTTTCTTTATGTTCTCCCAGCCAGATCGGATATATTTATTTATTACCACTATATCGGCTCGGCTTCGACTGCACAATGACACCAAATGCCACCAAAAGGGTAAATATGCTGCATTTTTGTTTCTCTTGTTGACCGCAAATATCCACTGATAAAAATCTATACGAAACATCTAATCAATTATTTAAAAGACGTTTTCTCCTATTTATTTATTAAAATAATTTAGTGAGTATGAATAAATTAATTTTGGTATTAAAAGGAAAGAATTAATGCATTATCTGTGTATGACATTATTTCAGATAAATATGCAGATAAGAAAATATCACTTTTAAAAAATATTCGTCCTGAAAGCTGCAGTAATTTATTATTATTATTTTTTTTAATAATATACAAAATATTGTAGCAGAAATCATAGTTTTAACAAGACGTCTTTATGTTCGACCACTATACAAAAAAATCCAATACTGCTCAAGCAATTTTTTCAGTTTCAGAAAGAGTTTGATTTTCCAAATCATCATCTTAATTTTTAAATTTAAAATGTCTCTTTTAATAATTTATTTTCAGATTTATACAGGGTAGTGTAGTTTCCGAGGTACAAACTTCAGGAATGTGTAGATTATATAAAAATAATGAATACAATTCGAAAAAATGCACCGCAAATTGATTACAGGGTGTTGAAGTATCATTTAAAAAAATTATAAATTGATACCTAAGGGAAGACAAAATCTATCGTTTTCAAATTTGGCACACCGCCTTTCTATGTAAAGCCGCATTTACGTTTCAAGTAAAAAAAATGTAACAGAAAGCCATTGGCGTAGATACGGGGGTTATATACCTATTTTATAGAAATAAGTACTGTGCCACTGGATATTTTTGAAAAAAATTTTACACAACTAAATTGCACATGGCATTCTGAAGAAAAAAGTGTTTTTGTAAAATTTTGATAGAACAAGCCATTTCCGATTTATTTGTAGTTAAAATCTTTTGTGAAGGAAATGCTTATATCCACACCACTATGAGAAAGGTAGAGTATACGGCGCAATTTTTGAAAGTGGTATCCTCTTTAGGCCTAATTCACATCAAGGAAAAATGAAAACTAAAAATTTTCCAAGAAACTGCTCAAAGAGTAATCCGTCTACCTCATTTCTGACACCGCCGAATCAATGAATTATCCACAGCAGATTTTTGATTTGTATTTTTTCGCATCTTATTACAAGTTTGTTTAATCCTTAAAACCAATTGCTCTTTTGTTAACACTGGAATCGCATAAACCCTTTCTTTTAGATATCCCCAAACACAAAAGTCTAGTGGATTGAGATCAAGTGACCTGGTTGGCCAGGCCACTAGTCCAACACCATTAATCATTTCACGAAGCATGTCATTTATTCCTAAGTAAAAACATATTTAAAAATTGTAACAGACTAAAAATTAAAACATTCAGTCGGTACTCACATTTTGTATAGGTTTTCCTTGCAAAACACTAAACAACTATATGACAATAATAATAATAATAATAATTAAGATAATAGCCACGTACAGTGAATGAACAACGACTAGACTTGAGATGTATAAAAATATAATAATATGGTGAAAAACTTATCTTTAACTTTTTGTTACGAATGGTGCTTTTTTACTTTCTTATACCTAATATAAGGAAGCATAGTAATCGTGATTTTTTTCGACATCGAGATTTTGATTGATATATATACGTTTTGAACCCTTCTGAATCCATTCTGACTATTTTCCAATGATGTCTGTCGATGCGTGTGTGTGGATGTGTGTGTGTGAATGTGTGTGTGTATGAGTGTATCCGCAATATCTCAAAAAATACTAATGGGAGACTTTCCAAATTTGGCTGTTAAGATTGTCAACAACATTTTGGGTGACACATTCAATTTAGTGAATGTGGTACCACCAGCAGAGACATAATGAATGAAAGAAGAAAATAGGTACAATTCCGGAACAAAATTAAAATTTTTTTCATTACATTTCTGGACGAATCCCAACGAATTATAATGAAAAAACATAACTTTATGAACAAAAAAATCTGTCCCCATATCTATGGTATCGCGATAGCAGCCACAGTTTTTGAGATAAAGCTTTCAAATTTGGTACACTCATTCTAAAGGATAGACAATGAAAAATTCGGTGATGAACAAAATTGGCCAGCTGAAAGGGGGTTCATGGGACCCAAACTTTTTTGTTTTTGACTTTACAAAAAAATATATTAATGAAAGATTATAAATCATGTCTACTATATCAAGCGAATAAAATATATTTTCCAAGTACTTAAATAAAGCTGATGTAAACTGAAATATTTTACACATTTGGCTTCATAAAATGGGGTTAGGATAAATTTAAAAGTTTGACGTTTGAAAGGTCTAATTTAGTTACAAATATTGTCATTGTCAACAACAAAAAACTATTAAAATATATGATATGAATGAAAATATCGAATAACGCTGATAATTATTTAAATTTCAACCATTTCATGTAGAAGTTTTTTTTATAAATTTTTTTGTTTACCCAGAATATTGGTTCTTTCGAAATTAAACGAATAAAAAAAAATTTTTAATGTTGCGCCAAACTTGTAGGATTTTTAATTATTTTATTTGAATTGCAAATATTTGTGTAATCTCTAACATGTTCCGAGATTCAAGTTTTCAGAGATATACCTGTTTGTCCAATATATACCTGATCACACTCATTACATGATATCTCGTAAATGACGTCAGACTGTAATTCTTTCGGAGTTTTCGTTTTAATTTTACTGAAGGAGTGTTTTTTTAAATTGTTTTCACTTTTGAATGTTACATTTATTATGTCATGTATATATGCACAGACAAACGCATGTTACCAAAAAATATAACCTCATTCTCCATTATTAATGTTCTTGCATTCGAATATATATACATAATTATGTGTTGTTTACCTATACTGTATTTTATATGCAGAGTCCCGAGGATGTCTTTAAATAAAGACGAAACGTCAACATATTTTTGAAACTGGTTTTCTTCTTTAATTGATCACACTCCAACAATTTATTACATAAAACATTTAGAATTATGTTCCTAAAAGAAACTCCTATCATATCAATACTTTCTGTAACCAGAATACGTCGCGGCCATGTAGCTTGACGTGTAACTGTTGTAGTGTGATTTAGTTTGTCACACGAAGAATACTTGTTTTATGTATCAATTAAGTACGTGTCTTTTATGATACGTTCATAAGTTAAGATAGTATTCCTAAAAATGTTAACTTTAGTATATAATTTGAGTGTTTGAAAACGATATTAAAAAATAAAAATTTTTAAGTTAATTTTCAATATAAATAAATTAGCAACATGTGTCATTTGACTTCATCGAATAAATTACATTATTAATTTATTTGGCATGCTACAAATTCTTTATTCTTTCACTTATATAATTTTTTTTTAACCTTGTTTTACATCAAACAAATAGGCTATAGTCGTTAGTCTTCGTTATAGATGAATATTTGGGTTATTTATTTTATTAAATAAAATTAACATATCTGATAAAATGTTTGTATAACAGAAGGATGTGATATCCAGGTGGGTCATTATGTTAACAACAAAACAGCATTAAAAATTACGCATGCCAGCTCATAAAGAATTAGGGCGTGCAAAAAATATTGAGAAAGAGTCACATTCCAATAGATGAAAGCCCCTAACATAACGACGATAATAGTTTTATGTTGTAAATTAATGTTAAGAATTCTCAATAGATGAGTATCTAAGTTGTACGAAATGTCAGAGATAAGTTTGCTAATGATACTTCTTTGGGTGACGTTATAACGTTGAAACAATGGATAAAAAAAAACAAATGTGCAATTTCTGAATCATTGTCATGAAGTAGTTTAAAATTATTCCATGCACTTATCAATACGAAAGTAAGTTATGACTAAGACTTTTCGAGTTCAATACTGATGATATGAATACCAAATGCATGTATTTGTAGTGTCTTAACTGTTATGGGGTTCAGCTCCAGCCAGACTCTGACATTAAATTGTGATAGTAAACATAACCTTGAAAATCGTTAGATGTGTCCTAGTTATATCTGTTACATACAGAGAGTGGCAAATCTAAGGAACAAATTCATTATAATAGAAACACTCTTTTTCGCAAAAATCCTTGGTAAGGTCAATTTTATTTTTAAAAGTTTACATTTTAATACCTAATTAAATATCCGAGCTCGATACCTGCCTTGATTTTGGTAGATCTTGTATAGGGTTAAAAAAAATTACTTAATAAATAGAAAATACGTCTTTTTCACATTTTCAGACAACATTTTCGCTGTGACTTCACAAGGAATTCTCCACAAATGTAACAAAAGTTGTCAGGTGAGGTTTTGCAACTTTAGCGCGTTTGACAGGACATTTTTGTCGTAACAATTCTTTTTTGGTCATTTTTTAATAGGACAATTTCGACCTAAAACCAAAATGACTTGAGCTAAGAAGGGTGTTAGTTTGAAAATAATTTGTTAGCTGGATCTTCAGTATTGTTTCAAGAAATTTTTAAAACAGAGGCAAAATAGATATTGGTCTAAAATGGCCAGCCTCATTTATAGAATTCTTTTAATGTAATGGTATCACTTTAGAAAGTTTAGTACATCAGAAAACGTAGATGTACGGATGTAATATTTATTAAATTAGTTAAAGTTATTAATACCTAGTATTTCATGGCATTGAGAATTTTCATATCTAGAAAGTATGCATCCTTAGATTTGGTCTTCTTTAGGTTTGTGATAACATCGTTAACCTCAATATAAGTGACTTCTCTGAAATAAAAGCGACTGTGATCATTTATTTCCCCTCTATTTAAGAAATCATTATTAATTTTATCAGTTGCTGGCAGATTGTTTAGTATACTTTTAGTGACATTTGCAAAATATGCATTAAATTCGTCTAGTGAAATAATAGAATCTGCCTTAATTTCTGAGTAATTTTTACCCCTGTTTATTATTTGCCACATGGCTTTTTGTGAATTTGTTGCTTCTGCAATAAATTTGTCGTTAGAATTTCGTTTGGCTTGGGATAGTGCTGACCTATATTTTTGTCTGTGGGACTTTACTAATGATTGTAGATCGTTTGTAGGATTTTGTTTACATATATCCTCTAAGAGATGAAGTGTATCTCTTCTGTGTCGTAAGTCATTATTGAACCAGTTAAATATAGGTGACTTGTTGTTATTTATTAATTTAGATTTTTCAGGAAATGATTTTCCGATTGCCGTCGTTATATGATTAATTAACAATTTAAATTTATTTTCAATATTTAAAATACCGTTATTTATAAAGTTCCAATTCGTGTTTTGTAAATAATTGTTTAGATAATATAAACCAATCTCAGTAATTGGCATGCAATTAATTCTCTTATATTCTGATTTATTTTGAAAATTACTTATATCTAATACAATTCCTAAAGGGTCTGACAATTTTACAATTGAGAAATTCTAAAGCTAATGATAGTTTTTCTAAAAATATATTAAAATCTCCTGTGGGAAATCTACAGACAATTAAAATTTGGATTTCATTAAAATTTACTCCTACTAACTCACAATCAAGTTCAGAAGACAGATTTTTTTATGTTTAATGGGTGAACATTTATATCTAGATGAACAATATACTGCAACACCCCCATGTATAGCATTTACCTACTCTAGAGAAATGTGACACCAGACTATAATCTTTCAGGAACACGCTGGAAATTTCATCATTCAACATCCAATGCTCATTAAAACAAAGAAAATCAAACTCATGCTCGTCTAAAAGTACTTCTAATTCACTTATTTTATTACGCATTTATTGTATATTTAAATGAAAAATGGTAAGTGCTTTACTTTTGTCCAATTTATCAGTTATGGCTAAAGCTGCAAATCGTTTCTGTGTATCATGGTCGTAGAGTAAAGATGTACTTACTGTTGCCGGCATTCAACTTGACCGCGAAACTCTTTCTCCAGTCCAGTCTATTATTAGGTTTCGAGTTGTGTACACGTTAAGTAATTGGTCGTATTGCATATTGTGTTTGTGTTTTTATTTATTGTACTGTATTGTTGATACTAATTTAATAATAAAGCATGGCAGACGTACGCAGGGGGTAGAAAACGGTCATTTGCTGACAAAGTGAATAAATTCATAGGTGAATTCCCGGATTTATTCTATGATGGTGCTAAAAAAATTTGTGAAGTGTGCGAGAAAGATTTGATGTGCTGGGATAAGCGTGATTGTGGACTTACCGTAAATAGTGTACACCATAAAAATAAAAAAAATGGCGTGCCTTCGACAACACAGTTTATGTTTGATTTACTATTAATGCTGATTGCCTGTGATGTTCCGCTGCACATACTCGATAAACAACCATTTCGAGAGTTCTGGAATAAATACAATGCCCAGGTGAAGTTACCAAGTCGCACAACGTTATGTAACTATCTACCAACTGTACACGTAGACATGGTAAATAAGATGAAATGTGAATTAAAAAATACACGGCTGTGGTTATCTGTTGATGAGACAACAGATTGTAAAAAAAAATCTATTTTAAATGTTATAGTACGAGTAATGGACCCTCTTAAACCGAACAATTTCACTGTTACTAGCTAGTAAAAGACTAAGTCAGTGTACTAGCGAAACAATTACCAGGGTGGTGCTGGAGAAGTTAGAGAAATTCGAACTGTTAAAAAGTCAAGTGTTGATGTTTGTGACTGATGGCGCCGTGACAATGCGTTCGGTAGGCCGTTCCTTACAAGAACAAGGTTGTATGTTTATACATGTTACGTGTAAAGTGCACGCTTTACATCTTGTGGCAGAAACTATTCGAAAAGGGTTTCCAGAGGTGGATGCATTAATAGCAAGTACAAAAAAAGTGTTTCTTAAATCTCCTAAACGTCTCCGTGCATTTCATAGCAAGTGTTCCGGTATTCCTAAACCACCACAGCCGATTCTTACACGTTGGGGAACATGGTTGCAGGCATCTTTTTATTATGCTGAATATTTCCAACAAATAAAAGCTGTGATACTACAATTCAATCTAGATGAGGCTGCAGCTGTTAAGGAAAGCCAGACAAAAGTCGAAGATATTTCCGTTGAAGCAGCTTTAAAAAATATTGCCAAGAACTATACACCATTACATGAAAGCATAAAAAAATTAGAAAACAGTGCATTGTCGTTAGCAGAGTTACTGCAAATAGTGGACGAAGTAAATCTACTGCTACACGCTATAGGTCACGTAACAAATGAACTCGTTAAAGAAAAGTTCGCAAGTGTGTTAAATAAAGACACCGGTTTTACCAAATTAAGACAAATATGTGATGGTGCAGCTTCAGATCCATTAAGTGCGTTTAAAGACTATTTTACGTATGCGTGTATTACATCAGTAGATGTCGAACGGTCGTTTTCAAAATATAAGTATATATTTTCACCAAAGCGAACATCACTCATGAAGGCAACCATAGAAACATACCTGATGCTGCAAAATGGCTACACATCTTCTCCAGTTTGTGATAAGCAAGCTTGTTCATCAAGCTAGTTAAGAGGGTAAGTTTTAAATAGTTGATTGATGAAATTTACTGTAGAATATGAAAAAGACAATTCTATTAATTTTTTAGATTTAACTATTACAAAAATTAATAATTCATATGAATTTAATATTTACCATAAACCTTCGTACACAGATATTACGATACATAATAGTTCAACACATCCTGTAAAACATAAACAGGCTGCCTATATTAGTATGATAAACAGATTAACCAAATTTCCTTTAACTGAAGATAATTACAACAACGAATTAAATTTTATTAAACAAATAGCAGTGAATAATGGTTTTAAAGAAACTTTGGTTAACAATTTACTTAAAAAGAAAAATTATAATATAGCAATAGAGTCAGTTTATCCAAAAGCAGAAATCAGTGAATTAAGTGATTTAAGATATAAAACCCTTACTTATATAGGCCAACCTACCGAAAAAATATCAGTTGAACTTAAGAAAGAACATAATATTAAAATATCATTTAAAACTAACAACACTCTAGGAAAATTTATTAAGAATAATAAAGATAAAACTAAAAAAGAACAAAAAAGTGGAGTCTATAAGCTTACATGTCGTACATATCCTAAAGTATACATCGGACAAACGGGAAGAAATTTTGGAAAAAGATTGTCCGAACATAAACGCAGTTTTAATAACAATAAATTAGATTCGACGTATGTCAACCATTTGCTAGAGGACAATCATTCTTTTACTAATAATTTTGATATTTTACACAGAGAAAATAAAGGATTAAAATTGTCACTATTAGAGACATTAGAAATCAATAAATTAAAAAATAGTAATATTATTTTAAATGACCAGCTAGATTTAAACTGTTCACCACTGTTAAATATTTTTTAAATTATTTTGTACCTTATTTTATTATCGTTCCATTTTATTACTCTAGATTAGTTAGTGATACTTATATATACCCTCTCTTTGTAATAAAGAATTTAGTCTTGTACTCACCATCTGATGAAGCCACTGTGTGGCGAAACAATTGTCATGAGTTAATTAAATTGTGAAAATCAAACATAAGTTTATTTTGTGTTTATTTATGGGTAAGTATTACATACATTGTTATAAATTGTAACAGTTTATTGGTTCCTGTATTAGTTAATTTCCCGTACTCCACTGTCCCATGGAACATTTTTGACAGCCCTAGATGGCTAATTTCCTATAGTTGTTATCTCTGTGAGATGTGGGTCTAAAAAAATCACTACAGTTTTGACTATGATTTTCATTTTCCCCTATTTGGATAATTTCTTGCCGTTGAATTTCATTTTTTGTCAGATTGTAGTATTGCAGCATTTACATCTTGCGGTTTCATAATTTGTAATCCATACATAAATCATAATTTCAGGTCAACATTTGGCTCACCTGCATACAGTATTGCTACACTTTATAATAAACCTAATATAGTTATTTGGAACATCTGGGCAGTTTTCGCGATTAATTTCTCTTGTATCTCCTGATTGTTAGATAATTACACATAGACATTGTTAAATTGTTTCGGCCGTGTTCTCAATACGTAATCAAAGGAGTGTGTACGGTAAATTTACCAGCAGGAGCAGAGCAGTGTGGGAAAGGGTGAAGCACAGTAAATGAATACGCTGGAGGCGAGCGAGGCAAGTGCAGAGCGGGCCAACCTTTGACCCTTCTGTCAAATTTCCTGGTCTTTGGCCGGGCCACTGTTTCCTTTGTGCTACAATTCACATTGGGCCTTCGGCGAATTATCGCCTTCTGATTTTCAGGACTAATTATTGCCCTTTATATACATCTGATGGCCACTAGACCATGCTGGTGTGTTTTTTTAAACGTCAATAACAGCTCTATTGCCTAACCAAGTATGGTGAATTTAATTAAATTAGCGAAATGTGAATTGCCATAAAACGTTTGTGAATAGTTTAC
Organism: Rhamnusium bicolor; assembly: GCA_029963845.1. Taxonomy (NCBI): domain Eukaryota; kingdom Metazoa; phylum Arthropoda; class Insecta; order Coleoptera; family Cerambycidae; genus Rhamnusium; species Rhamnusium bicolor. The sequence goes on along the minus strand of JANEYF010003975.1, from coordinate 418,870 downwards.
TTGTACAGGTACCAGTTGCTTATATGATTCTTGAAAGGAACAGCATTCTTCCACAATAAACGAAAATATACTGATTTTCGGTAAAGTCCAGTACTTAATGAATTTATTTGAATAATGCAAATATTGTTAACTATTGAAAATATACCTACACTTATAAATATTCTTTTGTCTTTATTTGATCGCATCAGTCGACAATAAACAGCGGTATGTGAGTGTTTATTAGGGATTTAATATGTATACATACAGGGTGTCAATTTGAAAAGTTTCCACCCTAAATTCGACAACAGAAAGAGAGATATTGAAGAACGGTTTTAACAATATTAAATGGGATCGAGGGAAATTGATCTAGATCAACAAAATAGCAATCCCTTCACTCCCAGCTTCCCCTACTTTAGAATATTATATGAGTAGGTAGGGTGTCTACCTACTCAAGTAACATGTTCAGTCTTATAAGAAACGTAACGACGTCGTCATGACCTAAAATACGACTTGCTTTTAGACGTGAGGACCTTGTTACAATCCTTTTACGGCCAAATCTGGACGGTTGTGGAAGGGTTGTCACGACTTTTCATATGACTTTCATGTGACTTAATTCGATATGACCTTTACAAAACTATTAGTTCGTGTCCTAAGAATTGATTGTGATATGTCGTATAGAGGTCATTATAGTGTCACTATAAGGTCGTAACAATCTTTAACATGAGCTCGATACGTCTGATTTTTGTTTAGACACGACAAAAGAACGTAACAAATCAGTATGTATTGTATATATTATACTTATACGTATGTCTTGTATTCATACGTTCATACTAGAGATATATAACACGTCAATAAATTATACTGTATTAAGTATAAAACCAAGTACCTACGTGGTGTTACAATACGAAAATGTTAAATGTTTAACTTGATCTCTAGCTATGTTATGATGCCAAACTGCTGGGATTTTTTTTACTGTAAAAGTGGCAAAATTAACCCGAAAAAACGCATCTTGCCTTCCAAATTATAAAAATCAAAAAAATTTAAGAAATCATAAAAAACAAAAGTATTTTAAATATTGTCTTCATTGTGTTAAAATGGATACATATTTGTAGAGCATAATTGGTAATAACTAGGGCTGTCAAAAATGTTCCGTGGGACAGTGGCGTACGCGAAATTAACTAATACGAGAAACAATAAACTGTTACAGTTTATAACAATATATGTAAAACTTACCCTCTTAACTAGCTTGATGAACTAGCTTGCTTATCACAAACTGGAGAAGATGTGTAGCCATTTTGCAGCATCAGGAATGTTTCTGTGGTTGTCTCCATGAGTGATGTTCGCTTTGGTGAAAATATATTCTTATATTTTGAAAACGACCGTTAGACATCTACTGATGTAATATACGCATACGTAAAATAGTCTTTGAATGCACTTAACGGATCTGGGGCTGTACGATCACATATTTGTCTTAATTTGGTAAAACCGGTGTCTTTATTTAACACACTTGCGAGCTTTTCTTTAACGCGCTCATTTGTTGCGTAACCTATAATAGCGTGTAGCAGTAGATTTACTTCGTCCACTATTTGCAGTGACTCCGCTAACGACAACGCACTGTTTTCTAATTTTCTTTATGCTTTCATGTGATGGTTTATAATTCTTCGCAATATTTTTAAAGCTGTTTCAACGGAAATATCTTCGAATTTTGTCTGGCTTTCTTTAATAGCTGCAGCCTCATCTGGATTGAATTGTAGTATCACAGCTTTTATTTGTTGGAAATATTCAGCATAATAAATAGCTGCTGCAACCATGTTCCCCAACGTGTAAGAATGGGCTGTGGTGATTCAGGAATACCGGGACACTTGCTATAAAATGCACGGAGACGTTTAGGAGATATAAGAAACACTTTTTTTGTACTTGCTATTAATGCATCCACCTCTGGAAAACCTTTTCGAATAGTTTCTGCCACAAGATGTAAAGCATGGACTTTACACGTAACATGTATAAACGTGCAACCTTGTTCTTGCAAAGAACGGCCTACTGAATTCATTGTCACGGCGCCATCAGTCACGAACATCAACACTTGACTTTTTGACAGTTGAAATTTTTCCAACGTCTCCAGCACCACCCTGATAATTATTTCGCTAGTACACTGACTTAGTCTTTTGCTAAGTAGTAACAGTGGAACTGTCAGCTTAAAAGGGTCCAGTACTCGTACTATAACATTTAAAATAAAAAAATTTTTACAATCTGTTGTCTCATCAACAGGTAACCACAGCCGTGCATTTTTTAATTCACATTTCATCTTATTTACCATGTCTACGTGTACAGTTGGTAGATAGTTACATAATGTTGTGCGACTTGGTAACTTCACCTGGGCATTGCATTTATTCCAGAACTCTCGAAATGGTTGTTCATCGAGTATGTGCAGCGGAATATCACAGGCAATCAGCCTTAATAGTAAATCAAACATAAACTGTGTTGTCGAAGGCACGCCATTTTTTTATTTTTGTGGTGTACACTATTTACGTGAAGTCCACAATCACGCTTATCCCAGCACATCAAATATTTCTCACACACTTTACAAATTATTTTAGCACGATCATAGAATAAATCCGAGAATTCACCTATGAATTTATTCACTTTGTCAGCAAATAGCCGTTTTCTACCCCTGCGTACGTCTGTCATGCTTTATTATTAAATTAATATCAACAATACAGTACAACAAATAGAATAAAAACACAAAAACAATATGCAATACGCCCAAGTGACTTTACGTGTACACAACTCGAAAGCTAATAATAGACTGGACTGGAGAAAGAGTTTCGCGGTCAAGGTGATTGCCGGCTACAGTAAGTATATCTGTACTCTACGACCATGATACACAGAAACGATTTGCAGCCTTAGTAGTAACGAAGAAATATATTTTTTTGACACCTGCTTCCAAAAGGGACATTTTCTGTTGTTTGTCAGTGTATTTTCTACTAGCGAAAATAGACGTTTGCCTCCCTTCAGTCGGTTTCCAATAGCAACGGGAGACAATATACATTTACTCCCGTTGCTATTAGAGACGGGAACCAATATTAACATGAAATCAAATAATAGCTATTTGTATGATAAGGGAGAAAAGTGCATAATTTCCCCCCCGCGGATAGTTTGATGCCCGACGCGAAGCGGAGGAAATGGCACTTTGCTCCTGTGTAATACATATGATTTTTTCTACTACCATTTACAGTGTTTTACATTGGTTTTACATTTATTTTATTATATTTTCTTATGCATGACAATCAAAAAACCAAATATGTCAAAATGTCATAATAGATATTTAGATAAGTAAATATTGTTAAAAATCAAAGTACATGGAACGTTGCTAAGGTTACTTCTTGTTTTCAAAATAAACAAACTTCCAAAAAGTTGATAATAATGTATTCCGAATGTGAAGAAGAAGTTCCTCAAGATATTCTGGAAGAAGCAAACGTGGTTTCATTAAATCTATTACCGTTAAAGTCTCGTGAAAAATATGAAAAAGAGTACCAGCTATTTAATTGTTGGATGGAGACTAGGCAAATAAGAAAAATATGTGAAGAAGCTATTACAGCTATTTGAAGTTTTTACTTGGTTACTTCCAGAGGGAGCCAAAGTATTTTCCTCCCTAGGGAAGCAAAGTATTTTCCTCCCGAGGGAGGAAAAGTACTGCTTTGCTCCCTAAAATGAGGGAGCAAAATAGTATTTTCTATGTAGGGAGTAGAAAAAAATATTATAATCAATTTTTTATTTATCATTATGAACATTAATGGTACAATTTGTTAGATTATTAAAACTGATGGCAATAGAAGATTTTGAACAGCTTAATGTTGTAGTATTAACATCAATGTCCTGATTTTCGTTCGTTATTGTTGATAGTGATTTACAACCCCTCAATAATAGTTTGCTTGTCTTTATTTATATTTTCGCAAGTTGATACTGACTGTAATTTTTTACCTCCAGTAATAATTTGTTGAGCCACATTACACTTTTTTGTATATGATGATAAAGTACTGCCAGGACCGATTTAATTTTTTTAAATGATTGAAATTGATTTTAATTTTTTTTTTCGGTCATGGTCAATCTGACGATAAATTTTCAAGAATTATTTTCGGCACATTTACTCAGTGAACGATTTTTATTTGAAACATTTTTTGATTTGACGCTAAACAATTTTTTTTACCATCTTGAGACGTGCTACCAATATCACTGGTATTCAGAAGGGCAAACCCTTGCACGGCATGATATTATATGTAAGATAATTACAGATTTCTACGTTGAGACATGTTTGAGAAAATACGCGGTCACAACAAATGACCACCGACACATACACAGACGGCATTCCAATTCGATTAAATTCTCTAATTTGTAACTGGTTAGCTTCCTGGTAAATGAAACCATATTGCATTTGCTGATATTTAGAAACAATTTATATTACCACCAGATGGTAAAGTCATCAGCATATTTATAAGAGCTGAACGTTGGAGACCAAGTGAAGTATCATTTATGAATATCATAAACAACACAGTTTGATAAGGATAATAATCGGAAATGATTGGATAATGCATTTCCTCCAATAAGTGGATTGAAAGAAGATGACCTATAGAGTGACCAGTAAGATCTCTGGATTTGACTCCACTGGACATTTATCTAACAATCTAAAATAAAATAGAAAGTTCCGCTCATAGAAAACATAAACTGATACAGAAAATAAACATATATTAAAATATCCGTCTAAATCTGGAGTTTTTAGACAGGGTCAAGTAATTTGTCTATGTTTCAAGATTTCGCCATTGAAAACTACACTGATTATGGCGTGTATATAATGTCATTGGCCCTTGTATGCTAAATAATACTTAGTATTTTGATCAAATAAAGACACTTGCCACAAGTATTGAAATAATATTGATTTAACTAAAAAAAATACAAGTATAAATTATAAATCAAAAGTTGAATAAATATTTCATATTATGTCTATGTAATACACATTTAGTTATTTTTATCATTCTAAATTAAATAAAAAATAAATAAAAGTAACGTAGTACCTAAAATTCTAATAAATCGGCACAGGTAGTGTGTTTGGGTAGTCTCCAAAGGAAGGCAAAAACACCTAATAAATCGGGGTAGGTCTTAGGTTCGCGCTCGACAATGACGTATGAGTCAATAAGCCGGGTATGTTCGAGTGGGCTATGACCGATCGTCAGCTGTTCCCCGCAGAGATCTCATGCAGAGCCAACTCTAATCGAGGATCTGTTATCTGACAACCACCGATAGTGCGATGTTTGATAGAGACACATAGCCGTATAGGAAAAAAACTGATTTATCGGCGGTATTGGATGCTATTATTTTACTGTTCCACTCCTTATTTCAGACGCCCCCAACGGCCTACTTAATCATAAGTGTATAAAAGGATCGGGACTTTTTGTGTAGGTGGATTAAAAAGAATCGCTCAATTTGATTTGGTTCATTTGCTAAAGTTATAAATTGCGTTATACTCGGTTTAGATCTTAAAAATAATGCGCATGGAGTTTCCTTTATCTTTTTGTCTCTGTGGTTTCCAATGATGGCAAAAATTATTCCTCAATTTTGTTTTTTTTTTAGATCGAAATTAAAAACGGCCGACTGTTAGACGAGTATTCCAGCGAACAAAAATTCTGTGAACAAGAACATTTTTTAAAAGAATCTTTTGAAAATTTCTATTTAATTTTTGAAAATATTCGATATTGTATAAATTTGTTCATAGCCGTGATTATGAACAAAGCAAATACGTATAATGGAATATTACGTGAAATGCAGCGAAAGAATATTGACTCATGTTTCTTTTATTTTCAACGAATTTGTATATCGCTAAATAATTCTAATTTCTTGGTAAATGTGTCTAGATGTATATAAATTTTAATAATATTGATTATTATTTAAAAAGCATAAGCTATTTTACAAATAGAAATTAAAATATATTTGGCCCCACAAGAAAATTGTCCCTTAATAATTCACCCCAAATTTAGGCTGACTATCTTTAACAGCAGGTGAGATACAAGCTCTGAAAATCATAAGAGGAACGTCTGGTATGATTTTGAATAAAAATAACGAGATTGGAATGGAATAGTTTAAATGTCTTTAAAAATAAATTAAAAAATTGTAACAAATAAATCTTTTTTATAACGTGACTGAAGTTTCCCAAAGTGCGCTTGATTAATATATTAAAATTTTCAATTTTATATCTCATATTTCAGATAAACATTTTTTAATTTTTTTATAATTAATTTGATATTATATTATGCATAAATAAGCAATGGATAACAGTGCCTTAGGTTCATTCAAATTCTTTATTTTTTTTATTTTTCGGTATTTTTGTATACAAAAAATGTAATGCAATTTTCTGATTTTTCTTTTTCTTGGAATTTCTTAGAATCTTCTTTGAGTTTGACTCATGTTTAGAAATGTGTGTGATCTCATCTCACGTACAGTGTTCGTAAAGTATGGAATAAATTCATTATTTCATAAACCAAAAATATTTGGAAAAAATCCTCGTACACGTCGATTTTTAATTTGAATTGCACACCTTATCATTTATTTTCTTTGGCTAGACGTCATTACTGTTTCCGTTATGACGTCATCGATATATCTTTTAAATGGAATAACCTGTATATTTTTCCATTTTTGGATTTTGAATCAATAGCTGATTCCAAAAAATGTTCATACTTAGGGTCTAAAGTTGATAAGTTGCAAGATACGGCCATTTTGATTATAAGAATTAACTATTTTTTCATTTTTTTGTTTGAACAAATAAGTCACTAGGACTAACGGATAGTTAATAATAAAAACAATTTATAGTAAATGTTCGAACTGTACTACTTGTTGTAGCTGACAGTACTCTAAACGATGAATAAAGTGTTGCTGAACCTTGTTTATAGTTTCCTGAGAAATGTTGTTTATTTCTGTTCTAATTCTTTCTATTAATTCAACAGTGTTTTCCGGTTTGGTTTTATAAACTAAGTTTTCTAGATTGCCTTACAGAAAATAATAATGGATTTAGGTCCGGTGACCTTGGTAGCCATTCAATGGGTCCACGTTTACCAATCCACCTGTTCAGGAATATTTGGTCAAGTTACCTTCCAACATCTGCTGCATAATGGGGAGGTGCACCATCCTGTTGATACCACAGGCTTTCGTCAATAATTCCAGGATTAATTCTACTGGAGAATAAATTTAATAACGTTGGGATAAGATAGGCCATTAAGAATTGGAGATATGCAGGTGCGTTTGAGTTTCTAGGATCCAATGATTCTATTTCTTACAATTCCCGTCCATTTACATTTTGTGGATATTGTGTGTGCTGATCCCGCATCCATCGAGGGTTTTCCCTTTCCCAGTATCTACAATTCTGACCATTCAGTTCACCATTTAATTTGAAAGTGCATTTATCGGAGAAAATAATATTTTTTATCAGAAGAGAATCATCATCACCTTTGCACATATTCATCATTATTTCACAAAATTGTATCCTCCAATCTGGATCATCATCACTTAGTTCTTGCACAAGATGAATCTTAAAGGGATGCCACTTTTCTAATGTTAATACTGTATGTACTGACGTTTTAGTAACATCATAATCGCGACTAACCTTGCGAACGCTGGTGTGTGGATTTTGTTCAATAACCAGTAAAATATTTACTTTTGTATCTTCGTCAACACCTGGGTGACCTGTTTTGGGTAAATCTTCCACAGTACCAGTCTCTCTAATTTTCTTTTTTTCAATTTTACTCACTGTCGATTGAGTTATGGGTCGTTCTGGATAATTAGTAGAGCTGTCCGAGGTGGCTGGAGTATAGCCACGGTCTTGCGATGGCGTCACACGTGCCGATTTAGAAGTGATTTACGCTGCAGTCTTATTTGAAAGGTTAATGCGTGAGGTTGTACCTATAAATTATACATAATGTCAAACGCGCCAAAGGGTAAAAAACGACCGTACGCGGACACAGTGAATAAATTTATCTGTGAATTTCCAGATTTATTCTATGACGGATGCAAAATAATTTGTAAAGTTTGTAATCAAGACTTAATGTGCTGGCACAAAACAGATTGTCGTCGTCATATCAATACCGTGCAACATCAAAATAAAAAAATGGCATGCCTTTGACAACTCAGTTTATGTTTGATTTATTGTTAATGTTAATAGCCTGTAATATTCCGCTACACATACTGGATAAACAACCATTTCGGAAGTTTTGGAATAAATATAATCCCCAGGTGAACTTACCAAGTCGTACATCGTTACGTAGATATATTCCAGCTGTTCGTGAAGACATTGTAAATAGGATTAAATGTGGATTAAAAAATACACGGCTCTGGTTATGTATTGACGAGACGACAGATTGTAAAAAAAATTCTATTTTAAATATTATAGTACGTGTACTGGGCCCTCTTAAACTAACATTTCCACTTTTACTAGCTAGTAAAAGACTAACTGCGTGTACTGGCGAAATAATTACGCGTGGGGTGTTGGAGACATTCGAAAAATTTGAACTTTTAACAAGTCAAGTATTGATGTTTGTGACTGATGGTGCTGCGACAATGCGCATGGTAGGCCGTTCTTTTCAAAGAGACAATTGTAGGTTTTTACATGTTACGTGTAAAGTGCATGCGTTACATCTTGTAGCAGAAACGATTCGAAAATGTTTTCCAGAGGTAGATGCATTAATAGCAAATACAAAAAAAGTTTTTCTCAAATCTCCTAAACGGCTTCGAGCATTTCACAGACAGTGTCTTGGTATCCCTGAACCACCAGAGCCGATTCTTACACGTTGGAGAACGTGGTTGAAAGCGGCTTTTTATTATACTGAATATTTTCAACAAATAAAAGCTGTGATACTACAGTTCAACCCTAACGAGGCTGCAGCAATTAGGGAAAGCCAGACAAGCTTTCAAGACGTTTCCCTTGAAACAGATTTAAAAACTATTAATAACAATTATAGAGGACTACACGACGCAATAGAAAAATTGCAAAATAGTTCGTTGTCTTTAGTGGAATCGCTGCAAATAGTGGACGACGTAAATACACAGCTACAGGCTATAAATGACGCAAAAAATAATCGCGTTAGTGAAAAATTCGAGAGTGTATTACAGAAAGATCCTGATTTTAGCAAATTAAGACAAATTTGTGATGGTGCATCTACAACTTCGTTAAGTGAGTTCACAGATTGTTTTACTTATGCCTGTATTACATCCGTAGATGTCGAATGGTCATTTTCAAAATGCAAAACATATTTTTTCACCAAAGCGAACATCGCAGACAGAGACAGCTGTAGAAACATACCTGATGCTATTATACTATAGATCTTCCCCACTTTGTGATGACGACAACCAAACTACTTCATAAATCTGCTCAAAAGGGTGAGTTTTATACAAATTTTTATAAAATGTAACATTATTGTTAAAATTTATTTCCATTTACTGTACTTATTCAAGTATTATGATATGATGTAAACATATGAGTCATATGACGGCTCTGTCGGCCAGGTGACCTCGGACAGCTCTAATAATTAGTATTAAATGAATTACATACTTCTTGTTGAGTTCGCATCCTATCACCATAACCAATCATCGTAAGAATTTCAAATCTTTTCTTTATAGATACACTCATGTTATAAATTCAAATTAATCGACAACAGTCATTGAGAAACCGCTACTTGTGTAAAGTATTATTAATTGATTCATTGTCAAAGACGATAATGATAAAAATATAGCTAAAAAAACTAAAAAACACGCTTTTAAAGCACATCAAACTAAAAAGTGAAAAATAATTATTAATATAAACTGAAAACAATAATGAACGAAAAATACTAGTATTATTGTGAAAAAAGCGTGGGTTGCTTGATATACGAAAAATATGGCACAAAGCGCCCCACGCTTTTTTTCACAATAATACTAGTATTTTTCGTTCATTATTGTTTTTAGTTTATATTAATAATTATTTTTCACTTTTTAGTTTGATGTGCTTTAAAAGCGTGTTTTTTAGTTTTTTTAAACTATATTTATTTTTCACTTTTTAGTTTGATGTGCTATGAAAGCGTGTTTTGTAGTTTTTTTAAACTATATTTATATTGCTTATTGATGCTGATATTATAACATATTACGATCCAACAGATATTTCTGAAAAAAAAAAATATTTTTTTATTTCAGCCATGGGATTTGAACTCACGCCCGAGGAGTCCGTCGTTTCGCGTCGACTAAGACTTGCCCGCTCGACCACCGACGTAACTAACAATCACGGAATGTACTTACATATTAAGCCTTTGCTCTCCGGCAGAGGATACGTGAGGAAAGGACTGGCGATCCTGATCAGGATAATGATATAAACTTATCAAATTATTGTATTGTTACCGGTTCTTCGTAAGTGTACAAAGTTTCAATTAAATCTGTCCGTTTAAAGTGGGTCAAAATCGAGCCCAAAGAGACGGTTACAAACAAACAAGCAAACAAACAAGCAAACAAACAAACATACAAGTGAAGCTAAAATAAAAGCGTGTTAAAAAAAAGAAACAAACAAAAATTAGCCTGCTTCAAAAATTAATAAAAACGTGTTTATTTCACTTTTTTACTTGTTTTTAAATGACCGTATTTTCCAACTTGTCAATTTTAGTATGCCACATATTTGGAATTAGCTGATAAAGCAGAATCCAAAGATTAAGAAATATACAGGGTATTCCATTTAAAATAAATATCGAAGACGTTATAACAAAAACAGTGATACTGTTATAACCAAAAAAAATAAACGATAAGGTGGGCAATTGAAATTAAAAATCGATGTAACCGCTAATTCTTTCTAAATATTTTTGGTTTAAGAAATAATGAATTTTTCCATACTTTACGGACACACCGTATACAGGGTGTTCCTAAATATCATGTACATACGCAAGGGGGTAATTCTTTGGCTTATTTCATGGCTGAAAGTTTATATAAACATAGGTCCGCAAACGCTTCTTTACTAATCTACAGGGTGTTGAAATTTGAAGATTTTTTTTGACATTTTTACGAGATTATAACGAGTATTTAAAACACATATGCAGACACGAGTTACGATTTCAAATGCGACCTGTCAAAGTTAATAACAATAACAGATTATTCAAATAAAACTGGAGCCTACTAGACCATTTTAAAAATTTTCAATTTTATCTAGCGAATTACAGAAAATAGTATTTTATTTCTTTCTCGGTAACGGTCGCATATACGGAAAAACTACAAGAGAGCAAAAAGTTTCTAAATAAAACAGAAAATTCATATTGTATTTTAGAATCTACCAGCGGCGCATCGAAAAAAAGTTCAGGGGAGATAAAGAGGCATGACCCCTGAAAAAAAATCTCCCTGTAGATTCTCACAACCATTTGGCATGCCCAATGATGTAAGTCCTACAGCGTAACCTATATTCCAAATTTGAGCTAAATATCTCAAAAACTGCAGGAGCTATAAAGAAATAAAAAATAAAAATCTTCAAATTTCAACACCCTGTAGATCAGTAAAGAAGCGTTTGCGGACCTATGTTTATATGAACTTTCAGTCATGAAATAAGCCAAAGAATTACCCCCTTGCGTATGTACATGATACTTAGGAACGCCCTGTATATGTATGTATGTGTATGTATCTGATTCTATTATATTCTATTCATGTTAATACGAACTTTTCATCTTACTTTGATGAAAGGAATTCGCTCTTGAGAAATTCTGTTTATTTTTGTTTCACGTATAATACAACGATTCAGTGATTTTAAAAAATTGCCTCCTCATAAATTCAGATCGCTCTCCTCAGTTGTTTTTTGTATGCAAACATTCGTACTAAAACTGAGTTATTTAGAATATTTAACAATATGAAAGGATTTCAAATGACAATTTGCTATTTATCGCTTTATTAAAGTATTACAATAACAGTTATTTTAAACAATATGTGGGAAGATATTTGCATAAATAAATATATAGATAATAAATTCGTTGCTTTATTGGCAATTATATATTCTGGTATTAAACGAAACAATTATAAGAAGTAATAAAGAAATATAAAAATACTTTGGACATAAATAATAATTAATAGGGAAAAATGTACCGCGTGACCAAAATCTAGAAAAGCTTTCATTCAATATTGCAAAAAATAACAATGATCAATAAATTTTGACCAACTTTCTGTTTCTCTACATCTGAATAGTATTTCTTGTAACTCATGACATGCAGGTCAAGAAAACGTTTCATCGCCTTCCAATTTTCAGGGACACGAATTTGAAATTCTAAGGTTTTAGTCAATATCTGTAAAATGCAGCACTTTTTGCTATACTAAAATAATTAAAAAATAATTGTTTCATTAGATATAATGTGTGAATGAAGTGTATTTCAATCTCTTACTCAAATTTAACATTTCCTTAGGTATAAAATAATTCGACTACCGCAGTCACGAAGAAATTTTCAAGGAAATTATGTTTACATGCACAGATCAATAAAATTGAGCTAGAATGAAATATCTTTTGGTTGTAGTAGAAACAGTACAACAGTACAAATACTGCAGAATATGCATAGGTGGCGGGGGGGGGGGAATCAATGTATGTATTGTAGATATTGTGAGTTATAGATTTAATACAAATTAAATCAAAATTTCTAAAAAACTGTAGGTGATACAACTTTTCTAAGCTCATTTTTGATATCAGCCTACAAAACTACATAAAAAAACACCACTCACTATATGAGAATGAAAAACCATGAAGATTATTTGTATTGTTGAAATAGTCTAGTGACCCTTGTTCATATATATATTTGTTAAAATAGTGGGGTAAGGTCGGCAGAAAGAAGAAAACCAAGGTTTCAATTAGTCGATGTTTCGTGTATTTTGACACATCCTCAAGACACTGATGAAAAAAATTTTAATACTGTAACATTTTTTTTTATGTTCAGAGTCCTAAGAATGTACCAAAATACACGAAACGTCGGCTAATTGAAATTTTGGTTTTCTTCTTTCTGCCGATCTTACCCTCACTGTTTTAATAAATATATTACTTGTATTTACAGACAGGTCCATACCGTTTTATTTCTCATCATTGGATACTTGAAATCGTGATTGGCTTAGATGCTTTTGTTAAAAATGCATATATTATAGAAAAGGGTAAATACCATTAATTAGAAATTAAGAAGACTCTATGTGGACCAGAGATACCCAAATAGGTGGATTGGATAGTGTGAACTAAATTTTCGTTTATTTTTTCGTGCTTAAGACTGTATTTTCTAAAACGGCATATCATCCAATATTTTAAACTACTTACCTTTATTTTATTGTAATCAATATCCATTAAGAAATTTCTGTTCTATCTTTTCAAATAAAAAAGTTATAAGCACTTAAAAAACGTGACATTACTATCATGAAGGGGGATTTTTGGTTTAAACTCAAAAATAGGAGGGTTATATCACATGGACCACTTAAAATAAATAGCTAGAAGAAAATGTGTTAAGGAAAAGAGTATAGATACTAGACGGAATAGTATATTTCATAAGCCCAGAAAATGTTCTTTTCCCGTGCGCGGGAAAACAGAACAAACAACAAACAACAAGGTAACATTTTTAGAAACTTTATATTTAAATATGAACGAACAAAAACCTATATCTTTAATTTTTACTAAATGAAATACTGCAAATGTTGCAATTTCTGTTATTGTAAATATGCAATCCTTTAGCAAACACATGATTTTGTAGAATTGTAGTTGATGAAGTAAAAGATACTACATTAGAAATTATTTCCCTATTACAATGCTTTTTGAGTTGACGTTGTGTTTCTTATTCTTGATTGAATGAACAATTAACAAGAAACTTCGATCTTTCTGCTTACCGCTTCATCGATGTAGCCTTCAGCCACAGTCGAGGAACGCCCACCTCCATGTCTTTTTAGAGTAAGCAAATCCCCTCCACCTTTGACCAATATAGATGCTGAAGATCCAGAATATTATTGAGGATTTTTTAGATTCGGATATTCAGCAATCTGTTGTTGTATCACTTATAGTATAGCAACCTACATATTGAGCATAACATCTACCATTACGATACGCAATAAGTAATCTATCCATATTTGTAGGTCTTAGATTAATATATTTATGATAAAAACTGCATGGATCAAAGTACATTCTTTCTTTGTAATTGTGAAACTTCTTGATTTATGATTTTTGCCAACTCGAAGGAATACCAACAAAAAACGGCCTTTATCTTCCACGTCTTCCAATGTTAAACAAATGAAGTCATCTCTTCGGCATGCACCGAAAATACCAAAAAAATTTGGCTCTTGGTCTGCTTTGAACACTTTGTCGTTTGAAAAATGTAGCAGTTCTTGGCAAAGTATTTTCGTTTACTGCCAACAACTCTTTAACATTGAAAATCGACTCCATAAAGTTGAAGCTTTCATGGATTCGGACATATAAACGAGAAAAGTATTATCACTTACTGTGTTAACTTTTTTTGCTGGCGCCACTTGCAAAATATACGGTACTCATTTTCATATCTCTAACAAGACTTCCTTCAGCAGTTACTTTTTGCGCATCAAGTGATATTTCTTCTTCTGGAGAAAGCATTTTAAAAATATTTTGAATAAAAATTGGAAAAACTGTCACAATATGAGCATTGTTTATCGTTGCTAAAGAAACTAAACAGTCATTGTCTGCGGTTGATAAGGAACTTTCAATAGCAAATTTTATTACGACTGTCAAGTAGGCAGCTAATATTATTAGCGCACGGGTAAATTTTTATTGTGCGGGCGCACTGAAAAATCCCATTTTCAGTGCGCTAAATAGGTACATAAACATAGTATTTTCGAAGAGGCATAATGAAAATATTATTAACAAAAATTTATTTAAATTTTCCGATCACTATGGCAATTGCCAAGATTATATAAAGCCAAATAGGCTCTAAATAAAAGAAATATTTAATAGTCTATTTTTAAGTTGTTTAGAAGCCATTATTTAGTTTTTGTTAGTGAATATTTTGATTGCAATTCTTGAATTCTATAATAAATGTAAAAATTGTATTTTTAGTATTATTATATAGAGTACAATAAATATACCCGTTAGACTATAATTGTTGGATATAATGCTTTGTTATATTGTCAAATTTCGAATGTCAAGACTTTTGAAAATTAAAATTAACTACATGTTTCTTAAAAAATTTCAAATAAAAGAAATATAATAGATTTATTTTATTTTTGTTGACGAAAATCCATAAGTATTCTCGGATTAGTCTTAAACATCTAAAGAATAAAATTTTAAATATAAATATATTTAAAGTATTACATAAAAAGTGTACCTTCAAAAGATTTCTAACAATCAACACTAGATATTCCGACACGTAAAACGACGGTATTGAAATGAACTAAATTTAATCCTATCTAAAGCTTTTAGGCCACTGTGTAAAGAAACATGAACTTCACGATAAAACATCGAATTCCTATCACAAATCGAAGGTGGCACAGGCATGTAAAAACAGTTGACTGGTGACCAAACGACTATCAGATGGAAGAGCATAGTCGTTCAGATGTTCTCTCAGGTTGTTCACTAATGATTATTGCCCCGAACCCCGATAAAACAATCGACTATTCTCAGTTATCTCGATGTGTATCGACAAGTAATGGCTGCTTCTCAAGGCGTTGATGCGTTTTTATTCCTCAAATTACTCTAAAAAAAGCCTACTATGAAAAAAGGTCATTCTCGACCCAATAAAAATTCATGACTTTGGATTTTATGTTTTCTTAAGACAAAGAGCATAAAATAGATAGTTATCGCTTTATTATTGGTCATATAATTTTGATTAGTGAATCATTCTGTACTTTAAACTATTATACCTGTATTATTTTTATTACAGGGTGTAATGGAGCGATAAATTTTTTAATTTGGTATTTAAAAAGTTAACTTTGGTTATAAATAATAGACTCAGTAAGTGTCATCTCATATAGACGTTATGGTTTGGTTTTATACAAAGAGATTAATTTGATCGTATCCTTATCAGTAAAGTTGCAAATCGTTTCTGTGTATCATGGTCGTAGAGTACTGATGTACTTACTGTCGCTGGCATTCACCTTGACCGCGAAACTCTTTCTCCAGTCCAGTCTATTATTAGCTTTCGAGTTGTGTACACGTTAAGTCACTTGGGCGTATTGCATATTGTTTTTGTGTTTTTATTTTATTTGTTGTACTGTATTGTTGATATTAATTTAATAATAAAGCATGGCAGACGTACGCAGGGGTAGAAAACGGCCATTGCTGACAAAGTGAATAAATTCATAGGTGAATTCCCGGATTTATTCTATGATGGTGCTAAAATAATTTGTAAAGTGTGCGAGAAAGATTTGATGTGCAGGGATAAGCGTTATTGTGGACTTCACATAAATAGTGTACACTATAAAAATAAAAAAAAATGGCGTGCCTTCGACAACACAGTTTATGTTTGATTTACTATTAATGCTGATTGCCTGTAATGTTCCGCTGCACATACTCGATAAACAACCATTTCGAGAGTTCTGGAATAAATACAACGCCCAGGTGAAGTTACCAAGTCGCACAACGTTATGTAACTATCTACCAACTGTACACGTAGACATGGTAAATAAGATGAAATGTGAATTAAAAAATACACGGCTGTGGTTATCTGTTGATGAGACAACAGATTGTAAAAAAAAATCTATTTTAAATGTTATAGTACGAGTACTGGACCCTCTTAAACCGACAGTTCCACTGTTACTAGCTAGCAAAAGACTAAGTCAGTGTACTAGCGAAACAATTACCAGGGTGGTGCTGGAGACGTTAGAAAAATTTTAACTGTCAAAAAGTCAAGTGTTGATGTTTTTGACTGATGGCGCCGTGACAATGCGTTCGGTAGGCCATTCTTTGCAAGAACAAGGTTGTACGTTTATACATGTTACGTGTAAAGTGCATGCTTTACGTCTTATGGCAGAAACTATTCGAAAAGGTTTTCCAGAGGTGGATGCATTAATAGCAAGTACAAAAAAATTGTTTCTTAAATCTCCTAAACGTCTCCGTGCATTTCATAGCAAGTGTCCAGGTATTCCTGAACCACCATAGCCGATTCTTACACGTTGTGGAACATGGTTGCAGGCAGCTTTTTATTATGCTAAATATTTCCAACAAATAAAAGCTGTGATATTACAATTCAGGCTGCATCTATTAAGGAAAGCCACACAAAATTCGAAGATATTTTTGTTGAAACATCTTTAAAAAATATTGCGAAGAACTATAAACCATTACGCGTTGTCGTTAGCGGAGTCACTGCAATTAGTGGACGAAGTAAATCTACTGCTACACGCTATACGTTACGCAACAAATGAGCGCGTTAAAGAAAAGTTCTCAAGTGTGTTAAATAAAGACACCGGTTTTACCAAATTAAGACAAATATGTGATGGTGCAGCCCCAGATCCGTTAAGTGCGTTCAAAGACTATTTTACGGTCGTTTTCAAAATATAAGAAAATGTTTTTACCAAAATGAATATCACTCATGGTGACAACCATAGAAATATACCTGATGCTGCAAAATGGCTACACATCTTCTCCAGTTTGTGATAAGCAAGCTAGTTCATCAAGCTAGTTAAGAGGGTAAGTTTTACATACATTGTTATAAATTGTAACAGTTTATTGTTTCTCGTATTAGTTAATTTCGCGTACGCCACTGTCCCATGGAACATTTTTGACAGCCCTACTTATCAGATTATTTCTAAATGGGCTTCAGTCATTGAGGTGGTATTGGAACACATTTTGCACTGTATTTACAAAATTATTAAATCTGTGGTATAATCTAGTGTATAAATAATTTCGTGTTTGACAATAATGTAAGTAACAAAAAGGAGAAAAAAAAGGAGAAATATGGCAGACTCGAGGCATATTCCTTTTGTTTGCATGACTTTAACAATGGAATTATGATAATATTGCGGTAAAAATCCTTTTTATTCGCGACTCATAAATAATATATCCATTATGAATATGTTTCTTCAATAATAATGCTATCCATTAATCACTGCTGTGAATAATGGTTTCATTATTCATGTTTTATTAAAACTTCATGGAATATAACATGACATGTCAGCCAAAGCGTGGAATTTCTATTTGAAACGTTAAAATGTGTCAGAATTTTTTCGCGATAATTCACAAAAAATTATTATTTAATAGTCGTGGATAAAGTATAGTATTATACTCGCATGTAATGGCTATTATTCACTTGGGTGATTTACTTCACCTTCGTGAACAATAGCCATCATTACATGCTCGTTGATTAATATCCTATTTTAAATTATTATTTACACAATGTATTTAGAATTTTTCAGGGTTTTACTTAACAATATTGTCTGAACGTTATTTGTGGCATTCACTTTTTTGGGACTAACTGTCACATGAATAATTCTTCGTTATCTAAAAAGTATCGTTAGATACCCAGTATGTTACTAGAAAAATAAATCTCTGTGCTTGTGACTTTACGTCAAAAGATTAGTCAGAGGGTGTTTTTTGACAACTAATATGAGACACAAAAATAATAGTATAATTCCCTAACGTTTTGAAAAACGAATCTGTTTCCTTTTTTCAAAGTTATTTATCTTTTTTTAGAATATGTCAAGCGTGAAACTTGAGACATATGTTATTTGTCTATGTAAATCCATAGATACTTACATAGAAATGTTGATACTTAAAAAATTCTTAATAACGATTTTGAGCCGCTCACTTCATTTATTTTATTTATTTATTTATTTATTTTCATATATATATCCTACAGGAAAAACACAATTACAGGATACAACACATAAATAAATTTAAGTAATAAAAACAAAATATAGAAAATCTATCAACAATTTGAGTAAAAAAAATATATAAATATTACAAAGAAAATAAAATACCAATCATTAATATAATACATAATAATAAATTAACACTAACTAACAATACGTTACATTTTGCAAATTAAAATATTGCCATAATTATAATAATATACAATAGCAATAAATATAAATATAAATTATACGAAATTATACAAATTAATATATTGCCATTCACTCATTAAATACAATTTTTTTTAATTTTGTTACTAGTACAAAAAATATATATCAATATTGTCCTCCACGTTGCAATAGTTAGAGATCATTTGATATAGAGGGATGCTATCATACTATTGGTATTAGCTGAAGGAAATTAAAATCATTCATTCATTTATTTCACGTTTACTCACAGCTTATCCCAGTAATTTACTTAATACGACATTGATGATGAATCCTATATACAGCACTAATACAGCAAGGGACACGTGCCACCAAAAAAAGTCGGAAAGATAGGCGTCCTTCCTTTCTTTCTCGAAAAATTGTGAAAAACATCAAATTATTTGTACCCAATGTAATTTCAGGCATGCTATTATATATTATTTTAACAAAATATTGTCAAAATGATCGTGCAAGGAGAACACTAATTGAAATATGATATTTCCGGTTCCAATTTTTTTTAACTACCGTGCAAGATACCTAAGTATTCCTTTTAAATCTAGAGATAAATTACTCTATCAATGGCCGATCATATCCCATACATATTCTATCAGAATAAATACGGAGAACGTGCAGACCTTGGAAGCGTCGCAACATTGGATTCCTCAAGGTACTATGCAGTAGTCTTTGCCGAATGCTGGGGAACTTCCACCTCCAGGGGTAAACCCCGAATCTTTTATCGTGATATATTGCACTCCAAATCATTATCAGTGTATGGGCTGTGGGATGAACCAATATGGTAATGCCAAATTCCTACATTCGCAAAGTCTTACCATATACGTCCATCGTGGACCAACAGAAAAAAGTAAGTCTCTACAGTGAATACCGTCTGAATTCATCTTGATGTACCAGTTTCTTCGTTCATTGCAACACTATAGTTTTAAAGCGCGAAGACGTGGAGTTATTAAAAAAAATTGTCCATATGAACGAAGACCTTATTCCACATCAAACAATTGTCTTTGAAACTACGTTCCCAATCCTTCACCCAAGCATTTCCAATGACTCAGTTTGAAGTAAATACGTCTGTGAGGGCCGAAACTTGACGATCCTTGCGATCTGTGGTTCGCCATGGATGTTCAGATCCACGTGGACGCTGATGTACCTCTTTTGCACATCACCTGAACTAAGATCTCAAAACTCAACCTCACATTATTACATCAGGAAGGACCAAGTTTATTGAATTGATGATCAATTTATAATGCAAGCGCGTTATAAAACAACAGCGAGTATTTGAGAAGTGGTGGGACAATATTCAAGAAAATTTTCTATTATCGAAAAATTCAAGAACTCAATTTCAATTTAAAGAAAAACGGACGTATAAAAGATACGAGTTTCAATAAATTGCAGATCTTTTTTATTTTAATTATTTCTCTGTCATATATACAATAGTAGGCTAGTTTTTTTATTCCGAAGCCATACGGAGCGCTACGATGTATACGATACGTATCCCAATGTTTGTGATGTTTGCGATGTTCGCTATATCAAGTTATTATACTGGGAGCTATGATTTTTTACGAAATTCATCAGTTTCGTCAAAGAAAGGTAGTTTGCCCTGGGAAATCAATGATACTGAGGATGAAGTTTTGTTCTTACTTCCATTGTCTAAACGTAAAAGAAAGTGAATACACGAAGTATGAAAGGAAGATACTTTGGCGAATTCAGTTTTTAAATAATAAATAAAATTAGAAATGTATTTACCTGGTTTTTCAATTCTCCGGAAATCATTTCTCAAGCATTATCTCGCATATCCTAGGTCGACGGAAGATCCTTTGGTACAACTAACTTCTAAACTGTATAATGCTATAGGTAAACTAAACATATGGCTTCGTTCTGCATTTTTGTCGATCTAGCTAAGGCATTTGATACGATGAGTCTTCCCCCCCCTTATTAGAAGCCTTAGACAATATAGGATTCAGAGGATCGATTCTAAAGCTCAGAAAAAACTATTTAGTTGATAGAAATCAATGCGTAAAAATCAACAAAATCTTAAGTGAAATCAAAACAGTACGATATGGGGTTCCTCAGGGAACCGTCCTGGGACTAATATTGTTCACAATTTATGTTAATGATCTGTTAAATCTGTTCTACTGTGGAGACATTAGCAGTTTTGCAGATGACACAGTTGTGTTTTAGGAAGGTCTAACTTGGGAAACTTTAGAAAAAAACAGTTGAAAAACATTCTAAAATTATAATAGATTTTTTTTAACGAAAAGCTTTTGAAAATAAATATTGATAAAACACATTA
Source organism: Rhamnusium bicolor (assembly GCA_029963845.1). Taxonomy (NCBI): domain Eukaryota; kingdom Metazoa; phylum Arthropoda; class Insecta; order Coleoptera; family Cerambycidae; genus Rhamnusium; species Rhamnusium bicolor. The sequence continues at coordinate 397,581 of JANEYF010003975.1, read as the reverse complement.
CATCCCTTTTACTAGATATATATTATATATTTTTTAATGATTTATAGACTTTATACGGCGTATTATTTACCGGGACTTACGGCTGACCTTGCTGCTGTGAAAAGATAAACGCGGCGCGCTCTCCGCCCTCTATCTCAAAAAAGGTTGAGTATATAAAAAAATTTTTGGAACAAATGTTGTAGAGAATTTTATTCTCTACAACTTTTATAATAAATGCAAATGGCATTAAAACCTTAGGAAGCGAGATATTTGCAAAAAACCGATTCTTGTGACCTTTGACCTTGAATATCTTAAGACGCGGACACGAGATTTTATGAGACTTTTGAGACAACTTTTAGAATGCCAAAATAAAGGTTTATACAAGTTTACAACTTATTATCTCTCATTCCGAGATTGACCCTCTTTTTTTGGCTTAAGTGACTGGATTGTTTGTGATGCAATACCTTATCTGACAATTTAAGAGGTTTAATTTCATTTTCTTATGCAATTTTTAATGATAATAATGAGAAAATTTGTGGTTGTTTTGGTGATTTGCACAACTGACAAATTTTCGAGAATTAAACGATGGCCCCTTTAAATCGTGACATCGATATTCCTCTTTGTGTTACTATAAATCGAAGTTGGCGTATGATTCGTTAAAAATTCCATAGCAACATAGTGTGTGGTCAGTAATAAATTGTTGTCCTTACAGGCACCCCGTGTACTCGCGGTGAAGTACCTAACAGAACATAAATAATGTAAACTTGCACTTCTGTATCACTGACTTTATTTTATTACTTACATATTCACCTGGTCGATTCTCCGATAAATTTGCATATCTCGATATGGATTAACATATTACTTCAAACGTATAAATAAGTTTAACAAATTATGATTAATAAATGATTATTTTTTATATTTACTAGGTGCTATAGAATTATAATAACTATACTTTTTTTTCATTTGGAGAACTGGAATAAAAATTAGTAAATTGCATCAATCTCATACGAAGCATACATTACACTTGATTTCAATAAAAACTGGTACACTTTCTTTTAGCTATGTATATCATTCGTTCTTTGATTGATATTAATAATCTTACAAATGTCACTTTGATGTTAATCAGTGGCGTCATTATTAAAAATGGTTCGACATCTAACAGATATTCAAAAATTTCGAATTGTTTCAAAAATTGAAAATGGTTGGTCCATAAAAAAGACTTGCTGCTGAATATAATGTGAGTAAAACCACGATAATGAGTGTTAAAATACAATGGGAAACCAACCAAACGGTATCCCGTAAAGTTGGTTCCGGTAGGCCGAGAAAGAGCAATAATCAAGAAGATGAAAATCTTATGAATTACCTAATAGAAAACCCTTTTCAGACTGCAGTAAATGCAATATCAGAGACAAATTTCCCTGCTTCGGTATCTACTGCTTGCAGAAGAATAAAACTACAAAGCGACTTAAAGAGTTGTTCAGCGGCTAAAAAATACAAATTTTCAGAAGAAAAGAAGCAGGGTAGGATTATTTTTGCACTCAACTATATAATCAATGATGAAAACTTCTGGGGACAAGTTGTCTTTTCTGACGAAAAGGTTTTTTAAATCCTATAACGATGGACATATTCGCGTATATAGGCTTCCTTCCACTAGATACGACGAAAAATATACTTTCGATCCACAAATATCAGGAAGGTTTTCAGTCAATGTCTGAGCTTGGATGAGCCTAAATGGGTTAGGTGTGTGTTGGAACAGTGGTGGTCATCTCAATTCTATTAAATATATTAAAATTTTAGACAATATTATGTTGCTGTCAGTAATAGAGGTGTTTCCGGAAAATAATTTTATTTTCCAACAAGACAACTGCTCCATACATACGGCCCATCGTGTCAGGCAATGGTTTCTTAATAAAAACATAGAGTTGTTACCGTGGCCAACTAAAAGTCCGGATTTAAATGCAGTTGAAAATGTGTGGGGACTAATGGTGAAACATATAAGAAAATTAAATAACCATCCAAATAATGCCCAAGAATTGGAAGGGATAATTGAAGACGCTTGGGAGAACTTGTTGCAAGAAGTTGACCTTGCAAGAAATCTGATTTTGTCCATGCCTGCAAGACTTCAGGCAGTTTTAGACGGATGGAGCAATGACAAAATATTAGTTAATTCTGTATTACGTAATTGAAGTTCATTTATTTTATTTTTTTATTGTATTTTTATGTTCAGTTTGCATTATTTACATTTTTTTTAATCTCAAGTGGTATTTTTGTGTTCTTATTTTAAAAGTAGAATTATCATTATTCAGTTAGTATTTTAATTACAACCATTAGTAGAATTATCCGTAACAAATTTTATTTTTTAAAACAATAATATGGCAGGCTTGAAAATGTTTTGAAAAAGCTATCTTCTAAGTATTTTTTAAAATTGCATTTGAATAAAATAAAAGAGAAAGGTTTAATAAGTTTAAAAACACAAAGAAAACCGATCTCCTCCAAAAAACCCAGGCCCGAGGTAAATCACCTCTCCTCCACCCCCCTCCCGACATGCCTGGCCGGCCCTATTTACAGTCATATGCACACAATTAAAGTATTGAGATTTTCGATTACAAGAGTTGTACCAGTTTTTTTTTGAAATCAAGTGTACTATTTTTTATGATATTGAATGTAATTTTGTTGATCACAATAAATATTTTAATAGGTTATTGTCATGTATTTTTTTTAGTTATTACTGAAACGGTGATTGTATAAAAAATTGCTTCAATGAGTTCAGTGATATCATGGATCCAAGTTGAAAATCAGGCCGGATTAAGAGAATTCGGAAAAAATTTAGAAGCACTAGCGTTTCACAAGCATTGGCGGTATTTATAAGAGTAATAAAAAAATTTATCTAGGCACTGACTTCAATAATGGCTTCCTTTAATAAAAGCTCAATAAACATGTGATATACTGTTAATTTCCCACTAATGCCACGGATAAACCGGCGGTCGGTTGGTATACATAGACACACATTTTGGATATTCTCTTTAATATTGAATGAGAGAGAAGAAAGAAGAAAGAAAAAAATTGAGGAAGAATAATCAAAATATGAATCTATTTCTTACAAACACCACGCAGATGATCCTAGTAAAAACTTCTAAGGCCTACGCATGACAGTGGTTTATCCATCGAGAAATAAATTACAACTGTAAGAAAATCCAAAAGACAAAATTGCATTAAGGGTCAGTTTTTCCATCTCCTAATATTAAATCTATCTGATAAATATGTTCCATGGAATCAATTATTGATACAATTGTATCCAAGGAAACTATCATCTTTCCACCTCCTGTTAAATTTATTTGGTAAACAGTTTCCTTGGATACAGATTGTATTAATATCAATAACTGTTTATAATAATGAAACATGGCCCTAAATGAAAGATCATAGATTTACAAAACTATTTGTAGGGACTGTTGGCAAAAGAATATTGGACACAGACTATGTAGGTTTCGAAAACACAATCTGAATGGTCGATTTTCGTATATGTAAAATATGTATTGATTCGGATACATTCAAGCGAAACCAGATTAGAATTCTATAAAAACGATAACTCTTGATGATTATGGAGGAGACCCGGAAAATGGTTTACCGAGAAATGTTCATCTGACGAAATACTATTTGGCGGTGCTTATGTCTCGCTTTGGGGTGGAATATTCTTAGATAGTATGTATTTGAGCCAATAATGTTACCATTTTGAACTCTAATGAAAGATCAAGCGATATTTGTTGAATACAATACTACTTGTCCCCACGGGGCAAAAATTATAAATCAATTTGTTGAAAATGATGTTAACAGAATGATATGATCAGCGCAATCCTCGAATTGCAATCATATTGAACATCTTCGGGATGCTCCAAAAAAGACTTGTGTCTCAGCGAGCTCCTGAAAATACTGTGCAGTTCGTTGAGGTCATTGAGGAAAAGTGAGGCAGACTTCCTCAAGAATTGATTAATAATATTAAATTAGGTATATTGAGAATAGTAGTAATTAAAACTAGAGGTGACCCTATTTGATGTTATTAATATATGGTTTTTGTTTTTGTTTTTTATTTAATTGTTTAATATGTTACTTTTGTTTTCATGTGTAATTTACACTTATTAAAAATTGTCAAGACCTTCTGTTTTTTCTTAGGCCCGGTATATCCATCTTCTGGTAGAGTGGCTGTTAGTTACCAAACAAATTTATATTAATTATTACTTCTCTACTTTTGCAAAAACTGACCACAGCGTGTTGTTTTTTTGTTTTTTTCATTTCACTATATATTTTAAACTTTTTATCAAGAAGAGGATACCTAATTTATTTTTATATTATTTTAATGGTTTAACAATTTTATTCTTAAATTTATCTGTTCGGTAACTTTACCAGGAGGTGGATATACCGGCCCTTATTGGTATAAACTATTAGTTACTTAAAATTCAATACACAGGGTATTTTAATCTTAGGTACATTAACTAAATTGGTGTACTGTTAACTATGGGATAGACGTACATGCACGTCTTTTTGAAAACTTTGTATTTCTATAACTTAAATAGACTCACGAAATTTAAAAAACAGTATGTTATTAAAATATGCGTCTTCAATGTGGTAAAAAAGTGTTCTATACAGGTTGTTCAGTATGCGTAATGCGTGATTTCTAAATTTAAGCAAAAAAAAATTGCTGAAAGTAACACCCTGTAGAAAAATTTGTGTGAAAACCTTGAAATGATCTATATACGTGATGATGTAGTTAAAGAAAATATGTAGTAATTTGAATAACTTGGTGCATTTTAACACGCTTTTATTAGCTTCACTTGTATGTTTGTTTGTTTGTTTGTCTGTAACCGACTCTTTGGACTCGATTTTGACCCAATTTAAACGGACAGATTTAATTGAAACTTTGTACACTTACGAAGAACCGGTAACAATACAATAATTTGATAAGTTTATATCATTATCCTGATCAGGATCGCCAGTCCTTTCCTCACGTATCCTCTGCGTGAGAGCAAGAGGCTTAATATTGTATGTATATTCCGTGATTCTCAGTTCGGTCGTTGGTCGAGCGGGCAAGTCTTAGTCGACGCGAAACGACGGACTCCTCGGGCGTGAGTTCAAATCCCATGGCTGAAATAAAAAAATATATTTTTTTTCAGAAATATCTGTTGGATCGTAATATGTTATAATATCAGCATCAATAAGCAATATAAATATAGTTTAAAAAAACTACAAAACACGCTTTCATAGCACATCAAACTAAAAAGTGAAAAATAAATACAGTTTAAAAAAACTAAAAAACACGCTTTTAAAGCACATCAAACTAAAAAGTGAAAAATAATTATTAATATAAACTGAAAACAATAATGAACGAAAAATACTAGTTTTATTGTGAAAAGAGCGTGGGGCGCTTTTGTGCCATATTTTTTTGTATATCGAGCAACCCACGCTTTTTTCACAATAATACTAGTATTTTTCGTTCATTATTGTTTTCAGTTTACATTAATAATTATTTTTCACTTTTTGGTTTGATGTGCTTTAAAAGCGTGTTTTTTAGTTTTTTTAAACTATATTTAATTTAAAGGTCGGATCCCTATTCAAAAGTTACAAGATTTAAAAAATTGGGAAATATTTAGTTGTTCCACTTCAATTGGCGGTAAGTTTATTTAGACAATCTTAAGTTTAGTTTAAGTTTCATCCAACATAATTCTAAATAGAAAAATGAAGATTTAGAAGATACAAATTTTCAGTATCTAATGGTGAAATACATAACGTAAATATTAAGAAGATATAGAGCCAAGATTGAATTAGTTTTTATCACTCTGTAACTGTTGAGCGATCAGGACCAATTACTGTAATTATAGACAGATTACTGCCGATATCGGATATCTGCCCTTTCACTAATTGATTTTTTATTAACTGCCCGTATAATCCCATCCATTTGATTGAATATATCGAACTGTTGATTAGTGAATTAATTGATTTATAACAAAACTTAATTAACAAGTTATGGTTTTTTAATTGTGTCTGGTGGTTTCTTGTTACGAAGTAGGAAAAAAAGAAGTAGAAGGACTTTTAAAAAATAACGTTTATGTAAAATAATTTAGTTAACATAGGCGTACGGTAAAAAAATGATGGCCATTGCTAAATTTCTAATTTGAGAGAAACTAGTCATAATTAAGCCTGGCCAAGGTCATTAATCCTACAGAGACGTACTGGGTATGCATCATATAATACTTGAATAAGTACAATACTATTTTATATATTTTGATGTATGTTTTTGTACTATTTCGTTCGCTTTAAATTCTTTTTTTATGTATTTCCTTATATTTTGTAAGCTTAGTGCTGCACGTTATTATTAAACTGTTAAATGACGTTCACACATGTACATTGTATATCTAAGTGATAACTAATAATAAATAAATAAATAAATAAAAATAATGGAAATAAATTTTATTAATACTGGTATACTTTCTAAAAATATGTACAAAACTCACCTTCTTAAGCAGATTTATGAAGTAGCTTGACTGTCGTTATCACAAACTGGTGCACTTCTATAATAACTGTGTAGCATCAGATATGTTTCTACAATTGTCTCAGTAAGCGATGTTCCCTGTGGTGAAAAAATATGTTTGTATTTTGAAAAAGACCATTCGATATCTACGGAAGTAATACAGGCATAAGTAAAACACTCTGTGAACTCACTTAACGCAGCTGTAGATGGTGCATCCATCACAAATTTGTCTTAATTTGTTAAAATCAGGATCTTTCCATAATACACTCTCAAATTTTTCAATAACGGGCTTATTTTTTGCGTCATTTATAGTCTGTAGCTGTGTATTTACGTCGTCCACTATTTGCAGCAATTCCACCAACGACAACGAAGTATTTTGCAATTTTTCTATTGCGTCGTGTAATCCTCTATAATTTTTATAAATCTGTTTCAAGGGAAACATCTTGAAAGCTTGTCTGGCTTTCCTTAATAGCTGCAGCCTCGTTAGGGTTGAATTGTAGTATCACAGCTTTTATATATTGAAAATATCCAGCATAATAAAAAGCTGCCTTCAACCACGTTCCCCAACGTGGAAGAATCGGCTCTAGTGGTTCCGGAATACCAGAACACAGTATGTGAAATGCTCAAAGCCGTTTAGGAGATTTGAGAAATACTTTTTTTGTATTTGCTATTAATGCATCTACCTCCATCTACCATTTTCGAATTGTTTCTGCTACAAGATGTAACGCATGCACTTTACACGTAACATGTAAAAACCTACAATCGTCTCTTTGAAGAAAACGGCCTACCAACATTGTCGCAGCACCGTCGGCCACAAACATCAACACTTAACTTGTTGACAGTTAAAATTTTTCGTAAGTCTCCAACACAACTCGCGTAATTGTTTCGCCAGTACACCCAGTTAGTCTTTTGCTAGCTAGTAAAAGTGGAAATGTTGGTTTAACATGGTCGAGTATACGTACTATAACATTTAAAAAAGAATTTTTTTTACAATCTGTCATCTCGTCAACAGATAACCACAGCCGTGTATTTTTTAATGCACATTTAATCCTATTTACAATGTTTTCACGAACACTTGGTACATATCTACGTAACGATGAACGACTTGGTAAATTCACCTGGGGACTGTATTTATTCCAGAACTCCTGAAATACTGGTTTATCCAATATGCGCAAGGGAACATCACAGGCAATCAGCATTAACAGTAAATCAAACATGAACTGAGGTTCTAAAGAAGACACGCCATTTTTTTATTTTTATGCCGGTTACTATTGACATAAATTTTGCAGCCGTATTTATTTCAGCACATTAAGTCTTGATCAGAAACTTTACAAATTATTTTACATCCATCATAGATTAAATCCGGAAATTCACCGATAAATTTATTCACTTTATCAGCGTACGGTCGTTTTCTACTCTTTACGCTCAACATTATTTATTATTTATTAGTACTCTATGCATCGAACGACAGATAACAACTAAAGTGTGTCGTGTCATCGTCATCGTAAACAAGCGCGCGATGGCATTGGTATTGCGCCCGACCCTGAATCTACTATCGCTTGGCCAGGCTTAGTCATAATTTATTAAAATATGTGGCTGACACCGTTATTTTATTGAACGGAATTTAAACACAATATCTACACAAACTTGGGGAATATAACAAATTATAACACCCACAAATATTGGCCTTGTGGAAAATATCGATTATATGTAGCTCAAGCATCTCAAGAGAGCAGGTAGTAACTTCGTAGTTGGAAAGCTGATATTTAGAGTTAGGTTGTCACCAACAATTTACTGGGGGCGCCAGATATTTTTGTATAAAAAATATTAAATGTTCACTCAAAAAAAGTATATTAAAGCTAAATAGCTAGGGACAAATTAATATTCTTGTATATACTATACAGGAGCCAAAGAATTAAACAAACACTTAAAATTCAACAACTGTAATTATTTCAAAATTTTTTTACAATTTTAAAAATGATTTTTCCTCTTACAAAAAAAATTTTAAATAAAAATATTTTGCAAAGCTTAACAATTTAAGAGTGGAAAAAAAATGAGCACTGGTTCACAATTATTTGTCTTCTGACCACGATGATTACAAAAAACAAGAAGGGCTTACGTGGTTCAAGGGAGCTAGAATTGGGCGATGTCCCTTTAATGTTATCCTGGGAAGATGGACCTTCGAGTACTCGAGGAGATGAGGTTCTGCCTCTAGGTTTGAGGTTTTGTTGAGGGATTCTCAGACCCAAACGATGTTACACTCTCCTAGTCCTTATTTATTTCCAGAAGCCACCAGGTATAGCGAGTCCCAACAATACTTTCAGAGATCGTCAGGTGTTTCTTGTCCCAACAAACTGCAGCGTATCCCTTGATCTTCACTACAGATGATTGGTCCGGGGTATTTATATAAAAAAGAGGAAAAAATATCAGACCAGTGTCGGGAATTTACAAATTCAATTAAAAAGTGAAATAATGTACAATTTTAAGATCTTTGCAAAATGTGACAAAAAGTTCCGAGTCAAAAATATAATAACTGTTAATAATTTACTACAATAGTGAAGCTATTACAAAGCGAGGAAAAAATTAAAGATTTCTAAAAATTACAGAAGTTAGTTTAAATTAGGCCCACAAAACAAATATAATTAGTAGAGTTTAATACTCTCAAAATGTATGCCTAATTTTCTTAAGTTAATCACTCAAGATTAATAATTTGATTAATTAAATTAATCAACAAAACAAATTGTTATTAAAAATTAATATTGAAACTGAATTTCCAAAATTGTCGTAAAATTTACCAAAAAGAATCTAGTCACTGCTAGATAAAACAATGAAGTATCTAACTATTAAAAAATAAACAAGAGAAAAAATTGTATGACTAAAATAGAAATTGAACTTTATGAAAATTAGTTGTAATTAGTAATCAAGGTAAATAAGCTGTAAGCTGAATGCTAGACAACTTAAAACTTCAGCTTTCGATAATCAGTGATTATCAGGGTGGTTTCGTGATTAAATAAACTGTCCAGACGAGACAAAAATTAACTAAACTTAGTAAGCAAAAGCAGAACCATGCAACTAACCGAGTTGCATACAGAGAAGCAAACATTTTAATAATTTGCCAAAGGTAAAAACTACTTTAAACTGATCTTTCTACTAGGAACACCCAGTATATTCAATACGGAAAAAAAATTGTATAGGTTGCAGTACGAGGATGTAGCTCTAATGCTCAGTGAAAGTTTACTTCAGCATGACACAATTATAACAACTAATAAATCGGTGCAAAATATAAAACCAAACTTGTTTCTTAATTAAAACAACTGGTATTCGTGATACCAGCCCTCGTTCCAAGGGATACCAGCTGCTGGAGTGAATCCACTGTATACCCAGATAAGTGAATTATATCAAATTACACAAAAGGAAAAAACAAGTTCACTTCCCTGGTACAAATCACAGCAGATCCAGTCCTCTGGTTTAGAATCGTTTAAATTTGGCAGGGCCACGTGCAACACGTCCAACAGATTCTACTCCAGTAATTGCCTAGCAAATCCTTAAAGATTTCTGTACTCCCTAAAAAAACATAAACGTACAGCAGTAAAGAGTCCGGTACAAATTTAAGTTGAGAGGTAACCTCAATTACCACATGTTAAATATTAACCAAAACCTGTCAATTGCACAATAATTGCAGGAAATACATAAAATTTATAAAGCTATTAATGCTTTATTTCGATATATAAATCAGTGTTAGAACACTAGAAAGCTAAATAATTATGGATTTCCATCATGTAGAGTCGTCCAAAACTTTAATTAACTTAATTAACATCCATGCAAATTCTGTCGAAATATATCTACATAAGCTACTACAACCTTAACAAAAGATCAAATCTAATCAAAATTAGGCAAATTATCATAAGATTACAGAGAAAAACCTAGATATCAGTTTTACTATTACTTACTCGATGAATCCCACAGTGACTAGCTTTGTTTTGGTTCAGAATTTTCACAGTTCTAGGACAGTTCCCGTCATGCGCAAATTAAAAATATATCCTATTTTGGTATATTGCTCATGACGGGAACTTATTTGCGCATGACAAGAATAGTTCTAGAACAGTAGTAATAAACGGAACCAAAACAAAGTTAATGACTTCCCAATTGATTTCCGTTCGATCGAACCCTAGGCAAATCCCCACTCTCTGTCGCTTATGCGCGTTGGTTAACTAAAGTCTATTCAACGCGCTGAGGGTAGGTTCACAACGGAGTAAAAAAGTGTACACTCAGTTCTCTCGAGGTTCACGGAATCATTAGAAATTTTAAAAGAAAGGTAATTAATAACAAAAAATGAAATAATTACAGATAGATAGTATTTTTCATGCTAGTAGTATTAATAAACTAAACAATGTAACGCAATTTGAACAAAATTTCCTTACACAATAACCTTTTTTTCGTTTTCAAGGTATTAGGGGAGAATTTTTTAATAGAGGAAATGGGCCGTATCACCATTATTTACCGCCCAGAATCTGCAATTAAATTTATGACATGTATTTGTGTTACACCAAGTATTTTGGCGTTTTCTTGTTGTCTTTTTATTGTTGGGTTTATCCCCATAAAAAGTCTGAACCATAAATAATATCAACTTATTATTCCTTTTTTTTTTTTTTGTTAATAAGAATAATATTATTATGAAAAATAACTGGCTGTGGGAAAAGGGTAATTAATAACATAAAAATTAAAGATTCACATTGTTGTATGACCGTTATTTTTTATAATACGATATACCATTTTATCAATGAGATATCTTACACCTGTCTTATTGCATTATATTTAATTGGTTTTTGCTAATTATCATCAATTTATTATAAAAATAATATTATTTCACATGTCACTTTGAAGACAACCAAAGTGGTTGGAAATAATTGGTTCCATGCTGTAGGGATCTTATTTTATCAGAAACGTATAAAAGGTATCAGTTTGGAGCGTGGTAAATGTCATTAGGGTTGGAAATTCTAACTACCGTTGTAAATATTGCATAGGTGGGTATATCAAAAAATCACATGAGTAGAAATTGTTTGGCTAATTACAGAGCATATTTAATTAATCTTGAGGTTTGGTTTTGTTGCTAAGACATTTTGCACTAGAAGTCATTATTTTTTTGATATTATTTAAATTAAGGATCGCTAGATATATTGTCTATATTTGGTTCCTGTTTTATCGACGTCAAACAAGAGTATGTTTTTCTCAAGATAAATGTTTCGAAGACTTGAAAATGCACTTTAATGACTGAAGAGTTTAAAGGTTAAGAAGATTATGGGTAGGTTGCTGCCAGCTCCCCTAACGTATTTTTAAAAATTGTTTCACATTATTCTAACGGTCTTCAAAATGTATGAACATCACCCAAAAATTTTGGCAATTGTAGGGTTATTCTCATACGATCTGTATGCTTCAGAGAGAATGCCCACTTTTTCTAGGACACCCAGTATAGTGTTTTCTTCACTGTTTTAACCTTAGGTGACGATAAGAAAATGTACGTTAGGTACCAACATAACAAAAAAACGAGGGTTGTATTAAAACACGGAAAAGGTTTTTTTTTTTTAATTTATACGAATCATCTTTGTATTTTTTAAATAAAAAATATACTCCAGTATGAAAATCTGTAACGTCTTTATTTTCAACTTATGAGTGATGTCATTTCTCGACATTTTTTTTAAATGGAAATTTTGAAAGAATGATGTCATGCACAAACTGAAATAAAAAATGGTAGCAGTAGCAAAGTAAACTTACGTAGCGGAACGTTTTTTAGAAGGTTTTAGAACAAAAACATTTGAAAATATTTCTCTATCTTCCAACACCGTATGTATACATATTAACAAAATTAAAAAAAGATCTTTTAGAAGACCCACAACAAAATTATCTTCACTAATAAAAGTATGATAAAAATTAAAATACTAAAATATTCCAACAGAGATGTGAAATTAATTTATTTAAGTACAAGATAAAATACAAGATAAATCGTAAATCCTCTCACTTTATTTAATTGAAGATTAAATAAAGTTGCCACACACACTTCCGGACAATTTATAAATTTGCATAAACAAAGAGAGGTGATTAAGTTTTAATTTTGATTGCCCAATTCCAATTTCAATTCTAAACAATTTTATTTATAATTTTCATATACAATAATTTCCTCTCGAATATTCTGCGCCCAGAGCCATCCAGACATCCACATGCAAGTATCGTAGTGGCAATTGAGAAGCTGGATGAGGGCGGAGTTCGGGGTGATAGAAAACAATTGAACAAAACAAAAAGGTGGGGTGCCAACTCCCATTGTCTATTTTTCAATTTATTTGGCTTTAAAACTAGAATAGCATTTAAAAATAATTGATGGTTTTAGTACTTAAAATTAGATTTAAAAATCGGCGAGAAGCACTGATAAATTTTGATTGCCTTTGAAGGAAAAATTAACAATTCAAAAAACCCTTCTGAATGTAATTCTGTAAAGAGCGGCTAAGTCTGATCCGCTTAATTTCTAATTGAAAATAGAAAATGTTTTTTATATAAAAACGTTAGGATTTTAGAAGGGTTGGTATTAATTAAATCTTAGATAAAGGATTTTGAAGGGAAAAAGAGAACAAAAGGAAAAGAAGAGAAAGAGGTAATTTTGAATTTTGGTGGGGTTGGGGTGATTGCCACTAGTAAAAGATTTTTACCAAAGAAATGGAAACCCTTCTTGAGCCTGTCGTGTTTACCAATCGCAGAGCAGTTTTTGATTATTGCCTTCGTTAGTGTGAAAAAGGTACACGCAACAACAACAAGGAGAAAATCAGAGTCATTAGCAGACGTCGGATTTACCGATCGGATTCCAGGGATGGCTATTACAGATGATATAATATATTGTAAATACCTACTGAAATATTCCCAAACTATAAAAAAGAAAATCATGCAATGTATAAAGTGCATTTTATTTAATTTTACAATGTTAATGCGTAACTTAGTTTTGTCAGGGAATGCACTATATTAAATAAAAACGTAATACGTAATAGATTCTTTTAAATTACAGTATACTGGTAATTTACATTACTGCGTGGAAGGGATAATGTTGATAATTTCATATCTAGTGTAAAGGAAGTTTTTCTTAAAGCACCAAGTAGTGTACGGTTATTTCATGAAATTCTACCAAATACTGCATTACCTCCAGAGCCCATTATAACACGATGGGGAACTTAACTAGAGGCAGCATCGTACCGTTCCTGTCATTTTGAAAATGTGAAATCCTTAAAACAGCAGTTAAATCCAACGCGGTTGCTATTTCACAGGCGCAACAGGCATTGATGGATCCAACTGTTGAAGAAAATCTGGAGAACATACACGGAAATAAAGAAAGCTTAGTGCCATATCCCCAAAAAAAAAACAACTATGCAGCTACGGACACGTGTTTCGGAGTTATTGCCCCTCATCAGCGTAGCGTAGCTAACGAATTGAATCTAGGATGGGATAGATCAGGAACAAGAACTAAAATAAAGCTGGAAAGTACAGTACACAGTGCCTTCATGTTCCCATGTGCCACAATTGGGGACTCGATGAGCACAGTCAACACACAGAGCTCTATGTGTACTGCCCGTTTCCACTTGGCAAATACAAACAAACTAATATAGATTTATTGGGGTCAAAATAAAATAAAGTTTAGTGCCATATGCCCAAAAAAAACAACTATGCAGCTACGGACACGTATTTTGGAGTTATTGCCCCTCATCAGTGTAGCGTAGCTAACGAATTGGATCTAGGATGGGATAGATCAGGAACAAGAACTAAAATAAAGCTGGAAAGTACAGGACACAGTATTCAATTAGTGCCTTTATGTTCCCATGTGCCACAATTGGGGCCTCGATGAGCACAGTCAACACACAGAGCTCTATGTGTACTGCCCGTTTCCACCTGGCAAATACAAACAAAATAATATAGATTTATTGGGGTTAAAATAAAATAAAGAAAGTTTAGTGCCATATTCCCAAAAAAAACAACTACGCAGCTACGGACATGGCACTAAACTTTCTTTATTTTATTTTGGCCCCAATAAATCTATATTATACACGGAAATTTTTCACGAATTCCTCTAGCCATACGGGATCTTCAATATCAACCAACATCAGAATTTACTACAGTTGATGCAATAACCGTTGTGGTCGATCTTCAACAATATATTTTTCAATTACAGGGAGAAACTGCTTTGATACAAACAAAATTCCAAACTGTTTAAAAGAAATCTCGGATTTGTTAAGATGATATGTGTAATGGACCTTTTAAACGGCAAAGAAGTAGACTTTGCTACACCGGGGATGAATGTGGTGACTTTGCGAAACTTGACATATTTTAAGTATGCCCCAGTTATATATGTCGACGTCGAGCGATCTCTCTCGCAATATAAATGGATTTTCAATGAAAGACGCCGAAGTTAAATCCAAAATATTTAGAACAGACATTAATAATATACTTTTATTCTTGTAACCGGCAGTGAAAAGTACTTGTGTGTGTGTAGTTTACTGTAAAGTACATCCCTCTATACCTCCAGTTGTCTCTGCGTGAGTATTTATAACAAATTGACTTTATCAAATTTGGATAATACGGAATCCGCTAAAAAAAAAAATTTAAGGTACGGTATCGTTTCATATATGCATGCAAATCTGACCACCTAACCACCTAAGGCCAATCCTAGTTTTACGTCATATCTGATTGGTAAATCCGTCATTAGTCTCCATGTGATGGTAGAGTATTAACGAGTTAATGGTAACTCCATCTACCAGTGTCAATCGCAATATAATAAATTGAAAAAATGCTCCGACGTAACGATCTTTACTAATAAAGGTATAATAAAAATTAAAATAGCATTTATTGTTGTTTTTACTTTTTTTACGTGGGCCTTTATAAAATTATTAACTGTATTTTGTGATTAAATTTGTACTGATAAAGTAAATAGTCCAGAAAGGAATTTGGCAAATTTTTCATAAATTTCGGATTTTTTAGTAAATTTCAAAAGATATTTGAAAATTTCTAGTAAATTTCTAAAATTTAAGGAAATTTTGGCCAACAGTTTTCGAAAAGGAAAATATGTACACAAATTTTTAGACAAATTATTTTTAAAAAGTTAGTCTTATGCTTGTGCCTTAAAGAACACCATTACAACAGTTATTATTAACAAGAATATTAAAATATTTAACAGTTACTTTAATTTATTAATATATAAATTGAAAAACGGTAAATTACTAATGAATCAATACTTTACCGATCATATTTTTTTTGACGAAGATTGTAATCGACACCTCGTTAAAAACAAATCAATAAATTTATGTGGGGAGCAGCCGAACTAACAGTATTCTCAAATAAATTTGTAATTCTAAATATTTATCCCACAGATAAATCGTGTAAATCAATAGATGAACAAGAAAACCTGATACCTACAAGTTAAAAAAATGTCAAATAAATATTGTACCATCCTTATCAATAGTAGTAATCTGGAATATCTTAGATCAGAACACCTGTAATATATTCAGTTCTGTAGTAGTAGCGGTAAGAGGTTGATTTACCTACACATCGAAAATCTCAAATTTTCTCCCGGCTACTATTCTGAGAAGGTGCACATCAACAATTTTGGAGAATTCAAGTGGAATATTGATGAGATGTTTTAAGATCTTAATGTCGCTTTTGAAGAATGTGACAAAAATAATATATACACTACTGAATATAATACTTCTCTAACGAGAAAAATGTTATCACTCTGTTAGAACTGTATTTATGGCCACTACTTTCTTTTATTTGTTTTTGTTTCTATGGACGAAATTAAGAAATATTATCTAACGGGAATTTTTTTTGTTTGTTTGAATTATTGGGTTAGGGGTGAGTTCAGACAGAATAAAACTTATACTTATGATTTTTACAGATAAAATGATATGTAGATTTTTTTTATACAGATTAGTAGTATAATAAAAAATAACTGATGTGATGTGGCGTGCATAACATTCTTATATTAGAGGGTGTTCTGCTTTAATTTTCCAATCGCATATCTTAAGAACTAGGACTTTGATTTTATGAAAGAAAAGTTGGTGTGAACAGAACTAGGTATGTGTTTACGATATACAGAGTAATTGTATTTTTCTGTATATGTATAGTCTTTGACCCCATAAACTTTCACTTGATTTAATTATGTTTGTTGGATTTTCGGATATTTGATGAATTTATTAAATATATTCTTTGTTTTTTATTCTTCATTTAGTTTAGGAAATATATAAAAAAAATATATGTAATTTCAACGCCCTATATTTCTGAAACTGTTGAATTTTCGATATAAATTTATTAATAAAACTTTTTGTGCTTTTTAATTTTTATAAAAATTCTTTTTTTTTTCTACTTTTAAAATCGAAAGAAATTTTTTTCGAGAAAACGTGAAGTGCAAAGAAGGTTTAAATTTCTAATTAGATACACTGGAAATTTAAAGTGACTAACCCAAATTTGTGTTGAATTTAAATGAATGAGACAGGTTGATCGATTTGAATAATTAATTTTTTACTTGATTTGGACATTATTTAAGGTTGTAATTATTGCCTATTAAAATTTCTCCCGAATATACAGAATGTTTCTCAATATCATGTAAATCTTTGAACCACATTATCCTTACTTAAAAATAATACATTTTCTATAAACATGTCTACAATCGCATCCTAAGAGAATTGGAGGTACCTAAATGTAGTTTTTAGAAATTATTTCACCAAATCTACTTTATTTGTTGACTTCTTTCTTATTCATTAAAAAAATTATGCGAAATTATGTTATTAGAATATGTATTTATTATTCAAGAATTAACATATTTTAAAAATAAACAGAACCATTATAAGGGATGCTAGAAATGTCCACCATCTTTGCGTATACATGCTTGTAAATGGCGTACGAAATTGTCGCTGGTACTTACAAATATGGATGGCATTTGTCTATTGATATCGATGCCTTCAAAAATTTTATTTTCAATTGTTGGACGTCAAGAGGATTTAATTCAGGGAAACGTGTAGGTCACTTAACAGGAACTTCTTGTGTTCATCCAATCCAGCTTTTAGGGAAACTTAAGTTTAAGTATCGTATTACATTAATTCGTAATGTGGACCTGCCCCGTCGTGTAAAACCACATTCACTATTATGCTAAGACTGGAAAATTCTCTAAAACTTCTTTGAGATCGTGTTAAATAATTTAGATGAGATGCTCCTGTTAATCGTTGTGGCATGATATATGGACTAATCAGGGTGTCTTTATCTATTCCTGCCTAAACATTCATGTGTGATTCATTTTGTATGAGTGTGTGAGGGTTTCCCTGCGCAGGTTAAATACTCCAACTCGTGCAAAATAGGCTTCATCCGTAAATAAAATATTTTCAAAAAATCTCTCAGAAATATTGTGTTTCGTATAAACAATAATAAGGAACATTAAAAAAAACAAAAATCTTTGAAAAGGGATTTATTAATTTTAAAGACAAAGTATTTTGAAAGTCATTAATTGAAAATTTAATTAAAAAGTGAAATTTGTGTCCTTGAAAAATCTCCTACAGGTTGAAATTTTAGGAACCAGGACAATAGGTTAAAATAAAACGCTACCTTGCCTACGTTTCATTTAATATGCTTAAACTTCTTCAGGGCTCAATAGCCAAATAATGATGTAAAAATTCCACAACAGAAAAAACTTTTAAAAACCAAAACAATTTCAAGCTGTAGACAATTTTTCAAGGACACAAATGTCACTTTTTAATCAAGTTTTTCAGATATTAACATGGGTTTCTTCGAGAATATCAGAAATGAGTTTGGTAATGACACCTATATGAAACTTAAAGAATCTTGCAACTTATACATCAAACTGGCAAAGCTTCAGAACAGAAAAAAAATTTTACTACAATGCAGACGTGGTTTTAAAAATCTTTTTTTCTGTTGTGGAATTTTTACATCATTATTTGGCTATTGAGCCCTGAAGTAGTTTAAGCATATTAAACGAAACGTAGGCAAGGTAGCGATTTATTTTAACCTATTGTCCTGGTTCCGACAATTTCAACCTGTTGAAAATTTAATATGAAATTGTACAGATTTTTTATGAAATTATACAGAAATATCAAATAATCAACACTCCTGCTTTAAGAAAAATAAGTTAAGGCCCTGCGATATGTGGTTCGCAATGGCATTATTTTGTCCACATTATAAAAAATTACAGTAATTAATGTCATCCACAAGGTTCTGTTTATAAAAATAAATACCTTTTTTTGTTTTGACTATATTGTCAGGAGTTTTACGCGGAATATCCTGTATAATGTTGCCTTTTGCATATTATATTAAATCAATACATTTTCATATATTTTCCCAAACTAAAAATTGGACCATTTTAAATTTATATAATTTAAAGTACAATAATTATCATTGCAATGTTACATACATGTTATATTAAATATAATATCGTTAAACAATGTGGTTATGTTAGTATTGACAAACTTTTTCTTCCCAAAGGCAGATATCTTTAAGCTCATGTACGCTAAGCTCAGTTTATAAGTTATAAATTACCAGGAGAGACAGTAAAACTGGATCTTTTTATACTTATTTTTAACACCTGTGTGATATGAATTTGAATATTTAATTTGAAAAGAATATCTTTTTCTTTTTTCAAATCGATCCAGTATATCAAGTCGCCTTACCCAACAACAGTCTTCGCCTAAACAGTTGAATAGACACACCTTTAGTTGATTATAACATATGGGACATAATTTGAGACATCCTATTATTAAATTCATTTCGATTTCTTTTAGAAATCACGCTTTAAGAGACCCTTTCTATTATTTATCTTCATATTTGATGGTTTATTGTTGTTTGTTGCGTGGTGGTTAATTAAAGTAGGGTAGGTCGTCCTAGGTATGGGTAAAATTTGTTCATGTTGTAATAGTTTGATTAGGTTGTTTTTAAATAATGATATAATAATAATAATAATAGTATTTATTCCTGATAATATATTATACAGGATGTTCATTAAGTATATACAATAAATTTAACATACGATTATTTGAGTGATTTTAAGACAATAAGTTCATATGAACATGGTTCCGCAAATGCTTCGTATTCAAGATACAGGGCGTTAAACTTTTTAAAAAATTTGGTTTTTCGTAAATATCTTAAATAAATACCTTAACGAATATTTTTGACAAAAAAAATGTACGCCACTGACTATTTTGTAATTTTTATATATTTTTTTGGCTTAGGCAACTAAAAATACAACTTTTGTCTCTTGAACTTTTTTCGGATCTTGCTTAGTTTTCGAGACAAAAAATTAAATTCACTTAATTGCACATCCCTGGACCACACAAGAAACATGGGGAAACGTATCTTTTGGAAATTATCATTTTTTTATAATTTTTTATTAATAATATGTAACAACAACAAATAAATACTAAATTAAATAGATTTCTTAACATCTAAACTAACGAATTTTATTAAAGTATTTGTTCGACTTCAGTACAACTGTCTAGCCGCCTCTTCATTGATTTACGCACTTTCCTGAAAATACCTGGTGTATTTTTTATTGTGTCACATGAATTAATGATTCTATTTCGTAGATCCTCTTCACTTACAATAGGAGTTTTGTATACTAACGCTTTAAGATGTCCACAGAGGAAATAATCTAGGGGGATTCATATCGGGCGAGCGAGGAGGCCATGGTTGTGGGCCTGCTCTCCCAATCCAACGGATATGGTAATTTTCATCCAAAAAATACCGCGCCAATAGACTAAAATGCGTTGCAGCCCCGTGGTGCATGTACCAAATACGGAATCTTTTCATGGCTGGAACTTCTTCTAAAAGTCCAGGTAAAACAAATTCTAAAAATATTCGGTATTCTTCCCCATTAAGTCTTGGTGGAAGAAAATGAGGCCCAATGAGGTGGTCACCGACAATTCCAACCCAAATATTGAAATAAAACTGTTCTTGAAAATTATTTTCTGTTAAGGCGTGTGGATTGTTTTCGGCCCATATGTGATTTTTATGGAAATTAATAATTGAATTGCGAGAAAAACAAGCTTTATCTGTAAACAATATTCGTCTTATGAAACCTGGATTTATTATTATTTTACTGCGTAACCAATCACAAAAAGTTATTCTTAAAGACAAATCTCTGAGCAATAGAGCTTGCACACGTTGCATATGGTAGGGATATAGCTGCTGGTCTCTTAAAATCAGCCACACTGTGACATGGGTAATATTCAGTTCTTCAGCTATGTTCCGGGTACTGGTATGAGGATTTGCTTCAATTTCATTTAAAATAGCTTCTTCCACTTGAATTGTTCATACCGTTACAGGCCTCCCGATGACAACCGTCGATATTTTAAAACTGCCTGTTTCAGAAAATCGTACATGGAGACGTACAAAATTTCTTCCGTTAGGCACCACACGCCAAGGAAATCTTTCATGATAAATGCGTCTTGCAGCATTAGAGTTTCCATGAGCCACTCCATAACAGAAATGCATATCTGCCATTTCACTATTAGTAAACTGAACCATGTTGGACAAAAAATAACTCGGAAAATAATCACCAAAAAATACTTTTTACAAAAATTATAATTTAATAGCTTAATAAATTGACAACAGTTGTCATTTTGTTTGCCAAATGCTGCAATCGTTTTCCAAGGCAACCCTTGATTATTTCCTACGTTTCCCCATGTTTCTTGTGTGGTCCAGGGATATGCAATTAAGTGAATTTAATTTTTTTGTCTCGAAAACTAACCAAGATCCAAAAAAAATTCAAGAGACACAAAAAGTTGTATTTTTAGTTGCTTAATCCAATATATATATATACATATATATATATATATATATATATATATATATATATATATATATATATATATATATATATATATATATATATATATATAAAAATGACAAAATAATCAGTGGCATACATTTTCTTGTCAAAAATATTCGTTAAGGTGCCGCTCGGGACGCCACTGGACTTAATAAATTTTATCAAGTTAGTGCTTAATTAGCCCCTTAACACTACAAATAACACTGCCAAATTACAATAAATATGGGTGACGGATATTTAAGATATTTACAAACCAAATTTCTTAAAAAAGTTTAACGCCGTGTATCTTGAATATGAAGCATTTGCGGACCCATGTTTATATGAACTTTTTGTCTTAAAATCACTCAAATAATCGTATGTAAAATTTATTGTACATAATTAATGAACACCGTGTATTATAAATATAAATACAATATTCGGTAAAATTAATGTACAATATAATTTGTATAAAATAATATAAACAAATAAACACTAGTAAGCCTAGTGAAAGACTTGAAAATATTTGATCATAGGTGTATATGAATGCAAATTCATTGAACCATATTGTTTAATGTAATCAAAATTACTTAATGAATCTTACATATTAGTGTTGTCTGAACGTTATTTGTGGCATTCTCCAAATTTTTCCTTCTCTTTTTTGGGACTTACTACAACATGGATAATTCTTCGTTATCAAAAAAATATAGTTAGTTATCTAATATGTTACTGGAAAAATAAACCTATGCGCTTGTGACTTTACGTCAAAAGATTAGTCAGAGGGTGTTTTTTGACAACTAATATGAGACACAAAAATAATAATATAATTCCCTAACGTATAACAATCAGGACATGTTGTTCTGTCATGTAATGCTCCACGTTTATTAACTCCCATCTATCTCCTATCGACCTGGCATATGATAATCTTCTGACAGCATCATGACAGCCAAACTGGCGCGCAATTCAAATATTGCGCTCATATTGAAACACCTTTTATAATAGTAATCCAGTCACTTAAAGCCAAAAAAGAGGGTCAACCTCGGAATGAGAGATAATAAGCTGTAAACTTGTATACACCTTTATTTTGGCGTTCTAAAAGTTGTCTCAAAAGTCTCATAAAATCTCGTATCTGCGTCTTACGATATTCAAGGTCAAAAGTCACAAAAATCGGTTTTTTGCAAATATCTCGCTTCCTATGGTTTTAATGCCATTTGCATTTATTATAAAAATTGTAGAGAATAAAATTCTCTACAACTTTTGTCCCAAACATTTTTTTATATACTGAACCATTTTTGAGATAGAGGGCGGAGAGCGCGCCGCGCTTACCTATTCACAGCATAATGCAAGATCAACCGTAAGTCCCGGTAAATAATACGCCGTATAAAGTCTATAAATCATTAAGTCGAGTACTATCTACTACTGATAAGAAGCCTCGCTAAGATAATCAAGTCACACAAGTAATGATAGAGATTTTTAGTTATATAGAAAATCATGACGGATCACAATTTAGATTGAAAGAGCTCAAAGATGTCCTGACGGAGTATGTACCAGATGATAAGACTATCATTACAAAACTTCAACAAAAATTCAACAAAAATATTTGACCGACATAATAATTACGAGAAAAGTAGGATCATTTACTATCATATCTCTTCGTGATACGCAAGCTAATATACTATCAAAAGCTTGGTACGATAATAAAGAAAGGGATCCCGAAGAAGAACGGTTACAGATTGTCGAAGCTGCAGCAGCTATTATTAGGGAAGATATTCGATCATCTGTAGTTGAAACCAAGTCTTATCCACCTCCAAGTAAAATGTTAGATGATATTAATGAAGAAATACCAAAAACTTTAATGCATTTTTTTACAAGAAGTCATAATGAAAAATAGAAAAGGAAAAATAGATAATTTAAAAACAAAATGCACATCAATGTCATGCAATAATGGCTGCGATACGAGAACGGTCATTTTCATCAAGTCCTTCTAATTATAAAAGTTTTTGAAAAAGCTCCCCACATTTGAACTTCAACTGTAATAAATATGTGAAAAAGTATTTCTAAATAAAGATATGATTAAAATGTATTTACTCTATTCTTTTTCTACTTAAAATATAATTAACATATATATTAGAATATAATTAAAATATACTTAAAGTATTCCACTCAACAATTTTTTGATTACACGGAAAGGTAAGTAATATTAAATAAATATATATTCGATAAATGAAAAATATTATTAAATATAATATATTAATTAATAAACAATACAAATTATTCACAATTATGTATTTTTTAATGATTTATAGACTTTAACGTCGTATTATTTACCGGGACTTACGGTTGACCTTGCATTATGCTGTGAATAGGTAAGCGCGGGACGCTCTCCGCCCTCTATCTCAAAAACGGTTGAGTATATAAAAAAATGTTTGGAACAAAAGTTGTAGAGAATTTTATTCTCTACAATTTTTATAATAAATGCAAATGGCATTAAAACCATAGGAAGCGAGATATTTGCAAAAAAAAACGATTTTTGTGACTTTTGACCTTGAATATCTTAAGACGCGGACACGAGATTTTATGAGACTTTTGAGAAAACTTTTAGAACGCCAAAATAAAGGTTTATACAAGTTTACAGCTTATTATCTCTCATTCCGAGGTGAAACCTCTAATGTGACTGGGCTATAGGGTCTATTGTGTTCAGTGTTCACATAAAAATGGTACGTATTAGGACTTGTTGGATAATTTTTCAGTTAAGAGGGAGGTATTAACAATATAAAAACAGTAGTGTGAACTATGTTACAAAAATTGTGTCGGCCAATGAGTGTTATTATTAATATCTTAAATGTTTATACTAACAGTATTATTATTCTTCAGTGTTAATGAAAATAATGTTTTTTTGTTACAAACTAGCGAAATAAGCTATTTAAATGCTTATTATTAAAATACAAAATAAAGTTTGCGATCTTCTGATATGCTGTACGTTATTTTCCTAACACACACGTGTGTTAGGAAAATAACATGCGTGTGTGTTAAGGTACTGTTACACGAGCAATTTTTATAGCAATTAGTTGCTGGGCGACACACTGGAGCAATTAATGGAGCAATATTGCCCAACATTGTGCAATTTTCAACAAGTATTTCGGCAACTTATTGTCATATTATTCTACATCGTTTATAGTTGCTTGTATCTTTACGTCGAGTTGCCGTATATCCATCGTGTTTGGAAAATTAAGGGCGATTATTGTTTCCATCTCGCTTGCCCATATACCTACCTCCGTCATATTCTGTGACTATTTGCTTTGTGTTGTGCCGGTGAAAGATTTCAAATTGTAAAAAATGTGTGCTTCGTGGAGCAACATTCATAACTCTCAAATTGAATCAAATACTCAGATGCCCATCACTCCGAACAATAACGCTAATCCCATTTCTTCTCAGCCAGTTGAACCCTCTTCAATAAACGCGGACACCTCTCAAAATCAGGATGAGGACTATGACAACAACGTTATGTTGATTAGAACAATTGGAACTATTGGAAGTACATCTGAAACTTCTTCAACTCGCGTGCAATACATAACTACCGATAACTATACTGAAACCTGTAGCGATTCTAATTTATCTATATAAAATGAATGTAAAATAAATGCGTATTTCCTCAACTTTTCTATTACTTTATAACTGCATATATCTTACCTTTATAAATTCACGTAGAACTTCAACAATAGCCCTGCACACTGTAGGTATGAACTTTGAAATACAGGAATTGGAAACTCGAAATTGATACATTAAACTTCTGTATGAATCTCCAGTAGCCAAAAATCTGGGAGTTATTGCCAATTTTGTCATCACAGGAATCAGATCTCTCATATTAGTGGTTTCTTTTGTAATTATGGGACCCAATTTGTTCACAAGTAATTCAAAATCACTTCGGGACATTCGTCTGTTTCTTTTCTTTTTTCTTGTATTTATTACATGCATAATGATAAAAGCACTTGAAGCGACGAGATAAAGTTCATCCATCACCGGGAATAGTTGCTCTACTGAATTTTGCCGTGTACACATCTATTGTCTAATTGCTGAATATTCACAAATATCGGTGGGGATTATTCAGCAACTTATTGACGAACAGTTGCTTGTTGTTGTAGTTGCTAGATGTTGTCGTGACGTAAAAGTTGGCAAATATTGCTGGCAATTAAGCAATTTTTATTGCCCGTGTAACAGCACCTTTAGATTTGTTTTCGCGGTGACTCACACAGGTGTAAAATCGGCAAAAGTCGGTCAAAACCTAAAAACGTATAAGTTAACAAAACAAGTCTTAGTCTGCCTAGCCGTCTGCCTGAGTAAACAAGGAACACTGCACTTGCGCGCCCACCCTATGATGTGACTTATTATCTGTCAAATTAGGTCAGTATGCCGAGTTTCTTATCAGCGAAGTGTTTATGTTTATTAAAAGTGCTTTTTGAATTAAAATTTTAAAGTATACTAGTTGTAAATTACTGTGTTTCTACTATGGATTCTATTGCAGTAGGAGAAATTATTTCTTACCATGAATATATGATAATAAATGCTTATTTTTATAATAATAAAAAATAAAATTATTGATGATAATTCTTTGAATATCTTTAAAATTTTAAACAGAGTTAAAGTGAGGTGGACCGGTGGACTGCGCTTTGAAAATAACATTAATACAGACCTTGTATTTTGCTTTTGTGAATACTATTAGAAATAGATGCGACCGAATGCGCCCCTTTAATAATAATGCCATTTAAAGCAGTCAGATATGCTGATTTCAATAAGTAATTGAATTCATTTTCCTCAGGATCAACTGACGAAGAAATACACATAAGTAGACGGGCCCTTATAGGCTATTATAGACTGTGTACTTCTAGAAATGATCAAGATAAAATGAGACAATTGTAAAAAAAGTGAAAAGTGTATTAAAAGTTGCCGATTTTTCAAATAAAATTAATACCACCTTAAAAAGATTAGTCTCTGATTACAAGGCAAGACTTATTCTATCACATCGAAATTTTGCCAAGTGTATCAGCAGAAACAAGACCTGGTTTGATACCAACATCACTTTTTCTGTTGAAACTCCTGTCCGAAAGAAAAATGGTAGACTGGGTGGATGACCAACTAAGAATTTTGAACAATGAGCGTACAAAGCGTAGAAGGACAGAGTATGTTCGGAAGTAGTTAAAACGCGCAGAGCTGGCGTTAGCTGCACAATTAGAGTATCACGCACATGGGGATCTACAAGCCTCAAAAATATTAAAAGAAATTGCTCATCACGGGCTTGGCAGCAAAGTTCCGGAGACTCATGCAATACTTTCCTCTGACAATGCAGATGGGGTGCAATCTTTTTCCAAATTACGAGACAATAATTGAGGCAAAAAAAAGTTGCTACCCTAAAGATATCGTTTGCTCGGAAACTAGTGCCGAAGTACCGCTTCAAAATTTAATGGACCATACCACGGATAGGTTATTATTGTCACTGAATGAAGTCCTGCAAATGCTTTCAAAGGATCAGCAAAAAAATTTCTGCCTGATATCAAAATGGTGATGCGACGGATCTGGTAGTCATTCCGAATAGAAGCAGAAATTCGAAAATATGGAGAGCTCTGACACATCTACGCTGATCACTTCAGTTATGCCGATTCAACTCATATCTGGTGAATCAAGTTCTTCAACTTTGTGTGTTTGGCAAAATCCTCGCTCATCTTCGTCAAGATATTGCGCCCATTAAAACTGCAGATGGCTCATGAAATCCCGGAACTATCAAGACTTGAAGCACATAATTTTCAGGCCCAGCTTGACTCCCTTATACCGACTAAAGTTCAAATGGAGGAAGAGTGTTTTGTAAAGCACAATTTAAAAATGACCATGCTGGACGGTAAGATGATTAACGCGTTAATTAATACGAGCTCTGCGCAGCGTTGCTACCTTTGTGGAACGACATCAAATGATTTCAACAGATTAAAATTCTGCATGGACAAGCCGATCTTTGAAGAAATCCTTAAATATGGCATATCATCACTACATGCTTGGAATAGGTTTACAGAATGTATATTACACCTATCCTATAAACTAAAGGTAGCTAAATGGCAAGTGAGATGCGCGAGCAATAAGGAGATAGTAACAACCGAAAAAATACGCATACAAAGGAAATTTTGGCAGAAACTTGGACTACATGTTGATAAACCAAGGCAGGGTATTTTTTTAGAGGGTTGTGGGAACAAATAATAACCTATTATGATGCATCACTTTATAGAAGCCAATCCTAGCAAACCTGTAGTCGATTTTGTTCAAACGCTCGTTATATGGACCTAAATTTTATAAAAACTAGAAACGTAGAATTTATTTAAGGTACATTAATGACTCACAGAAAAAGATCACTTTTAATTTACTACAGAAGTAAAAAGCATTATCTGTGAATTTTCTATGATGACAGAAAACAAATAGTGAGTCATTTCTATGGTGACGTAAACACATCTTGCTAAATTTATGTATCTACTTTCGTTTTTTTCCTTTCGTAAAATGACCACATGGAACTAGAAATAACTAAATCTGAATAATTTCACAAAACTAAAATATGTTGTACTTTAAGGTAGGCAATAATATTAAAAACATGCCTGCTATAAAATTACTCTCCGTTTTCAAGAAATTGTTTGACTTGCCGACATTCCGATCGTTCGATAAAGCTCAAAACACTTGTATTCCCATACACACATGTAATATTACTGCTGTTTTAACAAAGATAATAATGTGGCGATAGTACTCGAACGTATAAAATTGACGAGGTAAATTTTTAAATGTCACCAATTAAAATATACACGCCTAAATTTGTTTGTGTATTCGTAATAAATAAGAGATAAGTTTCATGATTTCAATCATTATTATTGAAATTTTATCCATTTTTGCTTAAATTCCCTACCTCCTATGTGTTACTGATAGTGACAAGTGATGTATTGGGTTTAGTTTAAATGTCAGCAACCAAACATGTATACAGGATGATTCAGAAAACATGATCACCCCTTCCTTATCTCTCGAGATCACTTAATTACAGATGATGAGTTGCGGTTGCACCGTATACTCCCTTAAGACTAAAACTGTGTGGAAGTATACAGAACATTTGTGCTATCGGCTAACTGGTTTAAGTCATGAGGCAGGAGCTCCTTATGCTGTTACATAAAATCTCTCCAAGTTATCAGGCCACTATCAACCCGTTCTTGTGTGGCAAATAAGAATGTACAGAATGAAACAGAAAAACCAGCAATTTTAAGTAATGTGATACAGATACGATATGGTCTCCACGCTCCGGGAAGTCTCAGGATATGGGCACTACTCCGTTTGCGGTGGTAACTGTCCAGCGGTGCTATTAGGCGCCGCTCTTTTGGTAAAACCTATGGTGTTCTATGTACAATTCAGTCCCGTAAGTATTCTCGAAATTAATTTAGGCTCTTCGTTATACTTTCTTTGAAAACTTATACGTCTAAAGAAATGCTTGATACTTTGGATTAGCCTTATAGCCTATAGTTGTATTTATCGTTATAATTATAAGTTTAACAACAATGCCTAAGATTTCTAACCACTATATATTATACGTAGGTTGTAGAAATATTCGACACTATCAACAAGTTTCTTTACAATAATGAAAAATTTCCAATTACGTTTACAGTAGAAAGTTTAAACGAGAGTGAAATTTACTACAAAATATATGATTTCCAACTGTTTATTACAAAATGGACGTAGAGTTTTATTACAAAATGATGATTTCCAACGAGTTTATCTACGAGTTTTACTTCGATTTTTACTTCAAGTTTTACTTCGAGTTTTACTTCGAGTTTTACTTCGAGTTTTACTTCGAGTGTTACTTCGAGTTTT
This sequence comes from Rhamnusium bicolor, assembly GCA_029963845.1. Classification (NCBI taxonomy): domain Eukaryota; kingdom Metazoa; phylum Arthropoda; class Insecta; order Coleoptera; family Cerambycidae; genus Rhamnusium; species Rhamnusium bicolor. The sequence goes on along the minus strand of JANEYF010003975.1, from coordinate 368,368 downwards.
ACTTTGGGTTTTACTTAGAGTTTTATTTAGAGTTTTACTTCGTTTTACTTGTGTTATACTGATGTTATACTGATGTTATACTGGTGATTAATTAAAGGAAAAACGGTTTTAATACTAGAATGTTAAAATTAAAAAGCAGAAGAAACCAAGAATAAAAAATAATAATTCTAAAAATTATTATCCTTAATCTAATGTTTGAATAATCCCTAATTACAACAATAATTACCTCTTTGATGATGAAAGCAGTTTATTAAATGGTCATCAAAAATAGTTAATTAAATAACTTATTAAACCGAGTTGATGAGTAGCTATGAAGTTTACCAGTACAGAAATTGAAATCAAATGGTATTTTTCAGCTCTCTAGTTATAAGGTAAACTCTATTAATACAAGAAATGCGGCACAGATGCCAACCTAATAGACCTGAAAATACCAAACACAGATTTATATATAAAAATTAGTCAACAACAAAGTACTCATTTAAAATTAAGCTTAAGAGCTTTATTGAAATTAAGCTAATAAAGAAAATGGGTTCAGTAATTACAAAAAAAATTATTAGTTGTCTAAGCTTAGGTGCAAACCACACAGGGTAATGAAATCTAACTCTCACATGTTAATCAATGCTCGTTTATTATCCATGATCAATGTTAGAGGTCGATACTGCTTGACAACTGATGCTGGTGTCATAAATTACAGACTGAAATACAAACGATACAAACGATTTCGCGGCGCATAAATTTCACTCGAGCACACTGGGACATGTCTGCATTTATTAAAACCACTCTTTAAATGTTAGGAACTATTTCATCATGTTCGTTAAAGACAAGTGAGTTTAGATCGGGTAATCGAGGAGACCGTGTCTTCCAGTTCAACGCCACGGAAATTGTTGTTTCAAAAATTTCTAAGTTTCATATGTCCTGGTGATGGAGCACTGTTAGTACCATAGATTCAGTCTTCTGAGCGTCTTCGAGTAATAGTGTTAAACTATTAAAAATACCAAATATGATACGAAAAGACGAGTAGGTAAAACGCATGGATTATTTTCGTCTTTATTTGTTAATATTTACATGCCACTTCCTCTGAAACTATCGTTTCCGAACTGAATGAGAATTTTCGTCAGGCCATTGGGGAAGATTGTGAGTATAAATAAATGTAGCCTCATCATACCACAGACAATTTTCAAAAATCCCGCTTCTTGGTTGACACGTACACAATTTTGACACCAGGATAATCGGTAAGTGGCAACACAAGTGGCTTCGTGGTCAAGCGATAAGAACATTATATGCTCATTATTACGCTTATTATGATGCATGCGCCGCACATTTTAGCCAACTCTAGATTAGCAATTTTTAGTTTGTTCCTACTTTCTTCGTGTAAGTAACCAGCGCTTCTCAAAACAACCGCTTTTCATTTATTAATTTTTTTTAGGTGTTGCTGAATCTGTACACCAGATAGTATGGACATTGCTGGTGAGAAGGTTATTTTTTTCAACACACAGTGATACACCCGGTTATCACTTAAGATGTAAGTCCAAATAAAAACTTTAGAAAAAAGTCTGATATAAAAGTTGTTGTATATCAGTGAGATTACACAGTGATGTATTCAATACAGGATATCAAATTTTGCCTGGTCAAATAAAGTTTTATTTTTTTTAAATGGAACTCTTTTTACATTATTATATTTTTGGAATCCTTGTGAAACATGCTTATCAAAAACATAGACATGTTGGGGTGTCATTCAAAATAATACACTTAAATCTACAGTGTGGAAATTAAGTAACGCATAAATTCAGTAATTTCGTTGATATTAATTTTTTTGGAAAAAGTCTCGAAGGGGTATAGCGATATTAACTCCAGCAAATATTTTCAGTCTATTTTCAGTTTCTTATGTCATTTATTTTTTAAGTTATGACATCATCAACTTTTTTTTTAAATGGCAACCTATATTTTTTTATTTTTGATTTTGATAGTAGTTTTTATTCCGGTTCCGACTGTATAAAATTTTCAATATGTCATTATGTGAAAAAAATCGAGAAAAACAGTCTTAAAGTTCTAATGACAAAAATTCATTAAATTGGAAAAATTTATCTAGTTGCCGGTGTATCACATTAGTTCGATTTTTCAACTATTTGTAATTTCAAAATAAAAACAAATGTGCCGTCGATAACTTTCCGTCAAACTTAGGCAACTAGATAAATTTTCCCAATTTAATGAATTTTTGCTATTTGAACTTTAAGACTGTTTTTCTCGATTTTGTTCAAATAATAATATATTGAAAATTTTATACAGCCGGAACCGGAATAAAAACTACTACCAAAGTCAATAATAAAAAATATAGATTGTCATTTAAAAAGTCGATGACGTCATAACTTAAAAAATAAATGACATAAGAAACTGAAAATAGACTGAAAATATTTGCTGAAGTTAAAATCGCTATACCCCTTCGAGATTTTTTCCAAAAAATTAATATCAACGGAATTACTGAATTTATGCGTTACTTAATTTCCACACTGTATATGATGTTTTCCATAAAAAAATACAAATTTGTTCTACCATTGAAACTCCAAATACACTGTTTATAATTTAAATATATCAATTTATACTACAATTAATATACAACAAAATGTATTTGATTTTTATTTCGTACCTTTAATAATAAAGAAATCTATTACTTTGACTATGGCATCTGAAGGGTAAATTTGGAATGTTGAGCACTCTGTATTTCATGAGACATTGAGATTACACCCCAATATGTTCATATTTTAGAAAAGCAGTTTTCTCAAAGATTCAGAAAATCTAATAATATACCATAGGGTAGGTATTCCATCCTGTATAAATTTTATATACATTAGTTTGTAGTCCGATTGATATACAACTTTTGCATAAAACTTTTTCTCTAGCTAAGATAGCATAGTTTTTATTTGGCCTTACATTTTAAGTGGTACGTGCGGTACATTTATAAGTTTCTTATTTTTTACATTTTTACTAACAAAAAAGGTTTTTAATCAGTTATCACTCTCGCATCCAAACTTTACTTCAAAATCAACTGCCGTTTTGCGTTTCAATATTGATTATTATATAGAATATTATACATTTGTTGAGATGGCATATATTTCTCAATCTTTGTATATTCTATACCATAGAAAATACTTTTAAAAGTTATATTGTTGCTTTACATTTTGCCGACACCGAATGTGTGTGGTCCTCAAAAGCACAATACCAGTTGCTTTAATTTTGATTATATTGTATGATAATTTAATCACATATAAATCAAATACGCAAATCATCACTTGGTACATAATAGAAACAATTCGAAATTCAGTATCAGTGATCAATGCTCGATACCAAGAAATAATTTAAATAACAGTTATCACATTATTTCATTGCTTCCATTTCAAACATTTAATTCCACTGATTATTATGATTTACCACGGCCGGTTCATTTGAAATTGACTAATAATTCCAATAAATGCCGGTCGGCAATCGAATCCTTTAAGTTCCTTTTGAGGAGAGCCGCCTGAGGAAGTGGCCTACTGTGATTTCTTTTCATTGAGGTTCAATAAAAATCACCACACGGTTACTAAGAGGCGAAATCAGGCCTTGCTGTGATCGTAATAGTTTCAATTCAAGTCGTCGAATACCCTGGACTAAGAAAAACAGTAGGTAAGTAAATTATGTGGATTTCAATGGGGTTGATTTAATCGATATGGTTGTGGAATTTTTAATTTACGCTAACAACAATTCAACAAATTTATTTGCCCGCAACTGTTCATCACTATATACAGGGTGTCCAAAATTTACATTATGCGCCGTCCAATAATTTCAGCCGATACATTTATTTTATGTGTCATCTGAGTATGTAATTCTGTCACAGTAAACACTAATCAGAAGACTATCTCAGCTACATTTCATTCATAAATCTGTTGAGCTTCTGGGACCTCGAATGCAGGCGGTTGCGTCACGAGCATAGTATTTTAAAAAGATACCATGGATGTACGAAGCAAATTTATCGTTGTTGATTAATAAAATAAATAACTATTAGTTAGGAAATAAACCACGGGTTTTTAATGTTTGTACACCCAGCTGTATATGTTTTATTTTTTTAACACTATATGTGGTTAAAATAAAAAATAAGTATATGAGAATGAATAAAAGAAAACTAAAACTTTATTACACATATAAAGATACAAGTCACAGTGTTATGAACAGTCAGTATTACAAACAAAATCTGCAGAATTCTATCGGATGAAGCCCCCAGTGATACGGTGGTATAGTTTGCGAAACAAATATTGTGACGCGACGTCCGGGGTAATATGCTACGGAACGCAGAGCCGGATTTAATTGTATTCTTCGCTCGTTAACTTTTTCAATGATAGTTTTTGTGCTGAGTTTAGCTAGCAATAATTTAACAATTGTACAAAAGAGTATTAACTTGAAATAAAAGTACTGAATTTAATGTATTGACTACACATACAGCAGTTACAGTATTCAAGTTTGCTTAATATAAATTGTTACTACCCAGCAAAAACTGCGAGGAGGTATGAGCATTTCTTGCCAGGAAACGATGGGTATGGTTATTTAAAAAGTAACAAGAACGCTTTAAAAACACAATAAAAACAAAAAAATATACTCTCAAAATAGTAACAGAAATAAATATTTTTCTTAATAAATGAACTAAAAATAAAGTCTAATAGTAAAGTTATTACTATAATAAAGACAGAAAAACATATTTTTGTCAAAATGAAAACAAGTAATAACATTATTAAATAATAACATCCTGTAAAAGAATGTTTCTCAAGCACTGAACCACGAAAACACGAAAAGCGGAATTAAATAATGCAGTCGATATCACAAAACTTACTTCTTCACTTCATATCACTTTCTTTACCTCACCTCCCATTGGTTCTTCCTCTGAATCCTCGTCTTTCTCACTCTCTTCCTCATTCTCCTTGTTCAAATGTATAATAAATTTATTTCCACTATTTATATAAAATTTGGCAATTTTTAAATAACCATCCCCAATTGTAATTACTTTCCTAATTTTTTTTCCCAATCTTCCTTGTTATTTCTCGACACTTCATTTTGAATTAACTCTTTAACGACTTTTTTATCGAATTTCGAAAAAATATTTCCTTTTCTAACGAGAAATTAGAGTCATTAACTCGTCGCTTCAAAAGATTATTGTAGACATTAAGGCAAATTTATTTCGCTTGCTCGTTCAAATGTAACCGATTTTTTCTTAATGAAAACACTAATGAACTTTGATTTTCTTTATCACCGTAATCACTATCACTTTCATTTTCACAAACACAATAAGATGTAGAGGCCTCCCACGGTCGAAACAATTTTACATCAAAAACCTTCTTAAATTATTTTCAAAAACACACCAGCAAATAAACAGATATGAAATAATTATTACTTATATTACACTATTACACAACTCACTGCAACACGATAACCCTTTTAAATTATTTTCAAAAAGACACCAGCAAATTAACAGATATTAAATAATTATTACTCATATTATACTATTACGCAACTCACTTCAACACGATAACCTTCTTAAAATATTTTCAAAAATACGTCAGCAAATAAACAGGTACTAAATAATTATTATTTATCTTATAATATTATATTTACAATATATCACCACTGCTAGAATGATTCGGTAACAAAATTAAAAGTGGCTCTGAAGTATCACAGAATGTAAGTGAAACTCCGCTCCGGTCACGTGTCAGCAAAAACAACAATCATCGTTCTCGCTCTAATGTAAGCAGTGTAAAAGATGGAAGATGTTATGTGTTATACATTTCCCGCCTACATATCGCGTCTTGCACCGCACGTCCCGTTACAATATAGGTTTCGCTGATTATACTTGAAGTATAGTAATACCATGTTTTTCTGCCATATAGCCAATGACGTATTTTATAAAGAGTTGTTTATTTAAATTTACTATAGCTTATAGCTAAGGATTGCATTTTGCTGTAAATACACATTGGCGAGTGTGTGAGAGCCAACACACGTGTATTTTTAAATAGCAATCACAAGAGTAAACGTATATTAGTAACATTTATTACAAATGTTCCGGAGTTAGTCTCGGGTGCTTCTCATTAATAATCCATTTGTATTTGAGAAGGACCGTTCAATGTTGACACATGTAATTAGCGCATATTTAAAATATATGTATATGAATTTTTTCAGAGACTTCACATTTATGTCTTGTGTAGAAGAATCTAGTATTTTGCCATTTAAGAAGTCATTTCAGGTGTGACATCTGCCACCCCGATGCCCGGGAAATTCAAAAACAAAAAAATAAGTTTTGAAAAAAATCTTTAAAAGGTCGAATAGACGTTAAATATATAAAGTATAAAGTGACAGATCCAAAAAGATCAGCTTTACTAATAGCTCTTTCATCACCACAATTTTCATAAAATCTATTTGTCCTTCTGAACAACTGAATAATTTGCACCAAGAGCTTGTTCTTTTCAATTTGTCTCGAGTGTTAGTTACTACTACTAAACTACATGGAATATGTTCCAATATCTGCCCAAAATAATCCTCAAAAACATCTATATTTATATTTTGGCAGCTCTTCGCTACGATTTCATTGGGGTGCGAATAACCACCTTCTATGAAGCTATTAACATTACCAATATGAGTGATCATTGATCTGCGATCTTTTCACATGGTGCGCCAACCTTCTAGATGCCCCGTCATTACAGCCATATATCCAACTAAATATTTTTATTTCTATTGCAAAACTGTTGTTTTGGTCTTAAATTACTTTTCTCCAACAAATAATTTCGTCTTTTTCAAATACCGTCTTCATCTTTAAATGCACTTAGAATTTTGTTCAGTTTTCTTCTTCTTGGAGATTGTTTTTGTGACTGCATGCTTTCACTATACAAGGTCAATTCCAACCTTCGTCATATTTAAACATAATATCAAACGCACTATCAACACTACTAGTCGGATTATAGTATTTAACAGCATTGTGCACATTGAGGATAATAGTATTTTCTTTGACTGACAATGCACATTTTGTTACTCGATTGACAGGAATGACAATGACAGGCACTGACCATTTTTACTCACGAAGTACGTCTTCGATATCAAAATGTTCTATAATTGCCCTGTCTAAAATACTTGAGTCTTGTTAAGTCTAAGTTAACGTCATAGTCATGGAGTAGTCTACATATAGGAGAAATACATTTACTTAATGATTAGCGATATTTGATTGCATAAAGAATATTCACGATATATCTAGCAAAATATATCGGACCGACTACTGATCCCTGACGGACACCAAATTTAATAGCGCGAATAAGGTGTGTTAAGATAATTTGAAAAAGTCAAAATGAGAGAGACAGATTTACAGTAGTTCTAAAAAAATGTAGTTGGATCTATTGGACGGCTCCTAAATTTTCTGTGTAGAAAATATTTATAGTTGTGGCGAGCAAAACATATTTTTGTAGATATTATTTATAGTTTATATTTTCATGATCAACAATCAGAAGTTTTTTCGTATATCCAATAATATGAAAAGTATGTCTTTAGATAAATGAATTCTTAAAGATTCTTCAAATAAAGAACATCCCGTAGAAATTATACTTATTTTTAAATGTATTTAAAAGAAGATTGCGGTATGGCCGATTGAATAGCACTGGCGGACAAAAAAAAAATATATATTTTGTAACACATACCTGAATACCATATACCATTGAAATAAAGCCTTCCGATTACCCTGGAATGGGTTGGAACCTTTGATGCGAAGATAACACTGATGTAGTTTTCCACAAGACACCATATAGTGCACGCGACGCGAGTTTCGCCAACCAAGTTGGCATCATATGGAGATGATTAAAACACCTTATGCTAACAATGTACCATATTTATACCTAAACTATTGTCACGGTTCGGTGAACCGGGCAAAAGGGTTAAGAAATGTATTGTGGGTAATAATAACAACAACTTTTTTACCGATACATCCATACGTATTATTATACGACTTCTTAAACGCTTTGAAAATAATTTAGATAAAGTTTCCTCCGTGAAAAATTAGATGTGTAAAAATTTGAGAAAGGGTCCTCCCTTTCTCAAATTAAAACAGTATATGTAAAAGTATAAGGGTTGACATATTTTGTTGTTGAATTAGTTATAATTTATTGATAATTCCGTGATATTAAAAGGGGGGAGACCACAACGAGCTAATGCAAAGCAGTAAATTACCGTGAATTTAGTGTAAAGTCAAAGATGTTACTTGCTGAGTTAAAATTGTATCAATTTATTACGTTAAAATCGTGCCAAATCGTTCAGATGTCACTAGATAGACCAAAGTTTACCTCGCCGTTAAAATGAATGTCCTTCTTTTTTTAGAGAACTCTACTCGTAAATACTGGTCTGTAAATTAATCTTTCGACAAGCCGTTATGAATACAATTTTGCGTTTATTTATACGTATTGCCTCGAAATTTTACTACTCTTTCTCTAATTTTATTGTCGGATTCGTAATTACTTAATTTATTTACTTAGAACATAGCGTATATGTTTATTAGACCATGCTTCTTCTTCTGTTGAGTAAATAACCACTAAGTAAAGTGGACATCAGCAATCTGTTCGTAGTTAAACATCTTGCGATTTGAGAGTAAATTATTTATAATTTTGTTCAACCAATTTTTTGTTTATGTATTTAATTTACAAAATCAAGTTTCATATTTTTATTTGCCATATACAAATTGGGCAAAATTCAGTTTTGGTATTTTACATTTAACAATGAGCACGAAGAATACAATGCAATGATAATAGTTATGAATATAAAAGAAGGATAGAAACAGTCAAAAAAATCAAATTACATGGGTAAGATATGGGTATGATCCCACACACTTCCCAATTAGCAGAGGACGTGGTCAGCAAATGAATAAACAATGCTCACTGATATGTAGAACTCGTACATATGTACACCTACTGAAATATTCCCTGAAAACAGAAAAACAGAAATTTATACATGTTAAAGTGAGTTTTATTTAATTTTAAAATGCTAATCCATAAACTAGTATTTTAAATAAAAACGTAATAGATTCTTTTACAATTACACTACACTGTGGCAATTCAGGGAATATACGTAGGTACCTGCGCTTTGTGAATCAACTGGGAATAACAGGAAGGGGAAAACCACATGCAGTTTGACAATACATTGCGTAACGTCGAGCCCTATATAACAACAGCACGAAATTATATAGTGCCGATAGGTCTTTTGAAATGTCTCATTGTTAACCTTCATAGGCCACAATCAATTTGTGGATTCGCGATATCCTGAGATTGCAATTTGACGGTATGTGCAGTAGCTGTTAATAAATAATAAAGGCGGCTTCCAACGGCACGTGGTTCGGCGAGTTTATTGTCTCGGCAAATCAGTTTCGCCGAGCGCTAGTCGGCGAGCCACATTCGGTTCCACGGCACGCAGGTCAATTCGACATTTCGCACGTCGCGCAAATCTGCAACCATAAGCTTGGATTGACAATCCCACTTTGGTTACAGCAGTGGAGTGGTGAGCATCGGTGAAAATGAAAAATCGACAAAGGAAGCGCATTGTCCCCATTGCTGCAGCGTATTACTTTATGTTGTGTAAATATTTACAATTAAAAAAAAGAAATAAAAAAGACGATGGTTTTATAAAACCTAACACACAGTTCAGCCGAGCCGAGCCTTCGATGCTTGTCCTCCTTTGACTCGTGTCATATTTACCAACAACTGGCGGGGATTCCAAACCGCGCTGCGCATTGTAGAGCGTACTTATTCCAACCATGCGTATCTTGGCAAAGCCATACTCGCCGAAACACGCGCCGTTGGAAGCCGCCTTAACAAAGTGAATGAATGTATTAGAAAACGCAGTGGACCCACTCATTAGTCATTATAAAGCTGGTAGAAATGAGCAGCGGGAGATAGGCGTATGCATCATAATAGGCGTAATAAAAGAAATTATCTAGTAACAAAAGCAATAAACGGTTACAATTTATAACGATGTATGCATAACTTACCCTATTAACTAGCTTGATGACCTAGCTTCATTATCACAAACTGGAGAAGATCTGTAAAAACATTACAGCATCAGGTATATTTCTATGGTTGTCTCCGTGAATGATGTTCGCTATGGTGAAAAAATATGCGTTTATTTGGGAATGACCGTTCGCATCTATTGATTGAAATAGTCTTTGAACGTACATAACTGATCTGGTAACCCCAGACCATTAATAGCATCACAAATTTGTTTTAATCTGGTAAAACTGGTGTCTTGCTTTAACACACGTGCACACTTTTCTCCAGCGGGCTCATTTATTGCGTCACCTATATATTGTAGCAGTCGATTTATTTCGTCCACTATTCGCAGTGACTCCGCTAACGAAATGCGCTGTTTTGTAACTTTTGTATGGCGTCATGTAATCTTTTATAGTTCTTGTGAATAGTTTTTAAAGCTATTTCAACAGAAACCTCTTTGACTTTTGTCTGGCTTTCCTCAATAGCTGCAGCCTCGTCTGGATTGAATTGTAGTTTCACAGCTTTTATTTGTTGTAAATATTCTACATAATAAAAAGCTGCGTTCAACCATGTTCCACAGCGTATAAGAACCGGCTGTGGTAGTTCGGGAATACCTGGACACTTGCTATGAAATGAGCGAAGACGTTTAGGAGATTTAAAAAATACTACTTTTTTGTACTTGCTATTAATGCAACTGAAAAACCTTGTCGCATAGTTTCTGCTACAAGGTGTAAAGCATGCACTTTACATATAACACGTACCAACCTACAATCGTGTTCGTTAAGAGAACGGTCTACCAAACGCATTGTCGAGGCATTTTCGGTCACAAACATCAACACTTGACTTTTTGACAGGTCAAATTTATCTAACGTCTCCAGCACCACCCACGTAATTGTTTGGCCAGTACACTCAGTTAGTCTTTTGCTAGCTAGTAACAGTCGAAATGTCGGTATAAGACGGTTCAGTATACGTACTATAACATTTAAAATAGAATTTTTTTTACGATCTGTCGTCTCGTCAACATATAACATCAGCCGTGTATATTTTAGTACACATTTGATCTTATTTACAATGTCTTCGCGTACAGTTGGTACATAGTTACGAAACGTTGTGCGATTAGGTAGCGTCACCTTGGGATTGTATTTAATCCAGAACTCCTGAAATGGTTGTTTATCGAGTATGTGCAGCAGAACATCACAGGCAATCAGCATTAAGAATAAATCGAACATAAACTGTGTTGTCGAAGTCACGCCATTTTTTTTTTGGTTTTATATTGCACAGAATTTACGTGACGTTTACAATCACGTTTGTCCCAGTACATCAAGTCTGTCTCGCATACGTTACAAATTATTGTACCACCATTATAGAATTATTCCGAGATTTCATCGATAAATTTATTCACATTGTCAGCGTATGGCCGTTTTTTACCCTTGCGCACATTTGACATATTTTATTACTAAATTAATATTAACAATAAAATACGACAAATGAAATTATCAACAATACAACGGAGAGGAATAAATTAGCGTGTAAACACTACGACACACAACAATGGACTAGTCTCGTGGCTTGCTTCGATTTGTCCGCCGACCGGTCGTTGCCTCACCAGGTATCTACCTGCTGTTGCAACACTGAATAGCCGCACGACTTGCCAGCTTTAGACTCATCATTACTAAATTTAATTTTTATTCCGTGTCTCACAATGTCAAAATTTCAGTCACTTTAATGGTAATACTGGTGGACAACTTTGGTGAATATTTCAATAAAATTTCTCAACGGAATCTCGGGGTTGTAATCTTTATTAAAACCAGTATGAAGAGTTGGTTATTATTTGATATTTATGATAAAGATTAGGAAATTATTGAACCTGCCTACGTTAAGTAGGTGTAAAGTAAGCGTTCTATTTCCATTTAACTCGTAACATTTCTCACCATTTCCAACAGATCTGTCTAGCTCAGCAGATAGATTTATATATTCTTCTTAGATCGAAAACGGAAATTATTAAATACGTTTTCAAATTAAATTGGAAACCTGCGTATAATAATTCACCACTAATGGGTTCTTTCACTTAACTTTATTCCCGAAATTTATTATGTTACACACATCCACTGGTAATGAAATAAATAGTACTTAAGACTTTCATAATTATACCTAAGTTTTCAACAGGCTTGGCTTCGATTCAAATTATTACCGAAATAATTCTTGAATTGGATTTTACATTATAGGTTTTTGAAGTGACATGTTTATTAACATTTATTAATTCCAGATAATCGGGAGGTACTGTGAAGAAAATTAGCAAAAAACTACTTTGTAGCGCTTACTAAAGCGCTCGTGTGGTTTCCAATCAAGATATTTTATTTCTCATACATCGAACGTTACAAAAAAAATTTCCATTTACTGAACTGGACCGCCTTGTTTAAATCTATACTAAATTTATGAAATTCATTTCCCTTTCCTGCTTTAGCGTATATATGGCAGTTATTGACTGATTTGTGGTGGCTTAGGCGGCAGATATTATAGAAAAGAGTCCAAATTTAAAGTCCCAGCATATTTTACGACTCCTGCAACAAAAACAACTAAAATAAATAATAACTGAACAGTTAAAATTGACAATATTGTTTGGGTCATTAAAATTTAATTGCCTTAAACATTAAATTATCTTCGTGTGATCCTTCGTACATACAAAAATTAATTAAAATAAATTGAATTTAAATTAAACACTTCACACTGTATATCAGATAATGTCAATGGAAACAAAAACTAAATAGGAACGCTGCGTATTTGTAAAATTATCACAGATCAGTGGCGTAAGTTTTAAAATTAAACACCACCGTTAACGTAAACCCATTTATCCCTAAAAAAAGTTGGAGATGCAGGAGTTTCAGAGCTGTTACAATCACTGACGAAAAGGGCTTCCGTCACTAAACCCTCGCGTCAATATCTATTTGGCTTGATGACGGTCTCGGATGCTAGGGCCAGGCAGGACTATTGCCTTTTTACGCTAGTCATCGCTGTAGACCTGGACCGGCCTCGTGCAGGGCGGGTTAGCTTACATTACGAACGGCCCCACTCGCAAATGTGAGCGGTGCCGAAGATTTCGGTCAACCTCCCTGGGTCCTGGCTGATGAACTCTACTGGCTAGGGCCTCTTCTGGCGCTCTTCTGTCTTCGTCTTCTTTCTTCGCCAGCTTGTCACCCCCGGGGGGTAGTCATCGGTCTGTCAGGAACTGTGCGGATATTCTGTGACTTGGGATTGACTGCCAGTACACAAAGTGTCAATTGACACATTGTCATCTGGATCATCGGACAAGGTGAGGATGAACTATGTAGCTCTAGGAGGTGAGGGCCTAAGTGCTTTCTTAGCACTTTCGTCCTTCACGGAGCCAGGGGGACACTAAACCCTAAGCACGCAAAAGAAGTATTTTTATTTTTTGAGCATTAAGCACTCTTAATAACAAAGTGCTTTTCGACCATTACAAAAGAGACAAAGGAACACGAAAGCCGGTCTATACCTGCTCTAGGAAACATCTACTACAGAAATATAGAATGAAACTTGAAACGTCCATACACTAATATTAATATTCTGTACTGATTTCCACCTCCGCGGAACTCCAAAAATGTCATGAACAATAATCGTTGTTGGTAATCACAAAACCGACTTAAATTATGAAACAAAATTCTTAATTTAAATCGGTTTTATGATTACGAATAACAATTGTTCATTTTTTTCTAAAGAGAAAAAATATTGGCAGTTTACTCTTCAAAGAATTTCACATTTCTTAAGTTTTTGATTACCTTGTATAATATTTGATTGCGGCTCTTGAATTTTAAAAATAAGCTTTTTATGAACAAGACTTTTTTTCGAAAAATTGAAAATAATAAAATTTACAAGTATTGTGAACACTGTATATACAATTACGCAAACTGATCTGTCAGATATTAACTGACGTGCAGCTACTATATTTTTTATTTTGATTTTTTTGTCAGGCTTTCAGGTCGTAAAAATTCCATACAAAGCGCGTCTTAGATAAAAATATCACCGAAACCAACACGGTACAACGGGAGTGGGATTCAACGCGGGGGGCGCAGGACGAAAGCATATTACGGGTTACAATACCACTACATCATTTGGGTGTAAATGGTACTATATCTCGTAATGTACTATATACATTCCAACAACGTAATGGTACTATATCCCACAATTCCCAAATGTACTTTCGTCCTGCACTGTATTCACTGCCGCTCCCGTTGCACCGCGTTTGTATGAGTGATCCTTCATAATGCCTTGAGAAATACGACTGGCGGAGGGAAGTATCATTTCTAATCAAACTGAAGGTGGGTGAATCCGCATGGTTTATGAGTTAGGTAGCTCTCGTCAAAAGAACATCGCGCTACTCCAAAGGACTTGGCACGTGAACATCATCACTGGGAAGCAGATAAACTGTAAGTTTGCTGACGAATTCATGTATATAATCGTTCAGACCGATGTACTCTTGTTGTGACAAGTTAATGAAAATGATAGACAAAAAATACTGGAACCCAGTGTAGCCTTTGGCGGAGGCGACATTGAATTGGTGGTACTCCAAGGAAAATTAACATTTTTTTTCTACTCCCTACATAGAAAATGCTATTTTGCTCCCTCATTTCAGGGAGCAAAGTAGTACTTTTTCTCCCTCGGGAGGAAAATACTTTGCTTCCCTAGGGACGAAAATACTTTGACTCCCTCTGGAAGCAAACAAGTAAAAACTTCAAATAGCTGTAATAGTAGTGTATAGACTTCTTTTATTGATACACAAACTTCCTGAAAATGAATGCTTTTCTTTGAAACAGATTTTTTATTACTTATTTTTATTTATAAAAATTGAAAACAGTTTAAATCGAGGTTTAAATTAACATCAATAACTAAATATTGTTAAAATTTATGGTACAATTAGTTAAATTACTAATGGAGATTGCCCCTGAAGAAATATTGGCCCTGCTGGTGGAGATCAGTTCCTGTTTGTTGTTTTCCAAAGTCTTGGTCGCTGATGAAGTACTTGTAGAAACAAAATTTTCAAAAACAAGACAACGTTTTTTGGTACTTGAAGTAATACTTTCTCCCGTAATTATTTGGCTGGCTACCTCACATTTTTTAGAAATACAATCATCTAAGTACCCTTCTGCTACTGCGTTTGTTCGCCATTCCCCATGTCTTTTTAGAATGAGAATGTCACTTCCAGCATTGACTAATAACGTAGCTGAAGTACGGCGGAAACTGTGTCCAGTATAGCCTTTTGAATCATCCAAATTTAAAAATATTGTATGGAATTTTGGCAATTCTGTTTTTGCCAATTACCTTTTTTGTACATTTCCCTTTAGCATAAGTTACAAAAAATCTAGAATGACATGTTTTAGGGGACCTACAGTCCAGATATTTTCTATACATATCCAAGACAGATACTCCGTTTAAAATCTCATTTGTTATTGTAAATGTCTTTTTGATATTAGTTTTTGAGTCAGGTATTTGCACCACCAAAATATCGCCTTTATCACTGATATCCTCAAGTACCATTTTAACTAATTCATCGCTACGGCATGTACCCGCAATTCCAAATATAAGCACAACCTGAAAAAGGAAAATGCACTTATGATAACTGCCGAAAATGTCACTTAATTGTCATATATATACTTTCTAATAAAAAATGCTGCGTTACGTTTTTATTTATTATTCAACAATAACGATCAAACTTACCTTCATAAGTTTCATCTGGAGCTTCTGCAAAAAACTTGTTGATATCCTTCCTTGGCTTTCTTGGCTTTATATCCAGCAGATTTCCTTTTTTTAAAAAGCTACTAATTTAGGAAACTTAATGTCGATATTGTCTTTAATTTGGAGTGTAGATCGCAACATGCTGTATTTGCTCCATAATGTTGAAGGCTTCAAATCGGCGCATTTTTTGGAAAAATAAAATAGGACCACTTCTTCACATATTTTTCTTATTTGCCTAGTCTCCATCCAACAATTAAATAGCTGGTAATCTTTTTCATATTTTTCACGAGACTTTAACGGTAATAGATCTAACAAAACCACGTTTGCTTCTTCTAGAATATCTTGAGGAACTTCATCTTCACATTCGGAATACATTATTATAAACTTTTTTGGAAGTTCGTTTATTTTGAAAACAAGAAGCAACCTTAGCAACGTTCCATGTACTTTGATTTTTAACAATATTTACTTATCTAAATACCTATTATGACATTTTGACATATTTGGTTTTTTTATTGTCATGCATAAGAAAATATAATAAAATATATGTAAAACCAATGTAAAACACTGTAAATGGTCGTAGAAAAAATCATATGTATTACACAGGAGCAAAGTGCCATTTCCTCCCTTGGATATTGATGATCAAACTATCCGCGGGTGGAAATTATGCACTTTTCTCCCTTGTCATACAAATAGCTATTTCCTCTTTAGGAACAGATATATACTTCCCATGGTACTTAAATTTTCTCAAAATTTTTAAGTACAGTGGAGACGGTACCCGTCTACAACGAGCTAACATAGGCAACAACATCTTTTTTGGAATTCAACAACTAACGAATGATTGACCGCTGCGTTTCAAGTACTGTACTCCTATAAAACACATGGTCCAGATTAGTAAAGTAGCATTTAGTAATTGTAAGAGATATATGTAAGTATGCCCCAGTACTAGTGAACAGATTTTTTTGGACATTTGACAACATCATTGGTACTTCACAATTAACAGATAGATTTGCAATTTTAGGAAGAAAACTCGTATATTTTTTAATTAATTGACTAGATATATTCTCGGTTGCAAAAATTCCCCCACAGAATGGTGTAAAGTACATAAACATCGTATTTAAAAAAAAAAAAATACGAAAAATGGGTGCTGCTAAATATTTATCGATTTTATAATAGTTTTATTCAATACTCTGTAGAATTTATACCTGTATTTTGTTAGAAGTTAGATGAAGGTCGATAAAATTTGTCTCAATGTCCAAACAATCGAAGGTAATTGGCAGTCATTTTGAAATTCGACCTCAATTCAGTTATTAGATATGATTTGAACAAAACAACTACTCAGCGGGCAAATACCCGACCTGCATTGGATTATACCTTCAAATCATGATAGATCGGTAGCCAATATCACTTGTCAAATTCTAACCAGACATAGACCGGTTTCGAACTTCTTAGTTCTCCTCAGTATGCCATAGGTTATGGAACAGACAAATGATAGTGGCCAATCTGCTAGTCATATACTGACTAAGGTAAATTGAGTAGTGGTGAGAGGTATGTGAAACTTCTGATATGGTCCAAATGCTACTATCCGATCGACATCATAGATGTCTCTGTGGCGGATAGCGACTTGCTCAGCAAGTACCGAGAGCGGCAACCTCTAGCCCAGGTAGACTAAACTACTGTTATTAAATATGATTTGAATGAAACACCTACTCAGCTGACAAATACCCCGACCTACATTGGATTATATTGGTTTGGATTATATTGCATTGGATTATATATTGGTTAGGAATTGATAAGTGATATTGGCTACCAATCTATCACGATTTGAAGGTATTATTTGAAGGCATATTTAATAACACTAGTTTAGTCTACCTGGGCTAGAGGTCACCGCTCTCAGTACTTGCTTCGCAAGTCGCTATCCGCCACAGAGACATCTATGATGTCGGTCGGATAGTAGCATTTGGACCATATGAGAAGTTTCACATACCTCTCACCACTACTCAATTCGGTTGTTGACGAATTTTTAAAAATGATGAAATATAATACTGGAGGCACTTATTTAGTTATAAAGTTAATTTGGAAGAGAAATTCTAAGCGTTCTATATTTAAAAAATACGTTAAACTTCGGCTATTTGAATGTGCCGCGAAAACGGTAGTGACATCATATCGGTAGTTAGCTATGAAGTGATATGCACAACAAAAGAAGAGGAACAAGTTGACAATGAACAAACTAACCTAATCGCTCATCTGTCAAAAATTAAGTAGATGTTGAACTAGAGGTATGTTCGTTAGTGTTGTAGAAGCAAATCTGAACAGTAATAGTACACAAATGTCGTTCATTTGTGTAGGAGTAGATGATCTGATTTTGTTCATTTATTGTATTGAGCAATCTGCTTATAAATCAGTAAAATCACTGATTTTCTACTTGAGATCAAGAGGTCGAACAATAAAATCAGAGCAGAAAACATAACCCCACTTTTTTTGGACAATAAAATTGTCTAAAAAATATCAAAATATTATTTTAAATGTGACTGAGACAACTGTTACATCTGCAATCCGATGGTAGTTGAAATTGGTAAAAGAAAAATACATTTACTTTGCACCTCTATTTCATAAATATTCATTGTCTATTGACAGTAATTAATGATTTTCTTTTCTATCCATAACATTTTTCTCAAAATTTGAGAATAAAAATTTCTTGCATAAAAAGACACGTTTCCCCCTATTCGTTTGTGTTTAAAGGACCACTGAATTTATCCGCTTGCAAGTTCTATCAACTTTCAAAACAACATGGTCATATATGTATGATTTTTAAAATCAACTGATTTTACCAACACTAATGAACAAATCTTTGGAGTGTTTTGAGTTTGGTGTGATTGTTTTCTTATAGTTGTTCTGGAGTTTTCATGTTATTGTTTGTTGTCGAAAATCAAATAAGTGAATAACTTAGGGATTTACCTCGTATACCAACAAAACTCATATGTGGTGACAACCTCGATTTATCAAAGTTGATAATTTTATTCATATTTCCTGTCATCACTTTCATATATTGATAAATTGTGTAAGATACCTAAGATATTCATTTGTATGATTTTCTGGATACGTTTTTTCTTCTTCCTCCAATGCTAATAACGAGTTTCTAACTTCGCAGCAATCTTTCATTGTTTTATAATTAACTTCTCTGCTGACTGCCTATGTGATGTCATCGGCGCGACGTTTGCAATGCATGTACTTTATTAATTGATATTGGTAATATTACATAATTTTATTTTCAACTTTTACATGTTTCTAATGATTTTTTAACACAAAATGTTATTGTTTAACTCAGATTCTACTAAAATTTTGATTTACTGAACAACCGAATTATTGATATATTTTTTTTATTATTTTAAAAATTGATTATTTCAATTTATTTTATTTTACACAATTTAGACAAATAAATGTGCCGACTGATGTAAGAATACCCCTCCATTACCTACGTTCATGTAAGCAAATAACTATTACACACCGATATAATCGATTTTCAGCTAATAATTATGCCACCTACATCGTGGATGCCTTGCCGATGGAAAGTAGATTTTAATTCACTTGTCCATAAGGTCCATTATGGCAAGAAAAACCTTTCACCGACCATATAAATTATCAATTATTTCTGGATACAGATAATAATCGACTAATATTGATAAAATATCGGTTGTGATCGATACGAGACATGCTATTAGACTCGGTATTTGCCTTCGATTTTGCGTATAACACTGAGAAATTTAAAAGTCTTCATAGAGAGCGTTTTAATAAAGTGTGCCTTGTTTGTAAGTAAACAATGGAATAACAAGGAAATGTACAAATGCACTACAGCGCAAAATTCTTTAAAAAGTGGCATAAACGTATAACTTTAACTTGCATCAGAAAAAAATATTAATAAAAATCGTAATAAAAATAAAATTGCAAACAGTACTAGGAAAATTAATTAAAATTAAGGAGATGAAAACGAAAAAGAAGATAAAAGTGAATTTTATACGCTTACGTCTTAAAGATGGAAAGATAGAAAAATCGCAGAGCAAACACATATATAGGTGGGACAATAGTGCATCGGACCTCGATATTTCGAGTTCTACGATAGCTAGAATTTTTAAAAAAAATTGCAAGGAAACTAGATAAAAAAGTCTATAACTGGAAATTATTTTCGAACATACAGGGCGAGCCAAGACGAAATTACAGGACCAAGTGCCTTTTTTTTAAATGGAATGCTATGTATATCAGTACATTTTTTGAAGCCTCTTTCTAGGCTCTATTTATTCCTGTATTATTATTGGCTATCTCCCAACCACTTTGATGTAATGAATTTTTTTGTTGAAATAATGTCATCTGCAGATGGACATTAAAAAAATCACCACAGTCACAATTATTGGTTTTAAGAAAAACTTATGTGAATACCAGTTACGAGACATCTAATTAATTTCCTGAATCATTTTCATTTTCTAAAATTGTACAGGGTGGCCAAAAATTAGTATTCAATTAAGAACTTTTTAAATTGAATTTTCTAAATTTTTTCAAATGGAACACCCTGTATATTTTTCAACGATGTGATGTAAAAATCTCTATGCGCTTTTGAAATGAGGTTCCCACTGTTCCTAAAACTGCCGGTGTGATAGATCTAACGGCACTTTATTCTTTCTTTCCTTCATATTTTGTACTGTTGTTGGTGTGTCTCTATAAACAATTTTCTTCAGGTATCTCCATAAAAAGAAATCCATTTTTGTAAGATCTGGGGATCTAGCAGGCCATTTAGTGGGTCCATTTCTTCCAATCCATAGATGAGGGTAGGTATTATTTAAGTGGTCTCTAACTGCATTTAAATAATGTGGTGGAGCACCATCTTGCTGAAACCACATCCTATTTCGAATTCTTCCAGGGAGATTAACCAATAATTTTGGCAGATAGTTTTCCAAAAAATGACGATAAATAGCTCCAGTCAATGTACCATCAAAGAAATGTGGCCCTATTACATGTTTTCCAATAATTCCTCCTAAAACGTTTATAGACTATCTGTGTTGGTTATCAACTTTCATAAAAAAGTGAGGATTTTCCGAAGCATAATAATGGAAATTGTGCCTATTAACAAATCCATTTTTATGAAAAGTTACCTCATCAGTGAATAAAACATTATTGAAGAAGATGACATCAACTTGCATTTTACCTCTGGCCCAATTACAAAATTGTGGGCGCTTTTGAAAATCGTCATCAGATAATTCCTATTGCATTTGAATATGATATGCATGCAACTTATTTGTTTTTAAGATTCAACCCACAGACCGTCTACTTATTCCTACTAATGAGGTTACTTCTCTTTGACTAACATGGGGATTCTCAACCGTTGCCAGCACCACAGAAAACTCATTTTCTTCGTTCACAATACTTTTTATTCTTTCACTTTTTTCCATATTCGACATTTCCAGTTTCCAGAAATCTATCGAGAAGGTTTTGGAAGCTGCTAACATCAGGAAGCCTTCTTTCAGGATAACGTTGGTGGTAAATTCTATTGGCAAGTAAACAATTTCTGTCTGACTCGCCCAAAACAAAAGTCATGTCTACAAGTTCCACTTTATTAAAATTCATATTGTAAAATTCCCAATATTTTAAATTCAATACAAATTGTAACTAACGACCGATAAGTGTGATAAATGCTCCTTTGTACACGACAATTTATATCAAACTGAGGTTTTATTGCTTGTCGAATAACGAAAACAGCAAAAAAATGTACAAAAAACATTACAGTAAAGGACTGGTTAAATACTATTTACTCATTTCAATGGAAATGGTCCCACTAAAGGGCCTCATTTCAAAATTGCATAAAGATGCGTGTCAATCAAAATGGGCAACACGTCGAACACCTATTACAAATTTTTCTAATGAATTATTAGAGGAACCTCTTTTTTTAAGTTTATTCTTGAATTTGACACTTATTTATTTATAAAACGAAAATGGTTGCAATTAGCCATAAGGAAGTACTTACAAAAAATTTTCGTTTTTCATTTCTACATCACATCGTCGAAAAATATACAGGATGTTTCATTTGTAAAAATTGAGAAAATTCAATTTAAAAAGTTCTTAATTGAATACTAATTTTTGGCCACCCATATACATTTTTAGGAAATAAAAATGATTCACAAATATTAATAAGTAACTGATATCCACATAAGTTCTTCTTAAAACCCATAATTGTAACTATGGTGATTTTTTTTAATATCCATTTGCAGATGACATTATTTCAACACACAAATTCATTACATCAAAGTAGTTAGATAGCCAATAATAATATAGGAATGAATAGAGCCTAGAAAGAGGCTTCAAGAAATGTACTAATATACATAACATTCCATTTAAAAAAAGGCACTTGGTCATGTAATTACGTCTTGGCTCGCCCTGTATGTTCGAAAATAATTTCCAGTTATAGAGTTCTTTATCTAGTTTACTTGCAATTTGTTAAAAAATTTCTAGCTATCGTAGAACTCGAGATATCGAGGTCCGACGCACTATTGCTCCACCCTGTATAAATAAATATATATATATATATATATATATATATATATATATATATATATATATATATATATATATATATATATATATATATATATATATATATATATATATTAACCCCATATTGCAAGATGGAATAGAATTACGCATAGTATATTATTTTAACAGCATCAAAACCGATACAATTTTTTATAATCCCTATAGCAAAAACTGCACTAGACCATTTATTATTGATTACATTTATGTGAAGCTTCCAATCTAGTTTTTCATCAATATGCAGATCTAGAAATTTCGTACTAAAAATGGATTCGATGTTTCCTGTATTTGAGATCAATGTATTTTGCGGTATATTTTTGTTGGGATGAAATAACATGTTGCCGGTCTTTTCTAGGTTAAGTAACAATTTGTTAGATCTGAACCAGTCAGGAAAGTTGGCGACTTTCATTTGTGCTATTATGGATTAAATTATCGTTATTGGAGTTGCTAAATAAAATGCTTGTGTCATCTGCATATAGTGAAAATTTTACTGATGAGTAAATAAACTAGATCATTAATGTATACTAGAAATAATATTGGTCCCAGAATGGAACCGTGGGGTACTTCATATTTAATATTCTCTGGATGGAACTAATATTTTGTGCGTAAAGTATTATTATGCAAGCAAACCTCTACTAATCTTTATTTGAACAAAATAATGGATACCATAAATAAATGAAACAAATTGTCATAATATTCTTATTAGATTTTGTCAAAGTTCTAATTTTTATAAAAATCGTCACAGAGAGAACTCCAAATGATTCAAGTCCGGGGATCTCAGCTTCCAAGAGACTGGACCATGCGTACCGAACCTATTTGCAAATTCGTTATTTGGGAGGTTTCGAGTTGCTAATGCATTAGCATTATGCGCAGGGGAGCCATCTTGTTGAAAATGTATTTCTTTTAATTCATTCAAAGAAACGGACTGCATGTTACCTTAAATTTGAACATGGACTTTGCCGTTGGGCTATTTTCATAAAAAAAATAATAACAGGGCGCCAATGATTTGAAGTTATACATGTCCCACTATCTTGATTTTGTCTTTAAGCTGTAAG
The DNA here is from genome assembly GCA_029963845.1 of Rhamnusium bicolor. Taxonomy (NCBI): domain Eukaryota; kingdom Metazoa; phylum Arthropoda; class Insecta; order Coleoptera; family Cerambycidae; genus Rhamnusium; species Rhamnusium bicolor. The sequence goes on along the minus strand of JANEYF010003975.1, from coordinate 344,961 downwards.
ATACTAGGTTTCATCAGTCCAATATCTACCATTATAACGATTAAAAATTCCACAATATGTAGTTCTTGCCTCGTCACTCCAAATGATTTTCATATGAAAGTTTGTATGTCTCACAATTTTCATTTAACCAGTTACAAAATTCGAGCCTTTCTATTGTATCACCAGGATGAAGCCCATGCATTTTTTAAAGACGGATCGGTTTATGTTTATATTTCTTGAGAATCTCCCAACTTGAGACTTATTAGTTCTTACCGTTGCCTATTTTCCTTACGGAATTTCTTGGATGTGCATTGACGTAACCAGTGATATTAATTTCCTGGTTTTCTTTTTCAATCTTGTAAGTTTTTGATCTTGGCTTACAAAAAGAACCAAAATCCTTTAAATTTTGTTCTAGTTTTAAAAAGATGTTCGTATTTGGTTGACGTCTTTCGGGATATTCGATATAACGCTTCTGCAATTCTGCACGTCTTGAGTTTCTACTACATTCAATAAAACATGAAATTATATCATACTTTTCACAAATATTACATTCTCTAAATCTTTCAGATTTAACTTAAATGATGAATACTGTGTTTGATTGCTCAACTGAAATTCAATTTGACATTAAAACTATATTTTGTTTCCAAAGCAATATATGTTTTAAACAAGAAAAAAAACAATGAACCAAAATGAATGTAGATAATAACAAACATGAGTTTTTTCAATCATTTTAATCAAGGCTTATACATTTAAAAGAACTCCAAAGAACGCTAGATAAATTTAACTATTTTTCTCGACAAGTATCCATTTTTCTTTACATTAAAAATGCTTATATCGTCGTTATTATTACAAATATAGCAAATTATATATTTGAAAAATAACATTTTGTTATTCTATTATTAACAGATGGGTAATTTTTGTACTTAATTGCTCCAAATTGATTAGAAATCGATTTGTAATAAACATGTTATAAAATCAATTCATAACTTATACTTATTATAACACTGCCTACTTGATAGTTGAGCAATGACATCTTTTACCCAGCTTTGAAAATATAAAACACATATTCATTTGAAAATGTTTCGTGGGGAACACTGTTCTGTTAGATATTAGTGGTTTTGTTAGACAGGCAAATATAAAAATCACTTACATGCAGCGGAAAAAGGACATAAAATTAAACATTCTCACCATCAAAAAAATTCACATGGAACCATACGTCCCAGACCTAACACAACACAGCAAACATGGTCCTTTATCACACAGCAATAAATAATAATAAAATAGGAAAACAAAGTAGACTGAAAATTCACCTGTTACAGAGAATAAGGGTCGGAAATATTTCAGATATTGACTTCCTCAAACACACACAGGGAGACAACCGCAAAGTCAGCTTTATGTACACTAAAAATCGTATAATTGTAAAAACGACACCTGTAAAATAAAATCTCTAGCCAGCTTTGTCGGGATCAAAATGCCAATATTAGTCGATATGGGCGGGGCCCTCACGTCGGCAAGACATCAAAGGTGGCGGTGGATTTATCATTGATATACCATAGCTTACCTTGATCACTGATTCAAGCGATGTTTCATTTCATTTAATATGCTTACTTGATTTGTGAGTGAAAAAAATGTATAATAAATGTTTATGAGATTAATACGTGATACACAGAGAACATCTGGGTAATTGCAAAATTATGCCTGCTTTCGAATTACTTGGATAGGTACATATTTTTTTATTTAACGGTGGACGTCTTTGTTTGCGTATGTTAATGTGTACTCTGTAGAATTAATAGCAAAGTCTTATTTTTATAAACATGAACAAAAATTTTAAATGACCCGTGTAAAGATTTATCTTTTGTATATAGGGTGTTTCATAGGGAAATGTACATACTTTAACTGTGGATGTGGAGCAACTAGGTGGTTCCAAATAACCCATGGTTAATGGGTCTAACAACCTTCATTACCAAGATACAGGGTGTTTTATCGATTATACCTTATTTTTCTTAAGTCACAGCATACAAGATACTCTATATACAAATTTAATATTCAGTAGGTATGTTTTACTCAATTTATTAAGTTCAGATACAAATACAGATTTAATTTCTTAAAAACATCTTTTAAGTGGCCACCACGGCTATTAACCCATTCATTCAGTCTAGTGACAAAATCGCCCGTGATATGCTCCAGTAAGTTAGTGTTTATTTCTCTCACGTCAGCAATGATGGGTTCATTTAACTCTTGGATATTCCGTGGTTTTGTAGTGTAAAATTTTGCCTTTAGATGTCTCCAAAGGAAGGAATCTAATGACCTCGCTGACCACTGTAAGTCTCCAAACCTTGAGATGATACGCCCTGAAAACGGCTTGTAGATTTTGCATCGAACATCGAGATTTGTACGTCGTTGCTACATCCTATTGAAGCCAGAATTCACTATATTTCTCAGCGTTAGGAACTTCCAACAACGTAAGCATCTCTTGGTAACGTTATCTTGTTATTGTCACAATTCGCTTATCTTCTTCAAAATAGTAGGACCCAATGCTGCAAAAAATCCCACACCAAACTATTACCTTAGTATTGTGTATAGTCTCTCAAACATCTGTGTAGGTTGTGTATCACACCAGTAACGACAGGCGTGTTTGTTTACGTATCCTGATATGTGAAAGTGTGCATGATCAACCTTTTCATAACAGTTCGATCACGATTTTTTAAACTGTCAAGGATATTTGTAAGGATGAAGCTTGAGGTCACAATGTATACGGTCTAAATTTGTCCTGCGAATAATCGAAACAAAAGACTATTGGCTAAAAACGTTCAGAGGTTTCTGTATCACTGCCTGCCTCTCTCTATTTTTGGGGCACGTACCATATGCCGAGTGCCAACGAATAACTTGAAAATGTAATCTAAATTTTCTCTGCACTTAAACAACAGATTTGCACTCAAAAACGTACGCGCACAGCAAAGATGCGATAGAATGTCTTTCCTAATAATAATAATTTCCTCATGATTCATGACATTTTCTGTAATAGACAAAATGTCAGGGGCAATTACACTGTCTCTTCTACAGTTCTCTCCTCTCTTGCTTAGCCGTTATTTGTCCACTCCTAAATATGTCTCTCCCATTTGACGGGTACATGGGAAAAACCAAAATAGTCACCTTTTATAAATTTTACAGAGCAATTTTAAATTTTAAAACTTCATATAACTTACAAACATGCAATTTAAATTGGCAAACTACCATACAATCGGAAAAAGCAGAAAAGTCCCTAGACTTTATTGAATTTTTCCTGTAAAGTTAGATAGATGTAAGGCAAATGAAGCGAATTTTATTAAAAATGTGCAAAAGTAAATTAAATCTTGCATAATATAAATAAAAAATACATATAAACATAAATACTTCTCACTTCATTCAAATTTTTGGTGCTTCCCCTGTTAACGTAAATTCTGAGCTACACTTTTAGTTTTTCCTCGGACTGATATGGTCAGTCAATAGGTTCCACTATGATCTAAAAGATGACACACAATTTTTCTCTTTCTTTATTGGGACTTACTACCGCTTCGTTATCTAAAAAATACAGTTAGTAAATAATAATAAGATAACGAAAAATTATTCAAGTGGTAGTAAGTCCCAAGAAAGAAAAAGAAAAATTTAGAGAATGCCACAAATAACGTTCAGATAATATGGCACACAAGTCGAGAAAAATGGACTCTTCTTGTTTTTTCTCCTGTACCCTTCATATGTTTTCATACTGTCCTATTCTGGGCCGTCTGTGCCATTTCTTCCAGGTCCGTTCCTTAATATCATCTAACCATCTTTCCTGAGGTCTTCCAACACTTCTCTTTGTCTCTCTTGGTCTCTAGGGTGTTATTTTTGATGTTCACTTGCCTTTCTCTTTGTCTAGTTACATGACCTACTTGTTTTTTAAAACCGTTTTTGTAAAAGATATGACTCAATTGGCAATTTTCTTAATTGGCAACCGCCATTTTTGATGCTGCGCTTAGAAAGAGCGCATTATTTTAAATGTGAAGCATTAGAAATAATTACGTTATATTATAATTTTTTTTGAGAAAAAAATATTTTAGATGTTTATGAAAATTTATTTAAAATCAAACAATCATTTAAAATCCAATTAAAATGACAAACTAAATGTTCAAATTGTCTTCCATTTACTTCTTGACGTGTAAGACGAAATTCAAATTCATGTAAAAGCTCATAAAGAGTTTCTGGCCGGATTGATCTAATTTTATTCCCACTTCTGCATTTTAATTCCTCAAATAATGCTGGGTCTGTTTAGATAGACCTTGGACTTGAGGAAACTCCACAAAAAAAATCTAGAACGATTAGATCAGGAGATCTAGTTATTCACTCTATTAGTCTTCGTCAACTAATCCATCTGTTAGGGGAATGTTTAAGTAGTGGAGACGCACCATCCTCTTGACACCACAGTGAGTTATCCAGTATGTTGGAATAATTTGGATATAATGTTGCAAGCGAGGGAATTAAATTGTTTTCCAGCAATTCCAAATGCTTTACGCCATTTAGTGTATTTTCAATAAAAAATGGCCTCAAAATTTTACTACCCATAATTCCTGCCCAGATGTTCAATTTTGTGAAAAGTGGGTATGGCGTTCTCTCATCTAGTGTGGATTTATTGGTACCCAGTATCGACAATTCTGCCTATTCACACTGCCATTTAAACAAAAGTTGCCCTTAATTGTCTCAAGAATTATGGAGCGTTGTTGCATCGATCCATCATGATTTCACAGAATTCAATTCAAAATCTTCATTTAGATCATGAACTAATTGTAATGTGTAAGAATGCCATTTGTTTATTTTAAAATATTTCAGAACCGAGGTCTGACTAATGTCCTTCTCGACTAGATTTTTGACAATTTTTCTGTAAACGTTTTACTAAACCACTTTTTCAGTTGTAGGAAGGGCTCTTAAATAACTATCCCTCTCGTGAATTTCTTTCCGATGTAGCTTACAGTTGACAGAAACAAAGATGTTTTACTTAACTTCAGATATGTTTTTTTTATGTATGTAATTTTGTTCATTTGTGGGTGAAAACAAGCTAATGCCGTTGAGAATATTTCACTAAACTTTGATAAGAAAATAGACTTACAGTAAAAAAAAACATAACGTTTTCTAGTCTACCGTGTAGTTTTTTAGTTTCTGTTTTATTTAATTACACCTCAAGACAACTAGGCATACTCTGCAAACAGATTCATGTCAGTTTCATTGTGAAATAGTAAAATATCAAGTTATAATCGGCAATTTTAGTAATTATCATCCCAATCATTAGTCGGTGATTTTTAAAAACATTTGCAAGGTCGCGTATTAAAATCAAAAGACAAAGACCTATAAAATTCCGAGAGTATACTATAACAATCTGATTTTATTGATCAGTAATTGACCGATAATGATCTTTACGATGCAGCCAACATTTTACAACTACAAATTCAAGACTAATAAAAATCGGCGCCTAATTTTTATTATTTTCATCCTAAACATAACCCTGTTTATTTTTTGTTTTATTGCAGTTAAAAGTCGACTTCTAACGTCTAAATCAGGTAAATCTTTTATTTTTATTGTGTGTTTTATTCATTAACAGCGTTTTAAAATGTGGTTAACGACTTGAAAGGGATTTCAGACCTAAAAGATTTCGATTGTATATAAATTATTTAGGATGTAGCTATTAATAAAATATCTGAGCAATGTTATTAACTTTTAATTGATATATAAATCAGAAGGACAGGACAGAAATAGTGAGCGTTTATTATGTACTTTTGTATTTTTGGATTCATGGGGGGGAGGCAGTTTTAAAGGAAACTCCTTGTATCTATTTGTAATCGACATTTTTATATCTTCGATTGTGTTTTTGTATGTCAATTTTAATATAATAATTAATTTTTTAGACGTTTTTTTTTCGTTTTCTTTCTTGTGTTTTACTGCATCAGGAATATATAAAGAGATTGAATATATAAAAAAATACACTTACCCAGAATAATGTGTTTTTTTGAGAATATGTGGGGTTATCATAAAGTAAGGGGTCTGTTTTAAATTCTTATATAGTTTTAAGAAATTATGCTCGTAGCAGAAAGTAAACAGAATCTAGTTGCCTCAATAATTGGATTTTAGTGTATCTATGGAAAACAAAAGAATTGTCGTGACAACTATTGATACAAGTGTCAAACGAAATAATCGTAATTTAGAGAATTGTTCTCAAAATAAAACTCTCGTAAGGTAAATTGTAACAATTTCAATATGGATCTGCAAAAAAAGAATTGGTTTAGTGCAATGTTATTATGAAGGCGGTAAAAATTACACTACTGGATTACGAAGATTTCGTACGAAAGTGGGTTTGAGAGCAGGGCCGTACAAAATGAAGGCGTATCGTAATTTGATTAGCAAATTTGAAAGAACAGGGTCTGTAAGAGACCTTCCGAGGTCAGGAAAACCTAGGATTAGTGATGCCCAAGTTGCAGAAGTACTTCAGGAAAATCAAAACGTAGCCAATACTAATCCGCTAGCAATCAGTAGTGTGAATGCGATATCAAAACGATTACAAATGCCATACACCACGGTTTGGAAAATTTTACGAAAAATCCTAAAAATGTATTCCTATAAACTGCAACTGCTGTTTGAATTAAAGGACGCAGATTTTGCTCTCAGATACGAATTTTCCTTACACGTATTGGCTCAGATGGAAATTGAACCCGAATGGTTATCCCATATTTCATGGACAGATGAGGCCCATTTCTCTCTTAATGGTGGAATTAATACTCAAAACTGTCGAATATGGTCAACAGAAAATCCACATGAAATCGTTCAGCAAGGCCTTCATGACAAAAAAGTCACCGTTTGGTGCGGTTTCACAGCTGATTTCATCATTGATCCATACTTTTTCGAGGAAATACAAAATGGGGAGGCCGTATCTGTACTGTTACTGGTGAACGATACCTGCAAATGTTGAGAGATTATGCAATTCCACAGTTGCAAAATGAGCACGAAGGAATTGAAAACATGATTTTTATGCAGGATGGAGCATCTCCGCACATTTACCGACCAGTTAAAGAATTGTTAACTGCGGTTTTTCAAGATCGTGTTATAAGCAGACATTTTGCAAAGTCATGGCCACCAAGATCGCCTGATATTAACCCTGCGGATTACTGGCTGTGGGGTTATTTAAAAAATTTGGTGTTTAGAACACGGCCAACAACGCTGGAGGAATTAAAGGACAGTGTTAGAGAGCAAATTCGTGCAATTCAACCACAAATGTTGAATAATGCTGTATACAGTTTGGAGGAACGGTTGGTAATTTTGCAACAACAAAATGGAGGTCAGATCGAGCATTTGCGGTAACTAGTGTTTGACATCAGAAATCCCATTATGCAAGCAATTAGATTCCATTTACTTTTTGTTATTAATTTGATTTGTTAAGAATATATAATAAGTTGAAATATATCCCTTACTTTATAATCACCCGTTAAAACAACATAAAAATAATAAAATATCTTCCCAACGTTTCAGAAACGAAATCTGTCCTTTCTCAGTATTTTGTAGCTTTTGTAAAATAATGTGTAACGTGATACCCATAGATACTTGTCGTAGAAGCATTGACACTTAAATGACGCAATATTAATTTTCGAGTTCTTTTGGTTCAATTCTATTAAAGCATTAACTATGTTGTATTTATGCTAGTTGTCAAAAAGCACTCTCTGTACCTTTAACGTAAAATCACAGACGTAAAGATTGATTCTTCCAGTAGTATCCCAACTATCACCAAATTGACGAGAACTGGCATCGGAACTTGAATATGGTAGGCATTACATAACTATCACTAAATTTGAGACTTTGGTGTAAAATTTACTTTGTGTCATGCCCGTGTAGTAACAATTACGTAAATTCTACTGAATTCACATACTGTATAGTCATTAAACTTTCAAGTAACTGCTGCAGTATGTGGAAAGTCGCGGATACTACTCTGCATTACTTCAAAGCCTTTTCAACTTTAAAGTGAGAATTAGTAGTAATGTCGACTGCACAGTATTACCAAAGAATCACTTTAAAGTAATGATAACCGAAAGTGTTCTATTTAAAGTTTCTGTAACGTTGCCGGGACATTTTCTGGAGATTTAAGGTTGTGTTACTTATTACCGACATTAAGTTAACACTCTTATTCGGTATTAATCGATCATGGCGCTCAAAAGTAGTAAAACAACAATAAAGATTTTCCGGCATTCATCGACCCTTATTCGTTGAAATATATAAATAACCAGATTAGGAAAATTGTGAATGATCAGATGACAGAAAACATGGATAATAGTGTCAACTTTGGACAATCGAGGTTTTCGCCACATTGAATTTTGTTGGTATTCAGGGTAAATCCTCGAGCCAATCATTTGTTTGATTTTCGCTAATAACTCTTCCACCTGTTAATGTTTAGTCAGTCATTAACGTGTTGCCAATCCCAAACAATAAAATTATTTTTACCTATACTCTATTCATTTCATATAAGCACATGAAAAATTTTAGCATGGGCGCGCGGTATTATATAAATACGTTTTGGGAATTCATATATTGCACCGTGCAAAATATGGTTTGCTCTCGTACCACTAAAGAGCTGTTCCAAAAGTTAGTCATTTCTACTACTTGGTTACATTCCGTTTATATAATAACCTAGTTGTCAACACGAAACAGAGAAGGTTCCGGAATTGTAATTGTTACGTAATAACTATTCCACATTTTGTTGAATATTTGGTAGACAGATCGTTTCCATTACGTTACAGTCGTTAGTTGTGGAAAACTTTAAAGTTCCACAGTTGGTAGCTACTACGTAGAGACTACCAAATGTGCTACTTGGGATATTGGGTATCTATATTTTTTAGGTATTCAATCTTGGAAGAATTATTCATGTGGTACTAGGGCCAAAAGAGTATGAAAAATAAAAATAAGAATTACCACAAAGAACATCCAGACAATATTGTTCGCATATGCATTAATAGAGGTAAAAGAAAGATAAAGCTGTTTTTATAGACAGTGAAAATATATCGACGCAATGCATACAAAACTCGACTTAACCACCATAAACAAAACTGTTGACTAGTGCCCTCGCGATTATACAATGGCTAGGTAGTTGTCTCCTTTTTACACATTGTTTACTGTCCAGTAACTCGGAAATGTTACACAAACATTAGACAAACATTTTCTTATTAGAAAACGATATTTAGTAAGGTATCTCCAACTCTGTCTATATTTCGTTGATAATATTTTATATTGGATTGTCGTTTTTCCTGGGAACAGCAAACTGTGTCCAAAAAATCTGTATGGACAAATTTGAAGAGAGTATTATATAAACAAATTTTCAATTAAAAATAGTTTTGTATAACTTTGTTGGTTAGAGAAAATCCTTCCGACACGGGAGATCATTTTGACCTTTTTTGAGGTGACTACATTTATTTCCATTTCTTTGATTTTCTTAAGTTTCAATGAAGATTATGTGTTTAATTGTTTCGTAATTCAGCTTATCAATCATTCATAGTAACTTACTAAATTGTACTCAATTTGAACATGTCGACGAATTGGATTTTTGGTTGAAAATTACTTTAAATTCGAGGGTGAAACAATTTATTCAGCATTCCGATGAAATCACTTTTAAACGATCGAATGATGGAATTAAAAAAAACAAGCTTGTAAAATGTGGTAAACTCGAAACCGTTTGATTCAGTTTTAGTCCGATGTCTGTATCTTGCCCGATTCAGAATTTAGGATGTTCTTTCATTCTTTTCATTGTTACTTTTGCTCAACTCTGTATAGCGTATAGGATTATTAAGCTAGTATTTTTTTTTGTTTCAGAATACAAAGGAATTAAAAAATCAAAATTTTTTTCTTAAGCACCATTTTTTAAAAAAAGTAACAACCTGCCTCACGTACGTCATCATTAATGAACGAAATATTGTGGCTTATTGGTGTTCTTATAAGGACTGTTTTCGAAGGGCCATAAACCAAATTTAAAACAAATATAATCGACATCACAAAAGAATGCAGTTGCGTCATCGTTATAATTCATATGAATCAAATCAGCACTGCGTTAGTCAAATTCATGCTTATTGAAATGATGTCCAGATATAAACAAACTTTACCCATTGACAGGAGAAAAAGTAAAAACATAACCTATGATTTGTTGGCTAAATGTCAAAATAATTTGACGATTTCGTCAGTCTTAATTGAATCAATTTTATGTTTTTATATAATTCTGCAAAATGCAAATTGCTTGTAGATATTAACAACTACATTTAAATTAATTAATATCGTTAAACATAAACAGCTGTCTGATGGCGCTTTAGAAAAAGGATTTGTATGTATTTTTAGGAATCATTATCATTACACATTGACACATACCTTTTGTCTTGAAGATTAACAATAGTTGGTTCTGGAAAGATTTGTCTTTCATCAACAAAAATCAATGAAATAAAGAAAACGGCAATAATCAAATTCAAAAAATAAATAAATCCAAATTTGACAGTTGATATATAGAAACAGGAAACCATGAAACATGTGATAACGACGCTAGTCAAAATCGTTCGATCAGATTGATCGATATTATTCTCGCTTGTTACTTTTAAAGTTATTTTTTCTTAATAAAAGATGGTTTTAATTTGCAATAAAAACGTATATTTAAAAAGAAACAATTATTAAAACTTAACATTTGGTACAAAACAGTATAAATTAAAATAAAATAGAGTTGCAGTACCTATAGATACCTAGTTGTTATATTTTAAAAATATTTACTTAGTTTTAAACATACAGGCTGCAATTTTACCGCTATTACGATTTAGATTTTTTTCTCACTTATACCTAAAACCTAAATAAAAATCAAAACGTAGATACATAGAACCACAGTAATACATTGTGTGTTTGAGTTATAATCAGAAGAATAATTTTTTTCTCACTTTTAATTCTGCAAATTTTTTATTACCTCTATAAGTTTATTTGATCACCAATTTCATGTTCAATTGATAAAATGATTAAGCCGTTTGGTCGATTTTGCGTAGTAGTTGAGCGTAAACAGATTTTGATTAATTTTAATTTGGAAAAACTTCTTTCTCCACTTGCTACTGATATTGGAATAGTCAGTAGTATTCCTAAGGCAATACTAAGATTTGGAGCAAAATTTAGCATTGTTATTATTTTAAGAACATCACTTGGACTTTCTTTTTTTGTCCAAAGGTGCACAAACTGCAGAAATTTTCTTTGCTAATTCTGGACCGCTAATGTCAGCTGATCCGCCATCAGACAAAATATTTTCAAAATCTTGCAAATCTTTATTAGTGTCTCTTTAGGCATGGTTTTCTAATCATATATATTACATAGATTGAAAATGGTTACTATGGTGATTCAGTTGTTCAAATCGTCTAGATAGTGATCAATAGTACAGAAGAAAATTTCTATTTTGTATTTTTTTTGAGATCTTCGATTAGTTTCGTCCCTTGCCTCATATGAAAAGTTATATATATAATTTCATTGAAAGACTTATCTGATCGAAGATTTTTAAAGAATTTTTGCTGTTCTGTAGAGGATCAAGTGCTTTTTTCAAATCAAAATCTTTTGTTTGCATAAGCTTGCTTATGGGATTAATACAGTTTAAAATTTTATGTCATATGACTATTGAACATAAAAGTTTAAATTGTTTAATGCAACTAAGCAAACCCGAAGCTTCGTCTCTTATTGAGATATCGATGTCTTGGTTTTCATAAATGCTTAGCAAAGCGTCGTATATTTCGCCAAGGTGAAATCTTAAGAGCGTTAAAGCTTCTATCCTGCAATTATTATATTTAAGTTTTCTGTTCAATAGACATTTAATAAAAAAAAGTTACGTACCAAAAAATGTCCCGTAAATATTCTGCTAAAGTGACACAAAATTTTAATTCAACCGTAAATTTTTATATTTACATATATTCTCTAATTTTTTTTTTGTACTTTGTGTTTTCTATAATTTTACATTTTCCAAGTTTGAGAAAAAAATTTTTTTTAAAGTACTGTTTAGAGAATTCCGTACTACCAGTGCATTATGGATTGGGACTCCATCAAGTTGAAATATCAGATTGTTGTATGGAATGAGGTGCAAGTTTTCAATTTCGATTGAAAATTCAGTTTGCAATAAAATTAGAAAACGTTCCCCATTTAAATTTCCCTCAAAGAAATATGGCCCAATTATTTGTTCATTCAAAATACCGCACCACACATTCACCTTCTCTGAATATTGGCGTCGACAGTTTACAACCCAATAAGGGTTTTAAACGGAACAATTTCGAGTATATTGAGAGTTAACTGTGCCATTAGTTGTAAATGTCTCTTGATCTGAGAATAAAATATTTTTTAAAAAATTAGCGTTGTTCAAAAACTCTCCCTGACACTAAAAGCAATATTCTAGCCGCCTTTCTTCGTCTCCTTCTAATGTGTGAGAAAACAGGCTTGAAGGGACGTAATTTATTTCGACGAAAGCATCGCCAGAAGTATCCTTGGGTACATTTAAAATTGTGGACACTCTCCTTAGGCCACACCTTGGATTTTCTCTCACAAACTGAAGAATTTCTGCATCTCTAACATGATCCCTCACACGTTGTTCTTGTTTGTTGCACACTTTGTCAGTTCTGTTGATAAATTATTAATTTGCCAAACTTTTACATGGTCAGTTGATGGTCGATCTGGATGCCGAATAAAAATTGCAATTTTGTCTGTGAACGACATGTCACAAAACGCTACCCGCCATGATGGTTTTAAATGTGACGTCACTCTTGTAGTAAACAAAACCTACCGTTGTCTTATCGCGACTGCTTTGTGAATATTTGGACTGATCTAATCATGGAGGACGGTTTTTTAAAAGCGGACCGTACGAATTTGCCAAGAATTGACACAATAATGGTGGCTAAATTCTTTGCGACTAATCTCCATTTCTATTCTGCCGAATTTAGGAATATTAAAACATCTGTGTAAGTATATAATGTTTGTTTCCTTCTAATGTTAAAGCTAAGTAGGACCTTATATTTATAAAAGTGTGTATAGGTAGGTAATTAGAACATTATTTATTAGACATTCTTCAGCATAACCTCAAAATTATAAACACGACAGATATGTGAAAGACTTCACTTGTTTACATTAGGTGTAAAGTTCAAAGCTACTGAAAGTGTAAGACAAAGTAGTACTTACATCAAACTGATCCTCAGAAAAATATAGTCTATTACTCGATTGCAATTTTGGGTCTCTCCTAGCAAGTTGTAACCAAGACTTTCTCATTTTAATATCATCTGGCAGTTTTATAAACAACTTTTGTGGTGTATTTATACTACACCACGTACAACGTGTTTTATACTACACCACGTAAACTCATTATTTTATATGATAAGTAAAAAAAAGGATACCCAGAGTTACTTGCGCTTGTTTATTTACTACAAGAATGACGTCATGTCATAATGACATGGTGGCTCGTGCTTTCGCGCCAATCTATATATTTGAAATTTTGAATGCCATTTTATCCTATAAAGCGATTTCATTTAAGCGAAATAAACATTCCTGTCGACTAATACTACGAAGTGAATATTTTAAGACGATTTAATAATTAAAAATATTGAAATTGTTTTGAATAACATACATTTTTAACATTATTTATAAAGTAATTACTAGATTGTTAAAACTAGATCCAATTAGTTCGTTGGGCTTTCTTCTTTTATATGGAAAATAATAAATTCCCGCAAATTAAAAGAAATAAATTAGGGCTTCCTTCTCGTCTTAAAGAATTCAACAGGACGTAATCAATGACTCTTGCTCCTCACAAAGTCCTCTATTCACTGTAACAAGTGTATTAAACTTTTAAATAGAATCCAAAATTTATTATCCAATACGATCTACCCCTTTTTTTAATTTAAAGCGGCCCCTTGTTTTATATAACTCACCCCCTTATCTACCTAAAAAACCACTTAATTTGTGATTTATACGTTTTTTCTTGCAACTTTTCTTTATATCGGGCCTCTCAACCCTTTATTTAAACTTGAAATTACAGTCATAACTCAATTTGTATTCGATATTATTTTTTTTTAATTACGCGTTTCAACACTTTTAGAGTTCTTTAAGTTCTCTTAAGAGGGTTGAATTTCTGATAATTTGATTTGCAGCGAAGCCTTTGAAGGGGTGGTATTGCTTAATTGGGCGGAAGGGTTATTTATCTGCAATTTTTATTGGAGCAGAGCGGAAACTCGAATCGGCACCAAGACGGGTGTAGCATAATTTGCAAATTTGTTACCACAAAGTTGTAACTAGTTCCAATTTTTAATTTATTCTTGTTTTAATTCATTTTTTTCTTGACTGACGAAAAAAAATTAAATTAAAGTTAAAAAAATTAGTGTTTTGTCGTTAACTCGTGAAGGTGTTACTTTATAAATAACAATGAAACTAAAATTGATGATGTAACCTGCCTATGAAATATTTGAATATTTATAAATAGATACAAATAGAGCCACTTTTTGATTTCATTCAAGCACCCACCACGGTTTCTCAATATGACAACTCTAGGCTCGTTTTGAATTTGCAAGATCTGAAAAGTAAAATTACAGTCTTTGCTGAAATTTTTTTGATGAATTTAGATTGCTATATATTTCATATGGTTTAAACTTTTTGAGTTTTTCTGTCTAATAAATAATAATAATAATTTTTTTAGTCAAAAATGATATATACATAATACATCATACAAGAAAAGGCGAAGGTCAGCATAGTACAACAAGCCGTAAAAGATGTTCCTCCATTTAACCCAAAAAAAGAGGCAAAAAAATATATACGAAATACAAATATAGTATACACAATTCCTTAAATTAATAAACATGGATTGCACTTAGTTTTAGTTATTAAATATTATAGTATTTATTGATAAAAATGTAGAAACAAAAAACCTATAACAAGCAAATATATTTAAAATGTTTAGAAAAAGAGGGGACAGAGAGAGACTTATGTGTAGATGGGATGGAGTTATACAAGCGGCAAATGTTATTGGAAAACGATCTTTCAAATATTCCGTTATTATGAGCCGGTGGCGTTAAAGTGCCCTTGTGTCCAATGTTTATATTATGTACATCAGTCCGAAATACAATTTTTATGAACAAGTAGGACTATTAAAGAGTATAATTTGTGACATAATGTAGCACAGTGTAATTTACGCCTATTTTTCATATTTAGCCGTTTGGTTTTAGGTAATTTGTGGCTCACTGGTTCACGCCTTCTGATTCCGTATACAAATCTTAAACGGTAATTTTGAATTTTCTGTATACGTTGCGAGGAAGCGGCTGTTAAACACGGCCCATACACGGTATCATAATAGTTAAAAATTGACAGTACCAGTGAATTACATAAAATTAGTTTAAGCTTTAGGTTAAGAATGTGCTTGGAATTATATAATAACTTAATCTGCATACTGCCCTTTTCATATAGCTTGAATATGTTGTTGAAATCTAAGATCTGTATCAAGTATAAGCCCTAAATTTTCAGCATTATTTTTTATTTGAATATTGGGGGTTAGGTTGATCCTATCAGCATGTGATCCAAAAAACATTACAGCACACTTATTAGGGTTTAAATGCAGACAATGTTCTAGTGAATTTTCATATATTTTATTAAGTTCATTGTTGACAATTTCACAACTGTTTTGAAAAGTACTGGGCTTTAAAGAGTAAACTAATTGTGTATCATCTGCATACATCTGTATGCTGCATTTTTCTGTCAAAGCAGTTAGAAAAGAGGTGTATACTGTAAATAAAATTGGTCCGAGAATAGAACCCTGTGGCACCCCGCACGAAATTTGAGCACTATCAGAACACTCACCATGGATACAAATGTGAAATGTGAATAGATATAAATGACGTAACAGTATGTTTCAGTGATATATGTTTGCTGAAGATATAAATAAAAATTCTTGGGTAATTTTAACGGTGGTATAGACGACAAACTTATTTGCCTATAATCACAAATAATCGTAAAGTTTTGAGAATTATATTGATTTAGATAGATGTTTCTTAAGTTAATTAAATACAAAGTATACTACAATAGTAAATGTATACAATGTTTTCTATTTATTATAAATTGCGTATGCGTAATTAAGATGTATTTACTTTTTTCGGCCTAAACGGGAAATAAATTCTTGATGAACCCTATTTATAATTTCTAGGGAAATTCACTAAATTTCTAATCGACTTGTACCTTTCAAGCTTCGGTGTTATTTAGTTTGGTTTTATAAATAACGCCTTTTAAGTGATCCCGCAGATAAAAATCTAATAGAGTAAGACCATGGTGACCATTCAATGGCTCCGTCTATTCGAAAAAAATCTGAATAGGATATCCGCGTACAGTAATGGCATAATCACCACAAAATTTCATTGGGAAGATGTGGGGATTATTTCTATTTCGGTGTAAATTAACCAGAGAAAAAATTAAATCTTCTTGTAAAAATTAAAGTTGTCTTGGTCCAATACAATTTTTGTCAAAAGATAGGGTTCAATTATTCAATTTCCAAAAATATGCTTTTCGGGGATATTGGATATGATGTTCTTGCATTCAGTAAGGATTTCCATTTTCCGAATATTGATAATTTTCACGATTGTCCTTACCATTCATTTGAAAAGTAAATTCGTCAAAAATAAAATATTTTTTACTAAATGCATGACTTTATCATCTGTTAACAAAATTCCATCGTTCGAACTAGATCGTCAAAGAATTCCTGTACAAGTGTTACCTTATAAAGATAATTTTTTTTTAAAGCAGAGAAAGGAACGTCACGATTAAAATTAACCTGATAAATGACACTGTGCGGATTCTTAGCAAATAAAATATTTAGTTTGGTATCTTCTAAAAAATTTGGACAAACACATTTTGTCGATTTCTTTATATTACCAGTCTCTTTGATTTTTTTTCTTAACTATTTAATGTTGATCAAGTTACATGTTCCCCGTGTGGATATTTAATGAGTCAACGACAAACTTCTTTCGTTCGTACGACGTCACCATAACCGATCAACATGAGGATTTTTCGAAGTGGGTTAATAATTTCACTAGTAATTCACAAACCCAAAGTGATGACAATATCAGTAATGAAACAAATACTTGCTAGACTTTATTTTACTTAAATACCACAGCAAAAGAAATACAAGTACAAGTACATAAAAAGTTAGACATGAAATCAGATAAGCGGCAACGTAACAGAAGTTATCCACCCTGGTTTACCAGTGAAATAATACATAATATTAAATTAAAGCATGGGGCCTGGAAACGGTATAAAAAGCATGAAGATGAAAATGCACTGATTGAATTTAAAAATTTTAGATCGTTATTCAAAGAAAACATTGATATGTCATATACAAATTATTGCAGCAATATCGAAAACAATATTAATAGTAATCCAAACAAATTTTGGCAATTTTTACATAATGAAAAAAATACATTCATCATACCTGACACCATGATTGATAATACTGAAGATGTACTGGGCTATGAAAACATTGTTAATAAATTTGCTACAAACTTTCAGGATTCGTATACATAACTCGACAAAAATTATGAAAACGAAATAACTTAACTTGTGATAACTTTCATATAAGCGGTTTTTCAGAAACTAATGTGTATGCAAGCTTAAAAAATTAAAATAGAAATTTTCCATCGTATTAAACAATATTCCTGCCTTTTTTATTACAGACAGTGCCAGTATATTTATATATCTTCCAACAATCATTTTTAATTTATCTATTAAAACTACTGTTTTTTCAGAAACTTGGAAACTTCTAGAGTTGTCCCTGTCCTCAAAAAGGAAGATCGTGCCAAATACAAAATTACAGGCCTATTACTATAGTTAATAACTTCTCTAAAGTTTATGAAATTCTGGTGTAGGAATTTATTTTCTTTTACATGAGACATCGCATTACACCTTATCAGCATGGATTTATGAAAGGGAGATCAACTGTTACCAATCTGTTTTGTATCACGCAGTATTTAGCAAATCGGGCTTTAGTCAGATATCATTTATACAGATTACTCAAAAACATTCGACAGACTGAATCACAGTATCTTATTAATAAATATGCAGAGTTATGGATCCTCGCAAAATATTATGTTAAACTTTATTACATCGTACTTATCTGACAGAAAGCAATTTATGTAATGCTGTGGAGTCTAGTCTGTTGAAGTGTATGCCACCTCTGGAGTTCCTCAAAGCTCGAATTTAGGACCTTTTCTTTTTAATATCTTTATAAATGACATTACATCTAATTCAAATTATATATAATTATTATATATCATTATTTTATTATATTATATTATTATTATTTAAATTGTTATATGCGGATAATATAAAGATTTATTCTATTATTAACAATATTGAAAATTGTTTAACCCTGCAGAAAAATTTGGAGAATCTTACGACATGACATTTTTTAATAAAGTACAAATATTAAATTTTAACTATGTTCTTAATAATATCGTTATTGCAAGGACCACTGTCTTTCGATACCTAGGTATAATATTTGATGGCAAACTCTCTTTCTTAAATCATATTTATAGCATAACATCAGAGAGCTTTAACATGTTAGGCTTTATTGTAAAAAAATTGCAATTCAGATACCCTGAAATTGCTTTATAACACTTTTGTGCGATCTAAGCTTGAATATGCAGCTATTATTTGGTGTCCTTGTTATAACATACATTTAACAGTATTGAAAAGGTACAGCGGAAGTTCTTAAAACATGCTTGTTCCAGAGAGGATGGAGTATACCCAGCTATTGGATATCCTAATGCATATATGCTGGAAAGATTTTCTTTAGAAAACCTCGAAAAAAGGCGGGTGAATTCTCAGTTAACATTCTTGACCAAAATAATAACTAATGACATTGACTGTCCCATTATATTACAAATGTTAAATTTTAGTGTTCACAGAGTAACCGCAAGGCAACATATGACCTTTACTTTGAGTATACCTCGTACAAATATTGGTAAATTTTCGCCTTTACGTCAAATGTGCGATAATTATAATGAACACCAACATATTTTACAGTTAAAATATTGCAAAACAAAATTTTTTTCATGAAGAAATTTACATATTTTATTTATGGATATGTATATGGATATAGGTGTATGCAGGCATTTAAGGATATATGTATATATGTATATATGTATATATGTATATATATGTATATATGTATATATGTATATATGTATATATGTATATATGTATATATGTATATATGTATATATGTATATATGTATATATGTATATATGTATATATGTATATATGTATATATGTATATATGTATATATGTATATATGTATATATGTATATATGTATATATGTATATATGTATATATGTATATATGTATGTGTGCATATATGTGTATATATTTTATAATTAAGTTTAAAGTTATGTGCTTAATGCTCCATGTAATATTGATTTTACTGTTGTCTCTAAAATATTATTATATGTTATATTTTTGTAATTACCATTCTTTAAATGGTTTCTCCTTGAACTGTGTAAATAAATAAATAAATAAATAAATAAGGAAGGTGGTTGTACACATTTAAAATAAAGTTATCACGCTAGAAACACAATTAGAATTATTTATTAGTAACAATTTTTTTTTATTTAGTTTTTCCGATATTGACTGTATAAAAATAGGGAATTCTTAAAAATAAAATCGGAGATGTCATATTCCGTATGGTGATGAATTCATTAATAAATACACCAAAAATGCGTGATAAAAAATAAAAACGACTGGTCTGAGAATTATTCCGAAATATTTTGATACTCAGAAATAATTATATTTGTTATTCATTTTATGTAAAACAAGCCAGACCAAATCCGTCATATTCATCAAACAATAATTTTAAAGAAATTTGTGCACTAATTGTCTTTAATTTTGAGTGTTTGAAGTTGTTGCTATTAAAAAATATTGATAATATAATTAACAAAAATTTTCAAATGGCAAAATAGTTACAAAATTTCATTTCTGTATTTATTTGTATAATACAATACATCTTTAAATATTACGTATGTACTGAAAAATCAAATATTAGATAGAAAATTATCAATACGTTTTAATGCAATCATAAAACAGAACATTATTTGTTCTGCGCTTACCTGAAATTTTGTTTAAATACTGTAACAATGAGGATACAGGCTTTGTGCGACATCTGGTATGTCAAGCTCGAACGATAACTCCTTTATTAAAATATACAATATAGCGGATACCGATAAATTTAAAACAATACATCACAATTTTCTTCTTATCATGGAAATCTTGCCAAGCAAACAAAAAATGGTCAAGAGGCAAAAGCCATAGGGTGCGATGCTATTTATTGTTTGTATTCATAATAAACATCTTTGACGTCTTGATCTGGACAGGCTCGGTAAGGTACGGCATGCGAATGTTTAGGGTTAAACTTAACCTCAAACAGGTAATCACATATTCAGGTAGCATAAGGCGATTCTATTGCGTTTCAAAAACCGGACTATACATCAACTTTATAATTGCACTCCAAAGATCCGATCTTCGCTCATAAATTTGTGAAATAAATACTGAAGCTCTCGACATTACGTGTAGTTATTTTATTTAGATGCCGAGTTACGATTTTGTTTTGTTTATCGCCTTGGTGACGGCCTTATGTTATAGTTATGATTATTATTCTTTGTTTTTTTTTACGTTCACAAAAAACACCGACTCGAGACCAGTTTATTATTATGGTGGGTATATTTTATTAGAAATATTATACTTTGCTGGGACAATACAGTAGCTGCTTGGATTTGCACATAAATATTAATATAATTAATTGTATAGATGTTACACGAGAATCTATTACCATACAGAGTATTTTACACTCCACCATAATGGAATACTCGTACAGTAGAGCACTAGTCTCGTATTTTGTGTGGTATAGAGATGTACCTCTCCAGTAAACACGAAACTCTGATTATCACTGGCCGACACAATTTTTGTAACATAGTTCACACTACTGTTTTTATATTGTTAATACCTCTCTTATAACTAAAAAAATATTCAACAAGTTCTAATACGTATCATTTTTGTATGAACACAATATTGCCAGGTAATAAATTTTATGATGGGTCGGCAATTTTAGAAGAGCTTTAAAGTAAGGTAAGACATTTTCAATATCAGTATTGTTTTGACTACTCAAGTGCTCAATTGTGTATGTTAGAAAGTGTTAGAAAATACTGAATTACGTGATTTATGAGCAAATAAAGTTCATCAAAATGGTTTTTGGGCCAAAACTCAATTTTTTTAAATGAAACTACATTGGTACCGTGATACCATTTATTAGTACCATTAATAAGGAGTTTTTTCATATGTCTTATTAAAATGTGCGATAAAAACAAACAAAATTACAGCCAAAAGAAAATAAGAAAATACAATTCTGTTCTAATTTCCTTGTTATACATAAGGTGGCTTTGGAATACAAAAACTGAACACAAAACATTACAACAGTTATTTAAAGTACTGTTCATTAACGTCAATGCACTTCCGAACTCGCATAGCTGTTTCTCGAAGAACGTTCGCCAATTACTGGGCTGTTATGCTATTAATTGCGCGTCTTATTCGTAGCTCCAGGTCTTTACGGGTTGTAACGGCGGTTGCGTAGACAACATTTTTTTAAATAATGACCCCAAACAAAGAAATAAAGGGGTGTTAAATCAGGTGACCTTGGAGGCCACCTCACAGGACCATTCATCGAAACTACGTTTTCTCTGAATCTCCGTTCAAGGTAATCAATTACTATCCTTGAATTATGGGGAGGAGCGGCATCTTGTTGGAAATACATTCCCTGTCGTAAAGGGAAAGGTAATTCAGCTAAACTGTCCTCAATTTCATTTTGCAGAAATCCCAAGTATCTGGCACCAATCAAGGGTCCTTCAAATATTGTTGGACCAGTGATTCTACTATCGATTATTCCAAGCCAAACATTGAAACCGAACCGCACTTGAAAGTTACCTCCCGTAATAAATTTTAATTTTCTTGTGATCAGTATGTTGTATTTTATTGGTTAAATAAACCCAAATTTGTAAACCTAGACTCATCCGAAAATAAAATTATTCCCAAAAAATCATTGTTTGGTTGCACATTATTTTGCAAAATCCAATTGTAATTTTCCATCCTACGTTCGTAATCATTTTCGTACAAGTGCTGGTGAAATTGGTATTTAAAAGATTTATAGTGGTATTTGTGCAAAATTCGGCTTACTGTTTGGTGACTGATTTCCAATTCAAACCTAATTTGCCTTAAGAAACAGTCTTATCAACTTCTGCTCGAGCCAAACATTATTAATTTCCGTTTCTTCATCAAGAATGAAATTTTCTTCGGGATCATTGTTGTGCTCACTTCGGAATTGATTTTCAAGACGATTAAAATAATTTCTCGCTGGACATTGTCTATCAGGATATCGTTCGGCACGAAGGTGTCTAGCCGCAACGGCATTTTTTATACATTCTCCATAAATAATTAACATGTCCACTTTTTCATCTCTTGTATAAATTTGCGGCATTTTGAACACAATTAACAAGAATGTTAAACAATTTTTAAAGACACAATAAAAACACCGGTCACCCCACAAATGTTTGAAAAGCTAAATATTTCATTGTTTTCAAAGCCACCTTAGTTAATTACTTCTTAACATTTAATTAGAACAAAATTATATTTTCTTATTTTCTTTTAGCTGTAATTTTGTTTGTATTTATCGCACATTTTAATACGACATATGAATAAATTCCTTATTAACAGTACTAATAAATGATGATACCACGGTACCAATATGGTTCCATTTGAAAAATTGAGTTTTCCCATAAAAACCATTTTGAGGAACTTTATTTGCTCATAAATTACGTAATTTAGTATTTTTGGCGGAATTTCGATTTTTCTAGCATTAGGTAATTTAGAATAAATAGGAATCGTCATGGCAACTTAAATGGAAAACTAAAAATTACATTATAGAAAATATTGACTTTTGAAATGTCACTTGTTTGGTATCGTTGGATTCAGAAAATTATGCAGAATTCAAAAATGCAATAACATACAGGGTGTTCTATTTAAAAATCGAAAGTTAATGTCACTTCCGACAAAACCGGAAGTGAAAAAAAAATAGCAGGTATGTCAAAACGTGCCACTTATTATGTATATAGGATATCCCAAATTTTAATTAATTTTCTTCAAAACTAAAGGAGAAAAGGGGGTGTACCATTATCCTGTTACACTCGGTATAGCAATAAATAGATTAGTATAATTAACAGCAATGTTATTTTTGCCCATAATGTCTGATTGATGTATCAAGGAAACGTTACATATTACGACTTTTCGCTTATCATCTCTGTAATCAGAAGAGTTTATTCCAGTCCGATATGCTATTCAGGTACATGTTACAAACAAAATACATTTTTTTCACCGCCAGTTATTTACCCAGCACTTTACTGAAAATGCAGGCTTAATAAAGTCCCTATAAACAACTTTATTGAATTTTAGCGTCACCGTTCAAAATACACTTTTCTTAACATATGGACAGTTTCGCTAAATGTAAAGAAAAATTACACTTTATTTTTTATGGAAATTATAGAAACATCCTCCATGTCAGTTGCGCGGCAACTTTGCAATCGACTAACAAACACCCTTTAAACATTAACAATGACATCAGGGCTTGTCTGACCTGTCATATTCTCGTTTATTCTATATTTGCATGTCACGTAAATATTGCTTTCCTACGGGGTTATATCCGTCAATCTAATAGGCCATTCGATTCTCCTGGTTCTTCCTATAACTGTTGGGGAAAGTCTCATATAAGTAATGTGGGTGAGCACCGCCTTATTGAAAAATAATACCGGTATGAAGGATATGTAGGCGATACAGAAATAACTATTAAAAATAATTGGTAACAAATGTTTTACCTATTTTACAGAAGCCCATTTCACTAAAGCCCATGTTTTTGATTTAAAACAACTATTTTTCTAAAAACTAACCAAAAGAAAAACTTAGCAATATTGAACATAGATGTGAAACTCGCTTAAGATCAAAAATAACAACTGTTGTTCTTAAACTGCAAAAACAATCGATCAACGATGTTTTTCATATCTATGCCATATCGCTATTTCAGTAGTGTCTCTAGAAATACATAGAATGACACTCTATAGGATTGCTAAAAAAAGAAATTAAGAACATGGCTGTCAAATACTCCAAGAATTCAGATCCACCAAATACCTACGAGATCAAAAAATAGAGTTATTATTTCCCATACAATTAACTAAAACTGATTTATTTAACATAGGTTACTTACCATTTTTGTCCTAAATTTAATATACAGGGATCGGCAGAATAGACTTTACAATTTAAAATTGCTCTAAAATCAATATACATTTTTTAAACTAAGACGTTTCTGTCCATTAAATACAGCATGCTTTGGAGTTTCTTTGACAGTTGTCAAAATATTGGATCGGCAGAATTCACTTTATAATTTAAACTGGAAATAAATATTTTATTTGCGAAGGTAACAACATTTAACAAAGAAAATTACAACGAAAAAGAAGAAAAGAAGTTATTTTTAAGAAAAAATTGTGTGGGTTAAATGGCCCCTTTCCAAATCCATACACTCTTCTAACCGATGAACAAAATTATTCATTACAGCTTCGTAACACCGCGCCAGGAATTCCATGAATTTCGTCGCGAATCACTTCTTTTAATTGGTCAATGTTTCGTGGCTTTCGTCGAAATACTCGACTTTTGAGAAAACCCCACAAAAAACAATCGGGTGTCAGTTGTTACTTGTGGTCATCAATGACTCAGTTAGACCAAAAGTGAATGAGTCTGTTTATAGCTTAAGATATCTAAAATAATCGGCTGTAGTCAAATCGGGTGATCTGGCCGACCAGTTTATGTCACCACGGCGTGAGATTAGACGTGTAGGAAAAAGTTCTCTACAGGCAGTTAAACTTACATCTGCGGTATGACTGGTAGCACCGTCCTGTTGAAACCAATACTAGCGTTCGTCATCATGAAGTTCAGGCTCAAAAAATGTTCTTATCATATCTGCATATCTCCTAGACGTAACAGTCACTGCACGTTCGTCTTCCTCAAAAAAATATGGCCCAATTATTCTCGTTCAAGATAAACCACACCAAACAGTAATCCTTTGCGAATGTAGAGGTCGTTGATGGAGTTCAAGTGGATTTTCTGTGGCCCAGTGTCGACAGTTTTGTTTGTTAACAAACCCGTCCAAATAAAAATGAGCTTCATCGGACATAAATAGACGGTGTTCAATGTCTGGATGCTGTTGTCGTAATTCTTGGAATCTTACGTAGAATTCTATTCGACTTAAGTTGTCTCGATTATTTAGTTTTTGCACAGTTACAATTTTATAAGGGTGAAATTTCATGTTATGAAGCATTCTCCGAATACTTCTATCGGATATACTCAGGACTTGGGCATGTTGCTTAATTGGTCTAGTTGGACTTGCTGTAATTGCATCACGAACTCGCCTTTGATTTTCTTGCGTGTTTAGTGATCGCGCACGACCTGAATGTTTAGTGTTGACAACGGAACCTCCAGTTCGCCATTTTCTGACCCAACATATAATTGTTGGACGCGACGGAACATTTCTCACGCTAAAAGTTCTTCTAAAATCACGTTGCACTTGAATAATATTATTATTTTTGATAAAATCTTCAACACAAAAAATTCGTTGGTCTATACGCCAGTCATTCATTTTGACAACTGTCAAAGAAACTCCAAAGCATGCTTTAATTAATGGATAGAAACGTCCTAACGTTTAAAAAATATGTATTGATTTTAGAGCAATTTTAAATTGTAAAGTCTATTCTGCCCATCCCTGTATTACTGTAAAGTAGCTTGGTTGTAATTTGTACATTTAGTTCTATATGATTTGGGTTGTATAAATTAAATACATACCACTAACAAGATATATAGTTACCTTCTGTGTTTGTGTACCAGAACCGTGATATTTGGTCAATTTTTCCTCCTCCTTGAAGGTGATGTTTTCTCAGCAGGTGCTGAGAACTCAATGATACACATCACTTTGCGTTGATGGTCGAGGAGGACTAGTCAGGCTTGTTAGCTCGAATTAACCTTACCATCGGGAACGAGTAGTTCCAGTAAACCCGGTATTTTTCTTGTATATTGACCAGACAAGGATTCCAAATAATAATATATAGGATAATATAGATTTATTGGGGTTAAAATAAAATAAAGAAAATTTAGTGCCATATCCCCAAAAAAAACAACAACAACACGTGTCCGTATCTGCATAGTTGTTTTTTTGGGAATATGGCACTAAATTTTCTTTATTTTAATATATAGGATGTTCCATTAAAAAAAAAAAACTTTATTTGACCAGGGAAAATTTGAACATCCTGTATAAGTTTTGAATGGATTAATTTGTAGTCCGATTGATATACAACACTTTCGTGGAAGACATTTTTCTGTATCAAAGATAATAACTTTTTTTTGTTGTACTTATCTTAAGTGGTACACCTGTACTTCCTATAATATTCCCGAAATCGCGACACACTTGTGGTGCTATAAGAGAGTCCTTCAGGGAATGGCCCATTGTCTATGTCTTATTTACTTATTCAAAAATACATACTTTTTGTGAAATTATGATTATTGAATGTTATGTCCGTTTTGATATTTCTCTCATACTAATAGTGGCGAAAATAAGAAAAATAAATGAATTCAAACAAATTTAAATTATGGGAATTATCTATCTTCTGAAATGTATTAATTATTTATTTATATTTCTAGTTGTATATGAAGTCTGATTAACTGTTACATTTGCCTGATTTAAGTCACAATTAAACTGAACCACTTATCCCGGGTGGCCACGAGACGAAGGCCATGCTTATCTCTTTCAATTATGAACTGATTTAGACGAAATTTGGTACAAAGATATTAGGCCCAATTTTGGATGGACATGCAGATATAGTCAAAATAGCCGACTTCCGGTTTAACCGGAAGTGCGTTTACCTTTGATTTTTTAAATGCATTACCCAGTACATTTTATGTTTTTCGGAACCTACAACTCAAATTGCATAGGATAACGTTGCCAAATTTACATTTTACTCAAGGAATTTTTCTTTTTTCCAGATTTATTTTTTTACCGTAGAAGTCGTGATTGGGAGAAAATCTGTTTCAGTTGATTTTAGTAACTCAGTGATTTCATCAATTAAAACAATAACAAATGCCTCATGAAAGAATAAAATGTGTCCAATGTGTTTATTTAAGAGAAAATCTTTTTTTTTTGGCACCTACTAAAGTCCATAATGCCATTAAATAGCAAATTTAATTATCAATCTAACGATATCCATCATGCACCACTTCATCTTTGTCTAAAACTGAAAAATATTTCTTATTTGTAAAGTGCTTACTTTTATGTAATAAGTAACCTGCATTAATTGGAAAACATAGTAAGGCAAGAAAATAAATTTTCTAATGTCATCTCTCTCGTAAACTATTCGGAATTGCAAGTTGCATAAACTAATTTACCTATCTATTTAAAATTTTATTCAGAAACAATATTTTTAGTAGAACATAGTTTAAAAAAAATAAATAAAATGTTACTACAATTAATTATTTAATTATTAATATCCAATGATATGTTCAAATTGTCGCCCATTTTTCCTAAAATATGATCTAGTCCTATCTATTGTGCACCTCATAACGCTTCTTAATTCGTTTTCAGGAATTTCGTGAAATGCACGTCAAACTCCGACCCTTAAGTCGTTTAAAGTAGTGGGTGGTCTGGAGTAAACTTTATTCTTAATGTGACCCTATACATAAAAATCTACAGGAGTCAAATCAGGTGATCTCGCTGGCCACCTAATTGGACCATTTGTTCCAATCCGTCTCTTTCCATAAGTATCATTCAGGTATTGCCGAGCAATGACAGCATTATGAGGTCCTGCCCTATCCTGCTGAAAGAACATGTTTTCTCTATTCTTCGGGGGTAAATTATTTATATCATTTTCGATTTCATTTTCCAAAAATCCGAGATATCCTGGGCCTGTTAACGATCCGTCGAAGAAAATAGGTTCAATAATTCTTGTCTCTATAATTCCTATCCAGACGTTGAATCCAAATCTTTCTTGGAAATTACTTTCTCTCAACAGTCTAGGATTTTCTTGAGCCCACTGCCTTGTATTATTTCTGTTGAATATACCATTGTTCATAAACCTAGACTCATCTGAAAACAGTATCTTCGAAACAAATTCATTATTTAAGTTTTGATTATGCAAAAACCAATAACAATGTTCTAGTCGTCTTTCCGAGTCGTTTTCATATAAATGCTGATGTAAATTATATTTATAAGAGCGATATTTGTTTTTTTTTTTAATATTTATTTGGCACTTTTCTTGCTTACGTTGCATTCGTTTTCTAATTCTCGCAGTAAGGCTGATGGAGAAAATTGAGCACAGGCCAATACGGTAATTTCTGCCCCTTCATTGACGATAAACTCGTTGTGGTTTTGATTAGCTGGTTCTTTTCTTAGTATTATTTCCAATTTTCTAAAATAAGTTCTTGGTAAACGCCGCCTTAAAGGAAAACGAGCAACATACAGCACATTTGCATTAATATCGTTTTTGTGATATTCTCCGTATATTAATATCATATCGATTTGTTCGTTTCGACAATAGATTCTAGTTATTATGTTCCAAAATTACCAAAATTGATTGAAGTTAAAAACGAATTTATTTTAATGTTGTCATGACATTAGACACCTTTTGTTTTCCATGACTATTATTTTATCAAACTAAAGCGAGTATTACATATTTGAGAATTTAGTAAATAAATATTTTTCAGTTTTAGACAAAGATGAAGTGGTGTATGATGGATATCGTCAGATTGGTAATTAAATTTGCTATTTAATGGTATTATGGCCCTAAATAGGTGCCAGTTAAAAAAATTATTTTTTCTTAAAAAAACGTTTGGCACATTTTATTCTTTCATGAGGCATTTGTTATTGATTTAATTGATGAAATCACTATTAATATGAGTTACTAGAATCAACTGGAATAGATTTTTCCCAATCACGGCCTTCCACGGTAAAAAATAAATTTGAAAAAAAGAAAAATTCTTTGAGTAAAATGTAAATTTGGCAACGCTATCCTATGCAATTTGAGTTGTAGATTCCGAAAAACATAAAATATATTGGGTGATGCATTCAAAAAATCAAAGGTAAACGCACATCTGGTGAAACTGGAAGTCGGCCATTTTGACTATATCTGCATTAGATCTAATATCTTTGTACCAAATTTCGTCTAAATCGGTTCATAATTGAAAGAGAAATAAGCATGGCCCTAGTCTCGTGGCCACCCGGTATACGTAAGTATCTAGTGATGTGTCACTGTATAAATACAAATGATTTCCATATGGCAAAGGATGCTTAATTAATAACAGATATTAGTAGATGACATTTATTTAATCCCAATAGCGTGACGTTCTAAATCAAGAAATGACATTGAAGATACAATCCTGAGGATTAAAATAGATAGACAAGGATTTCGAAAGGATTCACCGATGTATCCTTATATGACACATGTCTATGCAAACTAAGAAACCTCAATTACAAATTACGTTGGGATGCCTGAGTTTAACTTAGAAATAGGTTCCTTGAAAAAGATATATTAGTTGGGGAAAGTTATACATTTTTAGATGAAATGTCAGACTTCTAATGAAGAGAAACTTGGCAGAGTTGTTAAGGCATTGGTTTTAAACGATATATTAAAAGATTCAACGCCCCCTTCTTAAATTGTTAAACCGTTAAATTAATTATAACAGCGAAGGTCCGACATAACATAGTCGTATTTCGAATCGAAAAATAAGCAATGGTAATCAGTAATTTGGATGATACCAAGTAAGACTCGGCGACCTCGTCCCGTTTTCTAGCAGCTCTATTATTGTATACACAGAAATTATGCAGTCATATGCGAAGGTTGTGTAGGTGATACACCATTCTTCGGAGGGGATCTAAAGCTGTTGGTTTCTTGTCTATTAGATATTAGATAGGTAAAAAATTTCTACTCTTCGACAGAGAAGAAGTCAGCAAAATTTTCAGGAGGGTAGCTCGTCTACTGGCGTCGGTGATTGGCCCTGGTAGCGGAAATAGGCCAACGTTAAATAAATTAATAAAAAAGCGTACAGTGTTGGTTCCAAGTCTGGAAGCAAGATCAACGAAAAACGATCAATGAAAAAGAACTTGAGGATTTATTACGATTCTTTTTGGCTATAATAATGAGATAAAACCAGTCTAATTTATACAATTTTTTTTTATAATTTTACTCCTTAGAATATACTCACCCAAGTATCTGATAAAAAACTTTTTATGCCTCACGGTTCCGTAGAGTAGAGTAATATAATAGGCAGCTGCTCATCGTTTTCACTTTCGTGATAAAATTATAGACTAAATTTTTATCAATCACTTGTGATTTTGATCGGTTGCTTTCATGTGTAATTTGCAGAGGTTCACATTTTCTTGTGGTTAGATGTAAATGTACTGAATAAAAGAGGGCTTAAGATTGATCCTTGAGGTACTCCAGTTATTACATCAGAAAGTTCAGAAAGTAAGTTAACATTTTCTTTTAGAATTCTATTGACAACTTCCCTATTTTAAAATTAATTTTGAAACCAATTATATGAGTTTTGTCTAATTCCTTATTATTGTGGTTTTGCCATTATTAGTTAAAAGTCCACAAAGGCATATCGATATATTAAAGGCTTTAATACATTGTCAGAAAAAAAATTCTCAAATCATAAAAAAAACGTATTTGAAAGTTGTTTTAGGTTAAAACAAAGTGCTCTAGTAGACTAATACTAACATCTTGTTACTGTTCTTTAATTTTTCGTTTTTATAATTTGCCAATCAGGTATTTATACAAATTGGATGCAATAAAATGCTCAACAGAGGGATTCACAATGTTATTTTATGAAGCTGTTTTAATACAGCTCTAAGATGATAAAAGTCTAGGATTCTTCCCCGCTAATGTTAATGGCGTGGAGAGCCGAGTCTTGGCTATATGGACAGATTCATCGGCTAGTTCTTCTCTACCTAGACGTTTCTCTAGGATTGGTAATAATTTTATATTAATGGATGACACAGTACATATTATTTCAATAAGACACGCTAAAAATTAGACACTTACATTACTAAGCAGAGGAAATATTTGACTTTTTTCAGGGCCGGCAGTTATATAAAAGGTATATAAACACACCACATACAAATTTATCTGGTATGTTTATTTATATACTTGTAATATATGCAATCAGTATAGCTAGTATTGATGCAGGATACTTGGATAAAGCTATATAATATTATAGGTAACTAGGCTCTTATTCCTCAGTTAGCAACACGACCGAGTACAGTTACTTTCGTGGAGCGATGTTTGGCATATGATCCGCTAACATTCTCGCATAAAACACTCTTACCAATATTACCAGTACAGTTACAAAAGAGGAATTTTTTTATGAATAATATGTCATGTTTTGTGCATGCTGACTTTAGAGGTTTCTTTGCAAAATGCATACCAGGTTTTCCTTTACCTGGTAGTCAAGTCATACATTGCGTAAAACATATCTACCAAGTGAGTATAAAAATGTTTGGGCACTATTGTAGATGATGGATGAAATAAATTTTTGTAGGTGCAAGTGGATGAAACAGGATGTTTAATACGGTTGTTCATGCTGTGCTAAGAATTTTGAGTGTTCAAAAAGCTTTGTCTCCGATAAGATGTATGAATACATCTACTGATACTGTATAACAAAAATTTTTAACTTATCATACGTGAGCTTCGGCAGTCGCAAAAAAAAAATTTGTCTTTACTCTTGTCGTTAAATCAATACCTGCGTCTCTAATTTAAGATTTTAAACATAAAAATAAACACCTAATTTATTCATCCTCAGAGCTTGGCAGCACTAAGCCTATTGAAATATATGAAATATTGCCTGTATATATTCCTTTTCGCTATTTTTTGCTCAAACGAACTTTAATAAGAAAACTCGCCGACAATCCTCGAATGCAATTATTACAATTCAATTTCATTTACAAAATGTGTGAATTAAGTGAGTTATTATTGTATTATGTCAAAGATTTCGTGCGAACTTTATTTTACCAAGGCCACTTTTTTAACGCTGAACTTTAAGTCATCAAACTAAGTTGATGTTTTTGTGTACTACCAACTTTAGAGTAAATAATCTCGCTACGTTTCTGGTATCTATCACAAAAACTGAAAATTCTGATTATCCTAACCCTAATTTATAATTCCATCCTGTTTTCTGCATTATCCTGACACCATATCCCTGATTTCCCAATTTTAAACACGATGAAAATGATAGTCCTTCATTCCAGGACATAGGACTATTAATAAACATAATAATAAAGAACGGTATACAGAACGAGGGACGAAACGTCCCTTAACTCCCTTTTAGACATGAACAACGTCTTTACAAATCATTAGTTATCCTTTAGCAAGGACTCGGCTAAATGTCCTACCCCTTTCCTCATTTATTAATTAATCATCTGAAATTTAACATATCGTATATATTATAGGCTGATATATGATGTTTGGTTATCGCCAACTGATGCTTAAGCTTAGGAAAATATTGATTCAGTGGACAAGGGAACTTTCAGGAAAGTTATTTAAAAAAATTGAAGATGTCATAAAACAGGTTGTTAAAGCTGAAATATATAACTGAAATAAAATGGTTTTAAAGTAATTATAAATTAATTTAAAATGTAGTAACATTTAACATATTTATAATCAGTAAGGATTTTTTTAATATTGGGATTAAGTATGGTTCAACTTGGTGACGTAGTTGGCTAGAGCACGTGATAGCAAACGTGAATATTAATCTTACTATCGTAGCTGCAGGTTCGAGTCCCGCCACCGACACTGGCAGTATCGGTGAAAATGGTTCTATGTCAACGTTTTTCTAAGTGTAACCCGTTTCGGGAGTTGTCTAATTTCTGTGGTGTTTATTTATGACAGCCGAGTGGGTAAAGCGCTTATAGCCATTCACTGAGTACCGATGAACGCTGGTTCGATTCCATCCTGGAGCAAGTTAGAAATTTTTTTGGTAGTTTGTTTTGGATTAAGATCTGTCACATTGTTTAAAAGTTTAAATAAAAGTACACTTTGCATGTATCTATGATGCCTCATAGAATTGTATGATTTAGCAACGACAGGTGATCATAATGCAGAGATATACATCTGGTCAGTTTTAAATGGACAGAAATTTTACAAACTTTACTTTTAATGTCTTCATTATTATTAATGTGGATATTGCAAGGGTCCCAATTCATACTTGCATACCCAAGTCTTTAGTGTAGTCGAATGAAAAAAATCACGAGAATTGCGCATGATAAAATCAAGCATTTTAAAGGACAATGAAGCAGTACTAATTGTATGACCTCTAAAATAAAATTGGGAGTCCAAAGTGACACCTAGATCTTTAAAACTGTCGCAACGTTCCATAGTAATACCGTTTATATCGTAATCGAATTGTAACTCGTTTAACTTCCTCGTAAATGAAACTATATTACATTTACTGATACTTAGAGGCAGTCTATATTTGCTACATTAGTTATATAGTGTGTTTAAATCTTCTTGTAACTTGTTATAGTCAGATATATTATAAATTTTATGGTAAATTTTCAAGTCATCAGCGGATGAGATGGACATTGTATGTCAAGTACGATATCATTTATAAATGTAATAAATAACAATGAGCCCAATACCCTGTGGAATGCCTTACTGAGATATAAGTTCCACAGATCTATGACTCGTTATTTTTACAAATTGACTTCTGTTACGAAGATAAGAAACTTATTAATTCTAGGTTAAAGCCCAAAGAATATAATTTTTTTAATAGTACCATGGTCTATTGTATCGAATACTTTAGAAAAATCTATATAAATGACATCGACCTGTCCACCACCATCTATTATATCGGATAAATACTTTATTATGCAAAGTAGTTTCGTTGTGGAACGTTGTGAGACTTCCCACTTATCAGGAAATGTATATCTTTGTAAACGTAGGTTAAAAATGAGACGTGGTTGTACGGTCAATATGCTTGAGCAGTATTTTTAAAAAACGCTGGCAAAAGCGTTTACCATAGCCTGTTCACTTATCTGTAATGTTAAATTATCGCTAGTCTATAGTCTATATTATGATAACTTAACAAAATATAGAAAGAGCCAGAGTTATCAGCAAATGAATTAGCAATGTCTTCCGGATTGTTAAGGATATCATTATTATTGGATGATGTTGGATAATGAAGATTCTTTTTTATTGTTGACATACACGCGGAAGCCTTTTGTGTTTAATGTTAATTCTTCTATGATGATAATTCTTCCTGGTATTATGTTATATTATATTATTATATTTTAGGTAAAATTCTTATATTCTTTTTATCAACAATATTACAAATTTTGTATAAGTAAAATGTCATCCTGATGTTTCTACCGGCAAATTTAATATCTACTTACTGAGCTTCAGAACAACTCATCTAACACATTTTTCTTGTATTTGTTTTGTACATTTCTGGTTTTAACCTTATTTCACCATTTTTTTTTAAATTCAGCGTTAAAAAAAAACTCGTTGATTCTATTCAGTGTTGGCGTTAGTTTGTCAAATGTACTGTTCTAGTTGGTTTAAAAATTTTAAATTTTTGGTTTAAAAGGAAGATCTAAATTAAATATTCCTGAGAATGTTAAAATAAAGGTGGAACGTCAACTTTATAAAAATAATTTTTTTTCTTACTTCATTGACCATACCCCTACTTCTGTTTACTAGTGAAATAAATGTTTTTGTCCGTTTGCCTGTCTGTACGTGTATTGTGTGTGCTATTCATACAGAAATTGTCAGAAGTAGAATTCTCCAAGCATTGGGTAGATAAAAATATATTGGATTTTCTTACTTTACACGTTCATAATTTGAGATACATGTTAAACAAAGCTTGGGAAAAAGCTTGATACTTTACCCTTTCAGTTTTTTATTTAATTTTGTTTTTTAAGTCTTCATTTTTTCTTAGTCCTTGTTTATTTTTGTAGCGACGTGCAATGGCTGTGTTGTGATGGCGTTGTCGTCGACATTTTTTTGGTTTCAAAATTATCCAATAAGTTTGAAATGGATTTTGGCATGAAATAATATTACACCCAGTATGTTGCACCTGTGTCTGTCATATAATGTTTAGGTGTTTACGTTGCGGTAAAACAATCAAAATTTAAATTTAAGTACATTGTAAACAAGCTTTATGGCATTCCGATCTAAAAATAAACATCTACAATATCCAATGAATTCGATGCCAATACGCAGCAGAATGATCTTCACAAAAGCCAATAAAATATCTGATGGTAAACAACCTAACTGAGCGTCGTATTATATTTCAGACTCAGTAAGTATGTATATTTTACTTCTTTAAAAAAAAAAAAAAATGAGACCGTAAATTTCAAGTTATTGTACAGAGCGGCAGTTGTTAAATTATGATGGTATTGCTTATAGTTTGTGGCAGAACTAGATTGTTAATTTACTTATTTCTGGGAGTACGCCAAATGTAAAAATAAAAAAAAAGAAAGATGATGTAAAATGTGTGACAAGATTAAAAGCGTAGTGAGGATAGTAAATTTTTAATGTTTACCCCAGAACTTCCCTGTATGTACTTTTATATAAACTTAATATTTTCTAAATTTATCGATGATTTCCCAGTATTTACATTACGATAAAAAATATGTTACAGTTAAACGAATATGTACTACCTTAATATAATAAAATCGGTCTCGGCTAAGTGCTCTTCGACAGTACTTTTTCAACGACATATTCAATTTGACATGAAAGAAATAAATTATTTTTTATTCGATTGCATTGAAAAGTGACATTTTTTAGTTCTAATATGTGGATGAAAAGCACATTTTTTATAACAGATATTACTTTTTGTAGTGATTGCTAGGCGACTACATTTTCGGGCCGAAAAGTGCTTTTCGGACGCTAAACAATTATAAATAATAGTACATTTTGTATCTAGTAGTAAAAGCAATACATTCCCGGACGACGTACAGAGGGGTATATTCACGGAAAAGTTGATCAAAACCCCAAATTTTAAAATTAGCAATTCAAGTCTTTTGACCCATGAGTCATTGAGGAAAACAACCTGACTATTAATTACCGCTAGTTTGTAGGGTTGCTACGTACCGATCCCTATCAGTCGACAGTTGAGTGTTGTTGAAGTAACAGTTTCTTATCGATTATTTTCATATATTTACACTTAAAAATAAACAGACTTTAAAGTGTCCTAATAAAATGAATCTTATACCTGGAGGTAAGTACTATATTATACTAAACTTTTCCGTATAGTAACATAATTTATTGGTAAACATTTAAAAGTTTAATTGAACGTTCGCAAAAAGTAAAAATTTTCATGATATATTTTTCTTTGCTTGGAACAAGAGTTACCGTCGGGGCATTTCCGGGCAAAACGTTTTATACAACCTGTTAGTACAATACTTCAGCTATTTTATTGTGAAAGAAAATATCCCGGATATAGCAGCATTGTGGTGAAAAGAATTAGAATGTGCGTTGTGACCGTTCAATTTTACTATAATATCCATTCTCCTTCATTCCTAATGGTGGGGTTTTTTATAGGTTCCAAGGAGGAGAATATTATTTTAAATAAAAGAACATTATTGGACGTTATGTTGTTGTCCCTTCACACAAATTTAAGGACAAATGCGAACACTTGTATGTATTGAAAGTTACTAATTGTCTGCCGCAAAACCTTCAAATAATTAAGCATAATCTTTCCCATTTTACTTCTGACTTTAAAGTAAAGTGGAATGCTGCCCAATCGAACAAGACAAGATTTCTCACCCTAAACCAAATCTAGCTTGATAACAATATTACTTTTCCACTGTAGGTAAATTCTATTCCGTAAAGTTCGGGTGGGTGGCCTTCGGTTGATTTTTTTCCAAAGCAGTGAACGTTCTAAACGCAGAGAAACGGAACAATTATGATCACAAGCAAGTTCTTCTGAACTGGTGTATGCCGTTCAAATGAGTCTTCGTTCACAGAGAGAAGTGGATGCTGCGACTATAGTCAAAAAGATTTCCTTCTTACAAAAAGATTCAAGAAGCAAAAAAACACTGTTATCCTGAATGTGAAGCTATTACAATAACGAAAATGAACACTTCTGTAGGGTTGCAGGCTCTATTGGATCACACAGTCAAGCGAATTGTGAAAGTATAGGAAGAAGTTTTACAAACACTCTCAAAAGAGCAACTTAGTAGCTTAGCGTTATTGTCCAAATGGGGGTGTGATGGGAGTTCAGGATAAAGTCAATACAAACAGAAATTTGACGATGATGAAGATTCAGATGCGAGCATCTTTCTTACTTCTTTTGTACCACTTCAAATTATAACTGGTGAACCTAACACATTCAGCAAAATTATAGTATGGCAAAACCACCAACCGTCTTCTCCACGTTATTGTCGTTCCATTAGGCTCGAATTTGTACATGACATGACGGATACTACTTTGCAAAAAAAAAAGATTATGTAGAAACTCAAATTCATCAACTTGTTCTAACTTCCGCTAAACTCGAAGAAACGGAAATCTTTATTACGTATACTCTGTATTTACAATGATAGATGGTAAAGTTTGCAATGCTGCATCCTCCACAACCTCTACGCAAAAATGCTTTATGTGTGGTGCCATCTTGAAAATATTTAATAACATAAATATAATGTTGAAACAGAAGGTAGATACTTCAACATTCCGTTTCGGTTTATCTACTTTGCATGCCTAGATACGTTTCTTCGAGTGTTTATTATAAGTGGCATACAAACTGCCTATCAAATCATGGCAGACTTGTGGGGAGAACAATAAAAGAATAGTTGCAGAAACGAAGAAAAAAAATCAAGTTGGGTCTCATAGTAGATCGACTGAAACCCGGTTTTAGTAGTAATAATGATGGAAATAGAGCCCACCGATTTCTTGAAAATTGTGAACTTTCATCTACTATTACAGAAATAGACAGAGAGGTTATAAAAAGATTTAAAGTAATTTTACAAACAATATCAAGTGGATACAGTATAAAAAATATACAAATGTTTGAAAACTAAGCTTTGACGACAGTTAGATTATTTGCAGAAAAATATTCCTGGTATAGTATGCCAACAACTGTACACAAGATTCTAATACACAGCCCTGCTGTAATATCGTCTGCAATACTGTCAATTGGACAGCTTTCGGAAGAGGCCCTAGAAGCATTAAATAAACACATAAGGATATATCGTGAGGGATATTCAAGAAAATGCTCACGCGAAATAACTTCGAGGATGTTTTTAATCGAGTTTTATTATGCTCAGATCCTTACATATCAAGTCTCCGAACACTCCCAAGGAGAAAAGCAAAACCGTTCGACAAGGAAGTTATTGACTTACTATTATCTGCAGAAACTGAAATAGGTACAGCAAGCAAAGAAGATTCTGAAGAAGACACTGCTAGCTTCTTTATTAATGCATAACATTTTTTATTACAATCTAATAAGGGCTAATGCGCTTGAATTTACCACGAGAGGTGCTAAAGTACGGAAAGGTCAATGTCACTGAACGTTAGTGTCTACTATGGCGTTTTAACGCTAGTTTTTAGTAATTTTTACAAAAATTAGCTGAAAAATATTTAACACAATGATGGCAGAAGGGGAAAGTAGTAATTTACTTGCTTAGTAGGGAAATTATTGTACTTATCAGAAGTGTCTTGTCATTAAAGTTAGGTTATATCAAGAATGAGCATAATGAAAACAACGAATGTACATGATTATTACTCATAATTTTCTGTAGTACGACTCCTTTGGTAACGCATAATAGTCAGGATTAAAATGTTTCTTAGAAACACACGAATGTTTCGAAGGAGTAAAGTTATCTCTATCAGCCACTGTTTTAGTCGAGTTTTGTCTCTCTAAAGCATATGTCCGCCTTGTGATTCCGAACAAAATGGAACTGCACAACACTGAGGCACAATTAACAAGGTTTTTTATTTGCTGGTGTACGAAATAATTATAATAAAACACTATAAACTTTTCCCGTGCCTAACAATAACTTTTGACACGACCTTACTCGACCAGTGGCGCCAACTGGTGAGCATGAAAACATTAGCCCTCATTGCGTATGAAATCGTTTCTTTGACAGTCACTGTTTATTTATTGTTGTGATAAAAGTCTGATTCAGTGTTTATTTCGCTTTAATACTTGTAAGTGCAAAAAAAATATATTAAAAAATATTTCTAATAGACAGTGTTGATGATGTCCAGTTATTTGGGACACCACCAGAGTTAGTAACAACTGCAAAAAATGTGACTTTAATTTATATAAAATAAGTGAAATGAATAAAATAAACGAAATAAATCAAGCAAATAACACAAATAAGATAAACAAGACAAATAAGAAAATTAAATAAATGAGATGAATGAGACAAATGGGATTAATGAGACGAACGGTACAAATAAGGTCAACAAGATAATAAACAAGATTAAACAAATAAATAAGATAAACAAGACAAACTAGATAAATAAAATATAAACAACAAAATAAAAAGGTAAAGAAGATAAATGAGACAAACGGGATAAACAGGATAAATGAGATAAATAGAATAAACAACAGAAATCCTAATTTTGTCGATTTCACTGCTGCTGAAAATTAATTACTTACACGAGGCCAGGTCCCCCCCACTTTTTTCAAGACAAAAATTTGAAATTAGGGTGAATGAAATTTGGCATAAAAATATATTTCTTGACATAACCAGACCCAAAAAATACACTTCCAGTTTAATCGCACATTATAATATTTTTATTTTAAATAGCATACTGTATATTTTTTAATTTTATCAGATCGAATCAGAAACGACCTTGAAAAATTAAATTGTAAGTGATTAAATTAGCTTTCCAACACAATTTCCAAATTTAAAGTCGCTCCTTAAATGAACGTCAAACTGCAGTTCTTTGATTAAAAATAAAAATTAGAAAAACTAATATTTTAGAAAATTAAAGTAATATCTCAGGGTTGGACGATATATATTTTGACTAGCAGGATCCAAATACGGCAAGAGATACAGATTATTCCATAAAAACTTGATTTTCATGTAAATTACATCGAAACCGGATGTCGGCAATTTTGATTCTACACCAAATAGTTGGAAATTTTATCTCATCTCACCATATCAAATTAAAAAAAAATCGATTCTCCCAATCAAAATTTACAAAAATGTCCCTATGGGCTGTGTGAGCCGGTATAACACTTGTAATCTATTTAACTAAATTTTTAGCCAATCTGATATTAATTGCAGTAGTTTAAAGAGTATAATTGGCTTACATCGCAGAAACAATTTTTAATGTAAGTATATCGCACACCTACGTTATTTTTGTACCTATTTCATCCTTTTTTTTAAATTTATTTATTGCAGCAGTTTGCAATGTTTTATTTGTATTTTTTACCCTTTGAAAATTAAAAATTATTATCATTCACATTCTGTTGATATATTTGTTATTCATAAATTTTCTAAAAATGTTAAAATTGTTGTTTAAATCAATCTAAAAGGGTTTATTTTTTAAATCTGATTTAAATTTGAAGTTTGAATTGTACATGTATTACTAAATACTATTTTCGCTGAGAAATTTTGTTTTAGGTACCCATTTTGGTACTTTTTATTACTTCTAGATGATACTTAAAGAATCAGCGCTGTCCCGTCTATAAAATTTTACAAGAATTATCTTCAGAATGCCGAAATAATGTTCTAAAAGAAACTCATCAACCTATACCAAGCAACTAGTAAAAATCCTCACAATATTAACAGATAAAAATTATTTTAGAGTAGTCATTAAATCGTGTTTTATTAACAAAGTTAAGACCGCTGCCCACATATAGGAATAACCTGAATAACCATAAAATATTATTTCGCAAGTTATAGGGTTGAAATAGCCATTTATTTTATTTATTTTCGACCCATAACAATCCATCATCGACTTTTAATAGGGTTTTATCTAACATTATAACCCGATAAATGTATTGATAAGTGGATACATTAAAGGAGAAAGTATTCTCCATATAGGTAGGTTGAGCACGCAATTGTATAGTCCTGCTAAAAAATATCGAGATTATTGGTGCGTCTGGTTTAAAATTAGATTTTTTTAGCCCAATATAACATAATTTCTTATCGTAAAAATAAGTATTTAATCAGCAGCGTGACACAAAAAACTGTTTACGTTTATAACTTTGTTCACTAAATAATTTCCATGATTGTAAACTTAAATATAGAACGACATTTTATGCATTTTCAAAATGTCAAACGTAAAATAAATTTGGAATCCAAAATGTTATATAAACACCACAGATAATAAAACCCCCTGAATCTCTAAACTGACGTTGTGTGAGAGGGGGCTACACATTTAGAGACAACAGACACACATACAATATCCGAGTATACTACAATTAATCTCTCTCACAGAAAAATCCCAGTGCAACGCTCGGTATTCGAATCTAGGACTTTTGAGTGAGAGTTAAGTGTCGTTGCCTCTCGACCATCACACTATACGTTTTTAAATATTATTTTATTTTTAAGTATATAACAATTTTTTCATTTTTTTTTAATTACGTTGAAATTGCTTTAAGAACTATTTTTTCTACTTATCATTTATTGTCAGGTTGTGAAGAATTTTAAGACACCTTACACAATACATGTTTTCTACCTTTTAGTTTTGAACATAAAGGAAAACTAAATTTCACAGATTACAGGATTTGCGGAGATTATGAAATAAAAAATTGTGAACGTAAAGAAATACTTTCTTTTAAGGTAGCTTGTAGAATGTTACTGGTAAGAAGCTGGGGTATACAAAGGATGTAACTCCACCGGTAAGAACTCAGTAGGAAGATGACTGACGGCTTCCAATGTATCTATTTGGTATTCTAACCACAGTTTTGTTCTCTAATCGAAATGATTGAGAGCACAATAAAACACAACCTTGGTACATTGGTATTTATGGGTTCATTTTGCAAACAACTTTTTTAATCTCGAGTTTATATAACATAGTCATATTATTATTTGTAACGATTTCTAGACACCAATCGATTCGTGAAGTATGATGTAACCTTTGATCTGACACTAAAGACAAATTTAGCTAACTTGTCGGATAAATTGACAAACATTTATGTCGACAACAGACATGTCGGGAAAATATGCAAATAATCCTAAACTCCTTCAGTACAATCTTACCCAAAATGAACGATGATGCCCATAGTGCATATTCACACAACTTGTCCGTTTACTGTTTGACAAATGAAGGTCAATCCAATATGCTGGGCTGCTTCTTCAACCCGAAACCAACTGGTCAGCCGACGCGACAGCATTTCTTTACTTTTGTTTATGTTAAGAAGCAACTAGTCGCTCAACTTGCCGATCGATAAATTAAGTCTCTTACGTAAACGTACCTTAACAGTGAAATAGTTTTCAGAAACACCAAAACACCGCATATTATAATTCTCGACGCGCTTGTGAATTATGTGGCTAAAGATGACATCTCCAGGCTAGCTTGCTAACTTACAGTTTAATCAATCCATTTTTAAAAGTTTAATTACTTTCCTTTATAACCTCATCTAGGAAATCTTGTCTTTTGGTGAGTTTTGCAAATAATGGCTTCACGTTACTTACTTTTTAATGGTTCTCCGATAAGTGGCTAATAGTCCATGCAAGTGTTTTTACCTCTTTTTCGCCCAGATAAAATTTTACCATTTTTATTGATTTAAAGTAAACAAATTATAGGGTGTAATATCAATATACAGGTATCGGCAGAATAGACTTTACAATTTAAAATTGCTCTAAAATCAACATACATTTTTTAAACGTAAGACGTTTCTATCCATTAAATAAAGCATGCTTTGGAGTTTCTTTGACAGTTGTCAAAATATTGGATCGGCAGAATTCACTTTATAATTTAAACTGGAAATAAATATTTTATTTGCGAACGTAACAACATTTAACAAAGAATATTACAACGGAAAAGAAGAAAAGAAGAAGCTATTTTTAAGAAAAAATTGTGTAGGTTAAATGGCCCACATCCATCTCCATACACTCTTCTAACCGATGAACAAAATTATTCATTACAGCTCGTAACACCGCGCCAGGAATTCCATGAATTTCGTCGCGAATCGCTTCTTTTAATTGGTCAATGTTTCGTGGCTTTCGTCGAAATACCTGACTTTTGACAAAACCGCATAAAAAATAATCGGGTGTAGTCAAATCGGGTGATCTGGCGGGCCAGTTTATGTCACCACGACGCACGTGAGATTAGACGTGTAGGAGATAGTTCTCTACAGGCAGTTAAACTTACATCTGCGGTATGACTGGTAGCACCGTCCTGTTTAAACCAATACTGGCGTACGTCGTCATGAAGTTGAGGCTCAAAAAATGTTCTTATCATATCTGCATATCTCCTAGACGTAA
This sequence comes from Rhamnusium bicolor, assembly GCA_029963845.1. Classification (NCBI taxonomy): domain Eukaryota; kingdom Metazoa; phylum Arthropoda; class Insecta; order Coleoptera; family Cerambycidae; genus Rhamnusium; species Rhamnusium bicolor. Next base: position 301,412 of record JANEYF010003975.1, on the reverse strand, counting down.
CAGTCACTGCAGGTTCGTCTTCCTCAAAAGAATATGGCCCAATTATTCTCATTGAAGATAAAGCACACCAAATAGTAACCCTTTGCGAATGTAGAGGTCGTTGATGGAGTTCAAGTGGATTTTCTGTGGCCCAGTGTCGACAATTTTGTTTGTTAACAAATCCGTCCAAATAAAAATTTGCTTCATCGGACATAAATAGACGGTGTTCAATGTCTGGATGCTGTTGTCGTAGTTCTTGGAATCTTACGCAGAACTCTATTCGACTTAGTTTGTCTCGATTACTTAGTTTTTGCACAGTTAAAACTTTGTAAGGGTGAAATTTCATGTTATGAAGCATTCTGCGTATACTTCTATCGGATATACCCAGGACTTGGGCATGTTGCTTAATTGGTCTTGTTGGACTTGCTGTAATTGCATCACGAACTCGCCTTTGATTTTCTTGCGTGTTTAGTGATCGCGGACGACCTGAATGTTTAGTGTTGACAACGGATCCTGCAGTTCGCCATTTTCTGACCCAACACATAATTGTTGGACGCGACGGAACATTTCTCACGCCAAAAGTTCTTCTAAAATCACGTTGCATTTGAATAATACTATTATTTTTGATAAAATCTTCAACACAAAAAATTCGATGGTCTATATGTCAGTCATTCATTTTGACAACTGTCAAAGAAACTCCAAAGCATGCTTTAATTAATGGATAGAAACGTATTACGTTTAAAAAATATGTACTGATTTTAGAGCAATTTTAAATTGTAAAGTCTATTCTGCCGATCCCTGTATATAAAGAAAATAGTTTTTTTATTCATAGTAATGTCTCAAATTACTGTCTATTTAATATTCTTTAATTATCAGAAAAATTAAATACATCTGTAACCAAGAAAATTTTTTTATTATAGATATTTCTTAATTACGTTTTTTAATAATTGTTTTTTACCTTACAGTTACATACATCCAATAGGCAGTAGAAAATGTAAGTTATTTTTTTTTACTTATATTAAAAAATGTATGTGAAACCCATGTAACACCGTTAAATGTCAAGTTTTGCATGTGTACATAGTGCATAGTTTAAATTGAATTGAATTCAGTGTGCTCAACCTATTATAACTACATTTGTAATCCACAGCTAGTCTCTAAGACAGAAAAAATGTTATGAAGAGAAGTTTTTTTAAATTGCCATGGAAAATGTAATACTTGACGCGGGGTGTAAACATAACCTCAACTTTTTTAACACTGTATGTCTAAATGACATTCTAAATGCCAAATGGTCGTTCTAAAGTTTTATGAAAGTTTTATTTTAACTTAAATAGTTTTAAAATTGCTGTAATAAATGCAAGTATTACATGAAGGCAAAATAGTTTTACAAAAAATTTCTATGAATTCCTTCAAGATTGAATTGAAATACCTGTTTCTTCTCAAGTATATTTGCTCTTATTGATACTTTATTATTAGTAGCCAAATTCCAATTTTATTAGGCTAATTGATCTTAAGACACGCTTAAATGCAATATGGTTTTTTATAGTTTACCATAGTCTTAAGAGTTTAATACTACTTTCTGTAATATACAAAATTATTATTAATTTTTATGTAGACCACATTATATCATACTTTTCAATTTTACTATGGACTCCCTCCATAGTAAAATTGAACCTATAAGTTTTAAATAATTTAGTGACATAATGTAAACAGATTTCATCTTTGAAATAATTATTTTCAACTTAATGCATTACAACAAATGATAAAAATATTTTGTATTTGCATTGAGACATATGGTCGCATATAATTATACCTAGGTAACCATATTTAAACGATTATTTCGTTATTCATAATGTGTGCATTTAGTTCTCATATACATATTACATTATATTTACCTTTAATATTATGCAAACATATAAGTAATACCATTCTCTGTTTTATTTTATGTTAATGAGTAAACCTAGATGTAAAAATAGATTTATTATTGTTATTACATATTTTAAATTATACTCTTTAACAAAAATAAAACGGATTTTTTCAAGGTTTGCCACGTAAATAACTAGATTATCTTTCAATGTAGAATATCAAATTACATTACAAAACAATGGATAAAAAAATAAAAATTTTAAATACATATAAGTTTAACATAATATTTTAAATTAAATACACACATCAAAATAATCTAGGGAACATGATCAAAAACTGATTAAAATTGTTAATAGCAACACGTATCCTCTTAAAATGTAGTATTTTCCATGTTTGCCTGAAAAAAATTTGGAAGAAAAATTTCGGTTCCGCTTTTGAAAGGTCGAGCGGTTGCAATGTTGTGCTTTTCATACTACTGGTGGAAAGGAAATATTTTAATCGTGATACTTCGATACGAGCAATTGGAAGTTCAAAATGTGCCTGAATCAAAGAGCAGTTGCTGAAGTCCTGCTCATATCAGTAAATATTTTCAGTCGATTATGGAGGAGATATCTGAAGGGCAGGATATGTTAGAGAATAACATACAGAACGTACAAAAGCCACTGAGGTGGTATACATTGTTTTCTCAGGTTGCAGGCACTTCAAAATCGAAGCTTACGGTGCTTCAGATGGTAATGGAGCTGCAGATTACGCATAGCATCGTTGTGGGTGGTCAAACCGTCAAAAATGGACTACATGAGGTTGGTCTTAACTTTCATAGACCACCCGGTGTCTCCCATTAACGAGCCATCAGATTGGAATGGGCACCAGAACACAAAAACTGAGGGCGGCAAGAATGGAGTTCTGTACCGTTCACAGACGAATCCAGATTTGGCTTTTCCTAATTTCAGGAGGTCAAATGTGAAGGTGTCCTGGCTATAAAGAACATCTTGCAGCAGTCTAGGCAGTACATAGTTACCAAGGTGGCACAATAATGGTTTGGAGCTGTGTCAGTATTGAAAACAAACCGATCTTGATCTCTAAATGCCAACACTTACCGGAACACTATTCTGCAACCTATTGTGCTTCCATATGCTGTAACAATAAATCCAGCTTTTCAACTAATGGACGATAATGTCCGCCCACACATAACAAAGGAAGTGTGCGTTTTGCAAGACCATGCAATTTTTCGTATAGCCATGGTCTGTTCAGTTTCCAGACCTTAATCATACAGAACATATGTGGGATGTAATGGGAAGGAGGTTATTAAATGAATACAGGATGTTTCAAACTAGGCAGCAACTTTTTGAATGTGTTCCGTAACGATATATATACCAAAGGAAGATACTCATGCAGTGTAACAGATATAGAACTGTAACTAATAACCGGGGAGGTCATACAACCTTTTAACATTACGTGTTTTCATTTTTTAAAGCAAATCTGAAAAAATGACAATTGATATTTTATTGGTAGATGTTATGCTATGGAAATTTATTTTTATCACTTTCATTGAATTGTTTTGAAAATATACCTACTTTCGTTTGATCCAAGCTTTTGTCAAAGTTAAAACCAGAAAACGTGGTCTAATTGTATGGCCTCCTCGATCACCCATTCTCAGCCTGCTTGAGTTCTTTCTCTGAGAATATGTTAATGTTATTTATTTGACCAATATCTTAGTAATAAAAGCCAATTGGACATTTTGTCACTATAATATCGATTTATTTTTACTTGTTGAGTCGATCCTCAAATGGACTTTTGATATACACGTATTGGATGGTCAGATACATATACTACAATCGATTAAAATCTTTATCAAAGGACGACAAAAATTGCCCTCTTTTACTTAAGCTATGAACTCAGTATTGTGGAAAAGTGTGTATATCCACGTATGTGTATGTGTCTGTGTGTATGTACCCAGTAAATACCGAAGTATGGGCCTTTACTTGGCCAGCATTTCCAGTAATGGCCTAGTAAAAGCCCAGTAAAGGCCCATGCTCTACATATCTATTGGGTTAAAAAACAGGAGAAAAAAGAAAAATAATAATAATAAAAAGAAACATCATCAATACCATCATAACGATGATTAGCTAATAAACCATCTTAAACCCACATTGTTTTAAGGCTTACTTGTTAAGTATAGCAACTTAACAGCCTATATTGGTGTTCACTGGGTATGTCTGTTGGTTAATTCTCTTAAGCATAATGACTTGTGTTTTGTATCAAAATTATACAACTGTAAAAATATTCATGTTATAGTAATCCAGTCACTTAAGCCAAAAAAGAAGGTCAACCTCGGAATGAGAGATAATAAGCTGTAAACTTCTATAAATCTTTATTTTGGCGATCTAAAAATTGTCTCAAAAGTCTCATAAAATCTCGTGTCCGCGTCTTAAGATATTCAAGGTCAAAGGTCAAAAAAATCGGTTTTTTCAAATATCTCGCTTCCTATGGTTTTAATGCCATTTGCATTTATTATGAAAATTGCATATAATAAAATTATCTACAAGTTTTGTTCCAAACATTTTTTTATATACTCAACCGGTTTTGAGATAGAGGGCGGAGAGCGCGCCGCGCTTACCTATTCAGAGCATAATGCAAGGTCAACCGTAAGTCCCAGTAAATAATACGCCGTATAAAGTCCATAAATCATTAAAAAATATATAATTATGAATAATTTACATTGTTTATTAATTAATACATTATATTTAATAATATTTTTCATTTATCGAATATATATTTGTTTAATATTACTTACCTTTCCATGTAATCAAGTACAAGAATGGTTGTGGTTCACGCTGCGGATGCAAAAAATCGGGGTTATTCTCTAGCTTGTGGCCAGTGTAATGGGCAAGCGTGCCTCAATGCTTCACCGTATCAAAGCGATCTCGATGAAGATAGTACATTTGACCCCGAAATTCTTGAAGATCTAGAGACAAATATCCTTGACAACGAAAATGATGATATTGAATTGGACGGAAGACCGGAAGACCGGAAGACGATGATGAAGAAGAAGAAGAAAATTAAGACTCAAGTGCTTCTAATTATAAAAGTTTTTGAAAAACTTCCTCACATTTAAACTTCAACTGTAATAAATATATGAAAAAGTATTTCTAAATAAAGATATAATTAAAATATATTTACTCTTTCTTTTTCTACTTAAAATATAATTAACATATATTAGAATATAATTAAAATATACTTAAAGTATTCCACTCAACAATTTTTTTGATTACACGGAAAGGTAAGTAAACAAATATATATTCGATAAATGAAAAATGTCATTAAATATAATGTATTAATTAATAAACAATGAAAATTGTTCATAACTATATATTTTTTTAATGATTTATAGACTTTATACGGCGTATTATTTACTGGGACTTACGGTTAACCTTGCATTATGCTGTGAATAGGTAAGCGCGGCGCGCTCTCCACCCTCTATCTCAAAAACGGTTGAGTATATAAAGAAAACGTTTGAGACAAAAGTTGTAGAGAATTTTATTATCTATAATTTTTATAATAAATGCAAATGGCATTAAAACCATAGGAAGCGATATATTTGCAAGAAACCGATTTTTGTGACCTTTGACCTTGAATATCTTAAGACGCGGACACGAGATTTTATGAGACTTTTGAGACTACTTTTAGAACGCTAAAATAAAGGTTTATACAAGTTTACAGCTTATTATCTCTCATTCCGAGGTGAAACCTCTAATGTGACTGGACTATGGTCAACTATGCATTAAACAAAATTAAGGAAATATGCTATACGTACAATATAGTGTTTTATAGTTAAATTGTTTGTAAATCAGTTGTTTGTTCATGTTGTGATAGTTATATGCTTAAATAAATTTTACAGATTTTCTTACAAAACACTTTGTAATTTCATGAATTAGCTACATTGTTTAAATCTACCCTCATATGACAATTAATCTGCGTTATACCCACATAACTTTCGAATTCTGTCTGCATTTTTTTCAGCCCATTCATTATAAAAGTACACTGGTCAATATTATCTTTTCTATTTAACAGTGATCGGTTAAGTTCTACCCCTTATAACTAAAGGTGGTTTTTCAACCCTTAAAGGTGCGTACGAACTGGATTGAGGATCATTATTGCTTTCTTTTTATTTAGAACATGTCCAGTTCAATGTTGAATATTAAAAAGAAACGCAGGTGATCAGATAATCTATAACGGTCGAATTGGACGTTAGGATACTGAAATAAATAGCCTTTTATAGTGGTACAGTTGAGGACAAAATTAATGACTACGTTTAGGTGGACATAACTTACATTAAGCCAGTGTTATCAATTACAGCGTTAAATAACACAAAAATTATTTGTTATAATGGTACTACAATAATAAAACACTAGTTTCTAGTTTTCATAAAAGTTTTGATGTTTCAAAAAAAAAATAGTATTATAAATTTCCAGAAAATATTGAACTAAAAAATGTCAAGTTTTTAGCACTCTTCGTTCAAATCTGTTAATTCAGTTGCTACGTCTATCAGGTGCACTTTATTTTTTTTACTTGTTTCAATTTGCAACTCGAAATTAATTAACGTATCTGTTAGTTTTTCTTCTTGATTTACTCCGTTCCAGATACCATTCCCCAAGTTATGTGATGCTGACGAGGAACTACGATTCCGAAATACGTCTGCCCTTTTTTTGGGGTATATTGGTGTTGGCCCTACTTTGTATTCTCCATTTCGTAACAAGTAATAGTAAACTATTAAAGTTATGTACCACTATTTTGTATAATAATATATAGCATTAGTAACTAGTAACAAAACTTTTTCAGTAATGTTCATTTACGTTTGTTTTTTTTGCTGGTCATTCTGACGTTTCAAGTCTGTTGAATACATTGGTCCGTTTGGAGTCCCGCAAGGCTCTATTTTTGTTTCGTTATTTTTTTGTTGTACGAGTTAATGATATTGAGGATTATCTAGATAGTCAGATATTTAATTTACGTTGATGAAGACTGTATTATTTACAAGAAAACGTACAACAAATTTATAACTAACTAAACTCCCAAAAATGCTATGTTATGTGTTATCTCTTAAGCCGGGTACTCATATGCGCTCCGTATCTGTATTTGTATAATGTATTGTAACGGATACTGTAACAAAATTTTGAATGTGTACGTCTTGCGTTCCATGTTCGCGAACTTACTAAGAACATGAAGAGCGATTCGAGCGTCTGTCGGTAAACGCCGCGAACACAAAGAGGAACGGTCCAGTGTTGTGGACGGTTCATATCTGGAACGCGTCAGTACGTGTCAGTGTTCCGATCATGTATCGAAACACTGCATGAGACTGGATACTTCTGGAGACGACATGTTGCTGTGAACTTGCTTCGAACACTGCGGGTCAAGATGATCGCAGGTCGTTACGTCGACTATTCGCCTAGGCGTACATACAGCGAACTGATACTGTAACTGTTACAATACATGATACAGATACAGATACGGAGCGCATATGAGTACCCGGCTTTATACACATGCAAATCATTTTCAATATCATGTTATAACATAATAATAATAATTGATGTGCTAGATATTAGATGTTATCTTTGACAAGTCACTTTTATTTAATTTCATTATTAACACCATTGTGTCTGAGACTAGCAGATCGTATTGATTTGTAATTAGAAATTTGCATGTTGGAACATTAATGATCTACCGTTTTTATCTCAGATCAAAGCTCGAATATGCCTCATATGTCTGGTCCTCCCACTACAATGTATATGTCAATAATTTAGAATCAGTTCAACGCAAATTCATGAAATTTCTGTTCTTTAGAACCGAGAGTAACTATACGAGAGATTGGCTTTCTTATTTTCCTCGATTTTTTAGTTATCTATTAATATGTGCTTTGTTCCACATTTTTACATGTTTATTTTAAATTAAGTTCTATGTAGTGTGAATATTCTCCTGCAATGTAGTTGGGTGTAGTACCTGTTGGGAAGTATGAAATAAATGAATAATTAAATATTAATTTAACTCTAGGTCTATTTTATGTTTGGACAAGTATATGCGAGGGTCAGAGTCTACTGAAAAACAAAAGATGATTTGATTTGATTGATTTGCTTCTTAAACCAAGGAATTTTTGCAATAACTTCAAATGGTTCCATCCCAATACCTGTATAAATAAATACATAATGTAATATTAGAAGAGGTTTAGTTTCGAGACTTTCTTAAGAGGTACTTTAAAAAATACGCTTTAGGTCGACCACCAACAAATAATATACAGTGTATCCGTAAAGTAAGGAATGAATTTATTATTTCTTAAACCAAACATATTTAGAAAAAATTCTCGAGCAAGTCGATTTTCAATTTCAATTGCGCACTTTATCATTTTTTTTGGTTATGACGTCAACACTGTTTCCATTGTGACGTCATCGATATATTTTTTTAAATGGAACACCCTGTATATTTCTCCATTTTTATAATTAACTGAAAAACAAAAGATGATTTGATTTGATTGATTTGTTTCTTAAACCAAGGAATTTTTGCAATAACTTCAAATGGTTCCATCCCAATACCTGTATAAATAAAAACATAATGTAATATTAGAAGAAGTTTAGTTTCGAGAGTTTCTTAAGAGGTACTTTAAAAATACTCTTTAGGTCGACTACCAACAAATAATATACAGTGTGTCTGTAAAGTAAGGAATGAATTTATTATTTCTTAAACCAAACATATTTAGAAAAAAATTCTCGGACAAGCCGGTTTTCAATTTCAATTGCGCACTTTACCCTTTTTTTTTTGGTTATAACTACAACACTGTTTCTATTGTGACGTCATCGATATATTTTTTAAATGAAACACCCTGTATATTTCTCCATTTTTATAATTAATTGAGTGTTTATAATTGATAAGTTGAAAGACACGGCTATTTTGAATATTAGAATTTATTAATTATGTTTTGTTTGAATAAATAATAATCACTAGAACTAAACGTTAGTTAATAATAAAAACAATTTATAGTAAATGTTTGAACTGTACTTGTTGTTGTAGCTGATGAATAAAGTGTTGCTGGACCTTGTTTATAGTATCATGAGAAATGTTGTTTATTTCTGTTCTAATTCTCTTTTTTAAATCAACAGTGTTTTCTGGTTTGGTTTTATAAACTAAGTTTTTTAGACGTCCCTACAGAAAGTAATCTAATGGTTTGAGGTCCGGTGACTTTGGTGGCCATTCGATGGGTCCACGTCTACCAATCCACCTGTTCAGAAATATTTGGTCAAGATACCTAGGAATGTCTACTGCATAATGGGGAGGCGCATTTACACATTTACCTCTTTTGGATACTGTATGTGCTGCTCCCACATCCATCGAGGGTTTTAGTAACGTCATAATCGCGACTATCCTGGCGAACGTTGGTATGTGAATTTTCCTTAATAGCCAGTAAAATATTTAAATTTTTATCCTCTTCAACACCTAGGCGACCTGTTTTGGGTAAATCTTCCACCGTACCTGACTCTATTTTTGTTTTCAATTTTACTCACTGTCGATTGAATTATGGGTAGGGCTGTCAAACATTTTCCCTGGGACACTGGCGTACGCGAAATTAACTAACACGAGAAACAATAAACTGTTACAATTTATAACAATGTATGTAAAACTTACCCTCTTAACTAGCTTGATGAACTAGCTTGCTTATTACAAACTGGAGAAGATGTGTAGCCATTTTGCAGCATCAGGTATATTTCTATGGTTGTCTCCATGAGTGATGTTCGCTTTGGTGAAAATATGTTCTTATATTTTGAAAACGACCGTTCGACATCTACTGATGTAATACATGCATACGTAAAATAGTCTTTGAACGCAGTTAATGGATATGGGGCTGCACTATCACATATTTGTCTTAATTTGGTAAACCCGGTGTTTTTTTATTTAACACACTTTTCTTTAACGCGCTAATTTGTTGCGTCACCTATAGCGTGTAGCAGTAGATTTACTTCGTCCACTATTTGCAGTGACTCCGCTAACGACAACGCACTATTTTCTATTTTTTTTATGCTTTCATGTAATGGTTAATAGTTCTTCGCAATATTTTTTAAAGCTATTTCAACGGAAATATTTTCGATTTTGTCTGGATTTCCTTAATAGCTGCAGCCTCATCTGGATTGAATTGTAGTATCACAGATTTTATTTGTTGGAAATATTCGGCATAATAAAAAGCTGCCTGCAACCATATTTCCCAACGTGTAAGAATCGGCTGTGGTGGTTCAAGAATACTGGGACACTTGCTATGAAATGCACGGAGATGTTTAGGAGATTTAAGAAACACTTTTTTTGTACTTGCTATTAATGCATCCACCTCTGGAAAACCTTTTCGAATAGTTTCTGCCAGAAGATGTAAAGCCTGCACTTTACACGTAACATGTGTAAACGTACAACCTTGTTCTTGTAAAGAACGGCCTACGGAACGCATTGTCACGGCATTTGACAGTTCAAATTTTTCTAACGTCTCCAGCACCACCCTGGTAATTGTTTCGCTAGTACACTAACTTTTGCTAGTTAGTAACAGTGGAACTGTCGGTTTAAGAGGGTCCAGTACTGGTACTATAATATTTAAAATAGATTTTTTTTACAATCTGTTGTCTCATCAACAGATAACCACAGCCGTGTATTTTTTTTAATTCACATTTCATCTTATTTACCATGTCTACGTGTACAGTTGGTAGATAGTTACATAGTGTTGTGAGACTTGGTAACTTCACCTGGGCATTGTATTTATTCCAGAACTCTCGAAATGGTTGTTTATCGAGTATGTGCAGCGGAACATTACAGGCAATCAGCATTAATAGTAAATCAAACATAAACTGTGTTGTCGAAGGCACCTCATTTTATTTACTTTTATGGTGTACACTATTTACGTTAAGTTCACAATCACGCTTATCCCAGCACATCAAATCATTCTCGCACACTTTACAAATTATTTTAGCACCATCATAAAATAAATCCGGAAATTCACCTATGAATTTACTCACTTTGTCAGCAAATGGCCGTTTGCTACCCCTGCGTACGTCTGCCATGCTCTATTATTAAATTAATATCAACAATACAGTACAACAAATAAAATAAAAACACAAAAACAATATGCAATACCCCCAAGTGACTTAACGTGTACACAACTCGAAAGCTAATAATTGACTGAACTGGAGAAAGAGTTTCGCGGTCAAGATCAATGCCGGCGACAGTAAGTACATCTGTACTCTACGACCATGATACACAGAAACGATTTGCAGCTTTAATTTTGGGTCTTTCTGGATATTTTGTGTTAAATAAATACTTCTTGTTGAGATCGCATCCTATCACCATACTCAATCATCGTAAGAATTTCAATTCTTTGCTTTACAGATACACTCATGTTATAAATTAAAAAAAATCGACAGCAATTATTGAGAAACCACTACTGGGGTAAAGTATTATTGAGTGATTCATTGCCAAAGACGATAATGAAAACAAAAAAAAGCAAGCAGAAACTAGCCTACTTCAAAAATTAATAAAAAACGTGTTTATTTTACTTTTTTACTTGTTTTTTTTTTTAAATATCCTTCAACTTATCAATATTAGACCCTAAGTGTGATACATATATGTAATCGGCTGTTGAAGCAGAATCCAAAAATGCATAAATATTTAGTGTTTCATTTAAAAAAAATCAACGAAGTCATAACGCAAACAGTGATGACGTCATAACCAAAAAATTATTGGATAAGGTGCGAAATTAAAATTAAAAATCGACATGTCCGAGGATTTTTCTAAATATTTTTGGTGTAAGAAATCACGAACTTATTCCATACTTTACGGGACATACTGTATAATAAAAAGTATATAAAATTGTGCCATAAATGTATGTTAGTGTAAAAAACAATCTATTATTATATATTCATATTATAAATTTATTTAACATCAAAAGAGGGAAATTTGTTATTGTTAATCAAGATAAGAAGTATATGAATATTAAACAAAATTTATTAGTTGAGGCTCTAAAAGTAAACCGCACCCTCTAAAACTATATTTTCATGTGAATGTAACCTTGTAGTTGCATTATTTGTGCTCATAAATTAACTTTTCTATTTATTAATAAAGCGTTATTTTAACAACTTGTGGGAACTATATTTGTCCTTATTTTCTGATAAGAATTGTTTACGAGGGCTTTATATGCACCTTATTTATACCTGAGCAGTAACGCAGACACGGCTGAAAACATGCAATTAAAAGGAATTTCCTTTAGTAAAAAAAACTGTTCTCCTACTTATAATTAAGATCATTTAAGGATTACACGTGGCTTTAATTTTCCGTGTGATTTATGCTCAAACGAATTCAACAAATTTCTGTGCGCATACTGAATTCACTGGTGTTGGTCCTCGTTGCGTTTTTAGCCTGAAAAAGACCATTCGTAAGACGTTTTGATAATATATTTGCCATCTTCATGTAGGTATCTTCTATTTAATTTGGTATGTTAAAAAAAATGAGGTGTAAATTCTTGTATAAAAATCATGATGAATAGACACCGGATAATGTCTGTGCGTGCAGGGCTGGAACATGGGGTAAGAGACAATTTCATGAAACCTCTTGTACTGCACTGGCAGTTCTTTTATAGGGTCATTTGGTCAATGACCTCCCACAGACAAATAAAAAATAGAGCTGTTCTTTTTCTGAAATTTAAAAATATATAATATATATATATTTTTAATATTCTTAAAAATTATATTAAAGTTTCCAGTTCATTCTATGCACAATACTATTCAAATATCGAGCCTCTAGATTCATATTCATTACATTATTCATTTATAGAATTTAGAAATCTTGGGTCAATCCACAACTTGTCCTCAAAGCTAGCTACGGACCGAATTTACAACGAATTAAAGTGAAATAGACTTATGCGCGAATCGTCAGAAAGCAAAAGAGACAGAAAACACTGGCGGGGACAATGTCCCTGACACATTTTACGGAAACGGTAACGCACGAAGTTCGCTAGTAGAGCAGTCTTAATGCTGAATAGGTACGCGTTGGTCGGTAAATTCTCTCGCTTTGTTTTTAATGTTTTTATTTGTGAACGTTTTATTAGTAAATCTCTACTTGTCGTGAAATTAAATAAAACAGTGTTTTTGGTGTTTACTATTAAATATGAGTGTTGTACAAAATATATTAAAACTGAAAGATGGACATAAGTTGGATTATGAGGACCGAGTGAAATTCAAAGGTGGTGGCCGTCCAAAACCTAATATGACGATAAAGCAAACATATCTTGATAAGAAAAAAGAAGTTAATAGGTATTTTCGAAATTCAATGTATGATTTATCCCAGTGGATTTGCGGATGCGAGGTAAAAAATGCATTTTTTTTCCCATGCCTGTTATTTGGTGATGATCCTGATCCTATACGGTCCAAAATAGGTGTAACTGACTTGAAATATTTAAAAATAAAAATACAGAAACATTCGCTCGCATCAAGTTATATGAATAACTGTTGTAATCTAGCAACACTTGGTACAGTTGATATTAGAATGCAGTTAGACAGTGCCTATAAAAAAAGTTTAAAAGCTTACAACGAAAACGTTTCTAAAAATAGATACATTTTAAATAAAATAATAGATAGTTCCAATAAAGTACAAGTAGTTTTTGTGTTTACATACGTTTTAGATGGTGTTGTATGTAGAGATTTTGGAAATTTATTCAGCCTCAAGGAACGACATCGCAGCATTTGACAGATGTAATTTTAAAAGAGTTAGAATGTCTGAAACTTAATGAAAGTCCTGAAAAATTGATAGCACAATGTTACGATGGAGCATCAGTAATGAGTGGTGCTCTTGGAGGTGTACAAGTCAAAATTAAAAAAAAGTTATCCTTCAGCAAATTTTATTCATTGTTACGCTCATCAACTAAATTTAATTTTACAAAAAGCATCAAGTCAGGATAAAAGCATAAACATTTTTTTTGCTAATTTACATAGCTTTTCTTCATTCTTTGGAAAATCGCCAAATAGAACAGCCGTGTTAGATAATGTTGTTAAGGTGAGATTACCTAAAGCGGCTCCAACACGATGGAATTTTAATACAAAGTGCATAGAGACTGTTTATACCTATCGAACAGAATTATTAGATTGTTTAGAAAAAAATCATTGATAATGAATCAGAAAACAACACTCTAAACCAAGCTATTGGTTTAAAAAACTATTTACAAAATGAACATTTTCTTAACTGGTTAAATTTTTTTCATTTAGTTATGCCTCATTGTGATATATTGTTCAGTCAATTACAAAAATGTAATATCGATGTCATAACAGTTAATAAGTGTATTGGCGTCTTTAATAGTAAAATTGAAGACATCAGAAATAAAATTTTAAATAACTATTTGGAGGAGACATCCATGCAGTCTGCCCAGAGATGTAAAACGGAAGAATCAAAAAGGAGAATTTCATTAGAAGTTTGTGGTATAATTACATCTGAGATCAAAAACAGGTTTGGCTTCAGTAATCATTTCGCAGTGTCTCAGTTATTTCACGCAGATCGATTTAAAGATTATAAAAAACGCTTTCCTCAAGATATGTTTAAATTAATTAAAACGGGGTATCCAGTCATAAATCATTTGACACTTAAAACTGAATTAGAAGTATTATATAGCCGAGAAGATTTTTCCAATAGTGAAGGTGCAGTTGCTTTCTTACAGCTTTTTGTTAACAATAATTTGTGCAATACTTTTTTCTGAAAGTGTCAAACTGTTAAAAATCTTCTGTACTCTCCCTATGACTGCCGTCGAAAGTGAACGTTGTTTTTCCACCTTAAAAAAGAATAAAGACATTTTTAAGAAATACCATGAGTCAAGAAAGGTAATCTTCTTTAGCTATGCCTACTATAGAAAGGGGATTAATAAAGAAGATAAAAGACTTTAATGAAAAAGTAATTGATCACTTTGCATCTCAAAAAGACCGGAGGATCGACTTGGAATTTAAATCACTTTAAAAGGTAGGTAATACAGTAAACTTTTCTAATTGACCTCCCTATCTCTTGACTCACGAACCGCCACTGTTGTACTGTGTTCAAAGTTTACAGGTTGTATTAGCAGAATTTGCTCTGCGTGGACAGCATTCTGGTTGAAACGATTTGGCCGATACATCGCTCTGTATAGGAGCCTTCTACGTCGACAGATGTCAGCGGTGTAAATTTAATATGGTTTCTCCATATTCCACGGCACGTAAAATTTTAGAACCAAAATTTTTAGTTAACATATCCCAGATAGCATTCAATAGTTGGTAAATCTTCTGTGGAGAATAATAATGTTCAATGTTCTATGAATAATCATGGATTATTGATCTGATTTATGAATATTCCTGTAATAATAATATCAACAAAAGAATAAAATATTCTATTTAAAATATTCCTTTAATACGTATTGTGGAATAATTTTTATTGAATATCCAGTAATATAAATAACACCAAATTCTAATGATGTGTGCTCTCTTGACTCATAAAAAAGATATGAACCCGACAGTATACATTAAAAATGATAACATTTAGGAATACTTGAGCAAAGAAATCATGTTACCTTTACAATCAAAATCTCTTAAAACAAAACAATTGTGAGTCAGTGAAAATGTAACTGCAATTTTCTTCGTAAACCAAGAGAGCGCATCAAAAATAATAAGAACTGAAAACAATTTAACAACACAGCTCTGTTTTCTATGACATCGCCATTAACTTTCATCATTTCATTTCTTTTTCATCTTTCCAAATAAGGAAGATATAAGTGTTTGAAGTATTTTAATTTTTTACGATTTTCGATCATAACGTCATACATAGTGGGCAACGGAGAACATTTGTTTTCATTGTCATATAACTCATATAAAAATGGAATGAATTTTATTGAAACGTTCTCCTCCACCGTGAATATTAAGTGAGATATCTCATAAAATAGACAGCCTGTATAATATAATATTGTTCTTCTTTTGCTATGCAAATATTTGAATCGCCATTGTAATAGCTGTAAATTTAAAAATTATTTTTGGTTATCCTGTATATACTTTTAGGAACTGAAAATGGCTGAGTGTCATCACACAGATGTCTAATAACTGGTACTAATATATTTTTTTCTTAGCATCGATAATTGTGACTGTAGTGATTTTTTTTAATATACACATGTAAATGGCATAATTTCAACAAAAAAAAATCATTACATCCAAGTGGTTGGAAGAGAACCAATAACACAGGAGTGGAAGGAGGCCACAAAGAAGTTTCAAAAAGTGTTCTGATATACACGATCAATTTGTTACTATTTGTTTTCATCCTCGCGCCGTCTACGACGGTGTGTTCTCTATATCTTAAGTTTATACGGCTCTTAAGTTTGTCCAATATAAGTTTTCGAAATGGCAATTCGTAGGCTCTTAGGTTTTACAGTCGAATTTTGCCATTTGTGTTTTTAAGGTTGAATTCGATTCGATTTATAGATTAAAATACAAATAATTCGTCATCAGAAAAGTCAAAGCGACTAAAACAAATTGAGCGACTTGGAATTGTAAAAATACGTTTTTGAAATAATTAATTTCGTTTAATTTTCGATTTAATTTTCGCCCTCCTTCACTGTTAGAACAATTTTATTGTGTAATTATATTTTATAAAATTATATTAATATTTTATTTATAAAAGTCTAGCGGTATTAAATTATTAGCTTGGCTTAGGTCTTAGGTTTTTAACCTGTTTATATACACACCGATAAAAAATGTAAATAGAAAACGTCACGATAATACTGGCTTTAAAAAGTTGTTGAATCCAATAAAATTGTTGCATTCTATTTGTGTGTCGCGTGATAGAATGAAATTTTTTCCCAACCACTAAAATTATTATTTGATGCAAGAATTTTCATATTTATTAACTTCAATCTGATACATTGTTCCTATTTTGGTATAATTTATGAGTTAAATGAATGGTTACAAAAGTATCAGATATGTATAATTTATCCTTATTATTATTATTTTTTAAATGTGGAAATAGAACTGTATAATAATGGATCGAAGCACGTATTTGTAAATAGGAGGGATTTGTTTTCTTGGAAAAACATAAAAAATGTATAATTAAAATTCTAAAAATGTTATACAGGGTGTTTTAGGATTAATGGGACAAATTTAAAATCTGAATTCAAGACCTCAAAATAATAAAAAGTTTTCTTCGTTAAAAATTACGCCCGTCCAAAAATGGAGGTTAACAAGATTTTAATTTTTTTTCTCAAATTTGGAAAAAGTTATCTGAAATGAAATTTTTTAGAGATTGTCTACAAATAGGAACGCTTCTAAATGATATTTTTCAGACATGCCTTATTGGTGAAATGGGTGAAATCAACAACCCCTATTTTATTTTTTTATCGAACTTTTTTAAGGGACCCAAATTTTATCATATAAAATTGTAACACTGACGTAGTTTTCCACGAATACTAAAACACCATATACTGCATTCGACGTGCGTTTCAGCAAACTAGTTGGCGGCATCTGGAGATCATTAAAACTTTAATCATCTCCAGATGAAGCCAACTTGGTTGGTGAATCGTGTATCGAAAGCAGTACATGGTGTTTCGTAAAAAACTACGTCAGTGTTGTCATCACGTGAAAGGTTCCAACCCACATCATGAATATAAAATTTTGCTTTGGAAAGCTTGTTTCATTTAGCAACTTATTTGTTTGTAACTTATTTTTTTCCATGGAACTGGTAGTTTTTGATTAACAAATAAAATAGTCTCGATCCACACGGTAATTTGGGAACTGCATTATTTAAAAAAATAAAAAATGCCCAGTAGGCTAAGCAAATGATGCTTAACCCTTTGAGTCCTATTTAGCCAACAGTGGTAACATGGAAAATTTACCGTTGTATACCAGTAGTGCAACATGTGGCGAAAAAGGATATTTTGAAATATAAACTTGGTATTGGCGTTCTAAGCAGCTATATTGAATTGGGTTATGCAAAAACTTATTTAGGAAGGGATTAGCCACGCCTATCATAAATTCATGTTGATTCTTGTTAGTCTAGTCCCTTTACCAATTGGCATTATTTGGTCTTTGTACTACAACGTATTATTATTGGGCTGAAAGGCAAACTCTCCAGTATTGGCAAGAGTTACCAGGATTAGTTCATTCGAAGGCGTTTATAAAATACCCTTTGAAATCAAGAGCTAAGAAACTCTTAGAGTTAAACAGGGTAAACCTGAAAACTCTAACAGGCCTATATACCGGACACTGCCGACTAAACTATCATCTACATAAACTCGGCCTAGCGGAAAACGCCGAGTGCCGTCTATGCCTGGAGGATGATGAGAAGACAGACCACATCTTATGCACCTGTCCCGCTGTGGAGAGGATCCGATTCTCAATATTTGGCAAAGAGCAACTGCTGCCAGAGGATCTGGACACATTCTCACCCAATGAAGTTATCAGATTCATTAAGAGACTGAACTTATTGGGTGAAATATAATTAGGCGTGAGCCACAATAGGCCTGCTGATGGGTGCAGTGGAGGGTCTACTGAGACCCACTCACAACAAACCTAACCTAACCTAACTACAACGTATTTAGAGGTGTTCTGTGCGTAAAGTTGTTTCATAAATCATAATGATAATAAGTGAACGTTTCTTCAGTGTTTGACGACAGTGACGCCGATCCAAATTTTCCCCCCCGAATCCTCCAGTGATGAATATGATGAATATACAAGTACACATTACTCAATGGCATGGATGAGTGCAAAATGCTTGATATTGAAAATAACCTGTGCCAGGAGTTGTTAGAGTGTTACCGAACTAAATATCAAGAAGAACAAACTGAGAGTTCTGGAAAAACTAACGAAGATGAACATGTTTATGCTTCCAATATCAAAGAAGGAGGAAAATGAAGGAAATGCAATATCTGCCGTGTATGCTACAAACAAAATAAAAAAGAAAGTATACATCCAATTACTGTGCAACCTGTGCAAATCAGCCTGGGTTGTGTACGAAAGATCATGTTGAGCTTTACCACAGAGATGTGTGACATATTGAGGTGTTTTTCAATATTTCATTTTTTATAATATTTTGAATGTATTTTAGAAACAACTTTTATGTAAAACTAAATATATTTTTTATATTCTTTGCTTGTGTGTTTTTCTACAATAATTCAATGTACATTATTTTAATTCACCTTAATCAGCCCCCATTTTGCCCACCCCCCGAGTCGATAATGAACGTTTTATTTATGTTTACTTATTACTCATATCCTCAATGGCGAAGAAATTTAATTTAATTTTATTTTACTGGTCAATAAAAAACACCCTTTTGACCCCCTAATTACGCCGCCTATGATGTTTTTTTTATTTTAAATTGAGCCTTTTATAAGATATAATAGAAAAGTATGCGACAACATCGAATTAATAAAACTTCATTTGTTCCGTAAACTTGGTGTTATATATATAAGAATAATGGGAAATCTGGATAGGGTCTCAAGGGGTTAACTTGACCCCAGAACGAATACGGATTATTTGATAGTAACCTACTAGGCATTTTCCATTTTATTAAATAATGCAATTTTCCAAATAGTAGATTGGGACTATTTTATTTTTTTTATTCAAAAACTGTCAGTTCGATGGAAAAAAATAAAAGAGACAAAAGAGTTTCTAAATGAATCATGCTTTTCGATGCATATTTTTATATGATAAAGTTCTGGTTTAATAAAAAAGTTCGAATAAAAAATAAAATTGGGGGTTGCTAATTTCACCCATTTTAACAAGGGATGATTGAAAAATTTGTTTTTCCTATTAGTAGGAAATCACTACCAAATTTCATTTTCTATATATTTTTTTTAAATTTGAGAAAAAAATTAAAAACCTAATTTTAGCCTCCAACTTTGGAGGGAAGTAACTCTTTGACGAAGCGTTTCCGGACATACCTCCATGGGAAGCTTTCTTATTTTAAGATCCTTAATTCAAATTTTAAGTTTGTCCAGTTAATCATGAAATACTTTATATACAGTGCACTCGTAAATAATATATCACTCTAGTTCTTAAAAAATTCATTGCCATTATGTCAGAATTGGTATATAAGGGAAATATCTGGGATAACTACCTCCTGCGGAATAAAAATTTGAAAATTATTTTGAACTAAATAAATATTAAACTTTTCTCATAAGGATCTAAATCTGTATATATCTAAAAAGATTAAGTATCTCAATGGCTTAAAGAAAGTACATGTTACGGAGGTTCATTAGATAGCTCTTGTTTTTCCAGAAGAAAATAATAAAAATAACTATTGGATTTTACAAAAGCAATCTTTCAAATCTGATATGACAATAATAATAAATACCTATATTAGATTTTTAGGTTTCATACTGAAATTCTTGTTATTTATTCAAATATACAGGGTATCCAAGCGGCAGCTTACATAATCCATATCTCGAAAACTACTGAAAAATTTAATTTAATTTAATTTAATTTATTTTGTAAAATTACGTATCTATAGTAAAGAGTTTATGATCTTTCCAATTAAAATATTTTGACAGTTCTCTCACTTCCGGTTATGTCGGAAGAAAATGCCAACTATGTTATTTTAAACGGAACACCCATATTTTTTTATCGGTATTGATAGGTTACAAAATTTTAAGGTCACTTTGTATAACATATCTTATATCTAAAATTTATAGTGTTCGAGATATTAATTTTTTTACCAAAATATTGACAACTGTAGACCACTAAATAAATTCTTCCGGTGAATAACCCATACAAGAATCTAAATATCTTTTACTGTGGAAGTAATCGGCATAGCCATAGATTATTTAAAAATAATTTAAAAAATTTAAATATTATACAGGGTCAGTACAAAAGTGGTCACAACTTTAAATTCAGAAATATTAAATATCTTCAATTTTTTAAATGGAAACCCCCATCTTTTTATCAAATTCTACGACTAAAAATATAAGGTTTGTTATGCAAAGTGACCTTAAAATTTCATAACCTATCAGTACCGATAAAAAATTATGAGTATTCTATTTAAAATAACAAAGTTGACATTTGCTTCCGGTATAACCGGAAGCGATAGAACTATTAAAATATTTTAGTTGGAAAGATCATATACCCTTTACTATACATACGTTATTTTATAAAAAATTGTTCGGTGGTTTATGAAATATGGATCGTGTAAGCTCCCGCCTGGACACATACTAAATACTAATGTGTATTAAAATTAATAAATTTGGTTATTGTCCAGCCGAAATATAATACCCAGTACAACAGAAAATATTTTTGAAATATATAGTTTTGAACGCTGAACACCCTGTATAATTTATTGACAGGGAAATGTCATTTATGAAATTCTTTTCACTCGCAAAATGAAATCAAACAAATTACCTCCGAAAACCAGATGCAGTGAATTATCTGTCTAGCATTTGTTTTTCACCACTGTAACTCATCAATACGTTGAAATAGAGAGAAGCATTCGAAGATGGCAATCAACGGTGTTCCCTGTAATTTTAAATGCCGCGGTGTAGAACAGAAGCACAATGAAGTGATTTTTTTTATCAATAAATGGGTTTCTTTGCTTTGCAAAGATAAATTATTTAATCATATAGATTCACCTATTGGTTTATATATATATATATTTTCTTTTCTTGACCGTTAATATCAAATAATATCTGAGAGTTATTTTTTTTTTTGTGGGGATTTCGGTTAGATATAACTAATTTTATTATTTTTTCTAATGTTTCGGTTTATTACACTATCATCAGAGAACTACAATTAATACAATATTTTAAAAACAATTAGTTATATCTGACCGAAATCCCCACAAAAAAAAAATAACTATCAGATATTACTTATTGGTTTAGAAATTGGTGATACAACTAAAATAATAATTATTCAAATGAAGTAATATATATATATATATATATATATATATATATATATATATATATATATATATATATATATATATATATAATAAGAAGAAAAGGCTAATGGGTATTGCCCGCAAAAAAAAGGATGAATCCGTCGACACGTGTTTCTGAGTCATTACTCGTAATCATGACGGCTATAAGTTGTAAGGATAGGTACAACTTAGGTTCAACAACACAAAAGGAAATCACTGGCAGGAAGCCAGTCGCACATTTGTGGCTGAAATTGAAAGACCCCGTGTTTACAGGGTAACAGACATTATTGTCACGGAGGCAACTATAGCTACCTGCGTGGTATTCCCCTACCCAGGGTTTACAGTAACAAAGAATAGAAGGTTACTGCGGGATGAGATGTAATAGGAAGAAAAGGATAATGGGTATTGCCCGCAAAAAAAAGGATGAATCCGTCGACACGTGTTTCTGAATCATTACTCGTAATCATGACGGCTATAAGTTAAGTATAGGTACAACTTAGGTTCAACAACACAAAAGGAAACCAAATGTGCGACTGGCCACAAATGTGCGACTGGCTTCCTGCCAGTGGTTTCCTTTTGTGTTGTTGAACCTAAGTTGTACCTATCATTACAACTTATAACCGTCATGATTACGAGTAATGATTCAGAAACACGTGTCGACGGATTCATCCTTTTTTTGCGGGCAATACCCATTATCCTTTTCTTCCTATTACATTTCATCCCACAGTAACCTTCTATTCTTTGTTATATATATATATATATATATATATATATATATATATATAAATATATATATATATATATATATACATATATATATATATATATATATATATATATATATATATATATATATATATATATATAAATATATATATATATATATATATACATATATATATATATATATATATATATATATATATATATATATATATATATATATATATATATATATATATATATATATATATATATATATATATATATATATATATATATATATATATATATATATATATATATATATATATATATATATATACATATTTAAATTTAAATTTTCCATTTTGTTTATAATTAACTACAGAATGAGTCTGAAATGCGTAATCATATTAAACCACCGATTCTTGTCATTTGTGCTTATTAGTTGAAACAGTCTCTCGTATCTACTAGTGGTTTATAATTTGAAAGCAGTGATGCGACACTGAATGCAATTAGATTTCTTGAACTGTATTTTATTGACAGAGTAAAACATTTGAGTCATTTCTAACAAATGAGCCTGATTTTTGTTTTGGTTAACAAAACAGCTCAAAAAATTTAACAGCTGATTTCAAAACACTCTGTATATTTTCAATTCATTATGTCCACAATTAAAATGTTTGTGGGATTTCATAATAAATAAAAACCTGGACAAAGAAAATTTGTGTTAAAAAATAAAAAGCTATTCACTTTAATTTGCAGTTTTTTTTTTGTTCAAATGCAATGAAAGATGGCAAATGGCTCTAATTTTTAAAACAAAATATTTTATTCAAATAGAATTTTTCTGTAAAATCAAAGTAAAGACCTTTTTACCTACAACGATTTAATTTCTTCCTATATTAACTCGGCGACTTAGATCCCTTTTGAACTGTAATTTGGTGAAAATTTATTTTAGGTCAAGCAGGCCGAGACTGCAGGAAATGAAAGCCGTACTAATATTTGTTTGGTATATTACACCTATCTCAAAGTCAATCCGGGGACACACTGTATATTGACGATGCTGTAATCGACTAACAAACTCCCTTTGAAGATTAGTAATAACAATGACTAAAGCTGGCAAGTCGTGCGGTAGTTCAATGGTGTGAGATCAGGTGTTTAGGGGCAACGACCGGTGGACAAATACCAAATACCGAAGCGAGCCGCGAGAATGTGTATTAAAAATACACAGCTGCGGTTGTGTTGACGAGATGACAGATTGTAAACAAAATTCTATTATAAATGTTATAGTACGTGTACCGGACCCTCTTAAACCGACATTTCCACTGTTACTACTTAGCAAAAGACTAACTAAGTTTACTGGCAAAACAATTACGCGGGTGGTGTTGAAGACGTAAGAAAAATTTTACCTGTGAACAAGTCAAGTGTTGATGTTTGTGATCGATGGTGCCGTGACAATGCGTTTGTTAGGCCGTTTTCTTGAAGAAAGTGCTTGCTTTTACATCTTGTGGCAGAAACTATTCGACAAGGTTTTCCAGAGTTAGATGCATTAATAGCAAGTACAAAAAAGTGTTTCCTGAATGTCTTAAACGATTTCGCACATTTCATAGCAAGTGTCCCTGTATTCCCGAACAACCACAGCCGATTCTTACCCGTTGCGGTACATGGTTGAAGGTAGCTTTTTATTATGCTGAATATTTACAACAAATAAAAGTTGTGATACTACTATTCAATCCTGACGAGGCTGCAGCTATTAAGCAAAGTCAGAAGATATTTCCGTTGAAACAGCTTAAAAAACTATTCACAAGAATTATAAAAGATTATATGACGCCATTAGAAACTTAAAAAACAGTGCGTTGTCGTTAGTAGGGTCATTGCAAACAGTGAACGAAATAAATCGACTACTACACGATATAGGTGACACAAAAAATGAGCGAGTTACAGAAAAGTTCGCATGTCTGTTAAAGTAAGTCACCGGTTTTACTAGATTAAAACAAATTTGTGATGGTACTGATGGTGTATCTCTAGATCCGTTAAATGCATTCAAAGACTATTTTAAATATGCGTGCATTACATCAATAGATGTCGAACAGTCGTTTTCAAAATGTAGGCATATTTTTTCATCACAGCGAACATCACTCACGTAGACAACCATAGAAACATACCTGATGCTGCAAAGTTTTTACAGATCTTCTCCAGTTTATGATAACCAACCTAGTTCATCAAGCTTGTTAAGAGGGTAAGTTGTGCATATATTGGTATAAATTGTAACAGATTATTGCTTTTGTCACTAGTTAATTTTATTTATTACGCTTATTATGATGCATACACCTATGTTCCATCGTACATTTCTGCCAGCTTGAGTAATCACATCAGAATTTATATGACCAACAATATTCTGCCGAATTATGTCTTTTAAATCTTCTAAATTTGCACATGTAAACTTTGATTTTTTAGTAGGTCAATAGGAGATACTCCAAGGGGATAGATCCGGTAATCTAGTTGGCCATTCAATATTTCCTTTTCTTTTTATCCATCCGTTAGTGTAAATTTCATTTGCGTAGTTTTGAACACGCGCTGAGTAGTGTGGGTAGCGTCTCCTTGTTGAAAATTAGTATCTTTATAAGGTATATCAGGATTTTCTTCGTTTGGATACGGGATTACTAGGGAAGGAATAACTCCATCCGAACAAATTTCACCAGTCCGAGCATCTTAAAAAAAGTAACTGTGGTGCACTTCATTCATCCAGTACCCATAATTTTGTCTGTTAACGATGCGATTTAAACAGAAAGTCGATTCGTCCAAAAATGATATGTTTTAACAATATTTCTGTTGTACACAGATGTATAATTACAGAACTGAATCCGACGATCAAAGTCATCCCCTCGTAACTTTGAACGTATTTTTATTTTTTTATGAATTATTTTTGCCACAGCAGATTTTGTCACATCAAAATTACTTGCTAATTTTTTTCAAACAATTGAATCGATTGTCCATAGCAATTATATTAAAATTTGACATTTGAGAACTATTTTTCTAAGGATTTTGTTAAATCTAACATAAATGTTCTTAAACATGTAAAATAATTTTTTTCTCAAGACAGTTTTGTGTAACAATATAATATCTAGCGCTACAACATAAAAAATGTGCTCTTTCAAATGACACTGACAAATGAAGGCTGCTATTTAATAAAATTGTCGATGACAACATTTTTTTTACATGAAAAATAGAGAACTATGTTTAAAAATCGACTTATCCGAGAGATTGTTTGATACTCGATTTCAACGATTTAATCCAATTTATCCATTATTTCTCTGACGCAATGTATATTTCTTATATTAAGCATACTCCGAAACAGATTTACAGAAAGTCTAATAATAGATATACCTCCAAATAGCAATACTGTCTTATCCAACCATTAAGGCAAATCACTTTACATGATTTTTTGCATATAATATGTTGTAGAGTGTAATTTATTACACGAGACGCACCTCAAATATCATTAGCATTAATCGATATAATAAAAATCCAAATCTCATCCGAGCATAATCATTTATCAACATTTTTTCAGACGTGTCCAGAAGGCTGAGAGATGTGGTAGCGTCAAACTTGTCAGTCATAGGAGGCTGTGGTAACAAATGATTCTTCTTAACCCAGTCGGACATGAAATGTCTTGACTTCTGCCCAGCTACCGTTGATGGGTATAGACAGAAATGATGTATTATCTATATGTAGACATCTGAATGTCGATTTTGTTAGCTGCACGATCACCCGACTGATATTAATGGTAAATTCTATTCACTGGATCTTTCTGAATCTCGGCTAGTGGCGATAAAAATATGCTATTATTAAACATCGATACTTGTCGCGTTATATACTAGATATCTAAGGCATAAAACATGTGAAAATTATTCTGTACATACATTTGTACCAATTGTATCTACGTATTGGTAGTATTAGGATATATTAATGATTTCGTTTATATTGGTTATAAAATTTAACGTATTATCTTTACTGTTGTCTTAATATAAATGTCATTTAACATTTGACAAACAAAATACCTAAATACAAAATTTTGCTAAATTAATTACACATATTTTATACATAAATCTGAGACTACTAAATTTATTTTTTCTTCAAACATCACAAAAGTCATCATTTTTAGTGGTAAAATCTGACACAAAAATTGATGTTTTTGTTAGTAATATAAAAATGTCAACATTTTTAATCCTAGTATTAAAAGTATATTTAGGTAAAAATTAAGCATTTTCATATTAATTCAGTTTATTTAAATTAAAATATGAAATTCTTACAATCCAAAATTATTACACAATGAAATGAAATACAGAACTTATTGAATAGGCTAGATATATAAATTCATTAAATTATTATTATTTATTGATAGTAATATTGAAAGTGTAGTTTGAGCAAGTTGAATAAAAATTAAACAAACCGGAAGAATCGACACTGTTAACATTTTTAACGATGGTGGTAGCAATATCTGAAACTGTTACACTCTTAGTGGTATCGTGAGAACACATTTCTTGATTAATTTTTCCTTGATTTTCTACATTATTGCAAGCAGCTGTATTATCGAGAATCAAGGGGATTGATACTATTACACGTACTAGGCCCATTGGTGCTAGTGCTAGGCTCATCGAGTCGAAATATTTTTCTTGCTGTACTTTTTTTATTTTCTATAGATTCTTGTATATACCCCTCTGCAACAGTGTTCGAACTCCAACCCCAATGTCTTTTAAGACAAGTGACATCACCACCAGAATCTACAAGAAAAGTGGCAGAAGTTCGACGTAAGCAGTGTACAGTATATTCATTTGCATTTGGTAAATTTAAATATTTTTCCATTTCTTTTGCAACACTACTAATTTTATGAATACCGACTACTGACCGTTGACATCTTCCATTTTGATACTTTAAAAAAACGACTTTCCTCAAAACCTTTTGGCCGAAGAGCAGCGTATTTTCTGTAAATACTTAAATATTTTTCTCCAGGAACCGTAAATGACCGACCCTTACCGGTCTTAGTATGAGGAACTTCTGTCAGTAAAGCAGACTTAACATCTTCAGTGTCATCAGTTTTTAAATGAATTAGTTCATCACAACGACATGCGCCCGGAATTCCTATTTTTAAGGCAACCTATAAATAAAAATTCACAAAATTTGCCTACTTCATTCTTTAATTTTAAACATACCTTCATCATTAAATAATGTATGTTAGGAGCAGCATCCAAAAACAGTTCAACTTGGTCTTTCGTTAAAACCCTAGCTTTTTTAGGGGTATAAGCATTACTTTGCCTTTTTAAAAATGCATTCAATTTGGAAAATTTACTTATATCTCCGCCATTCTTGTGAGTCAGTGTCGATTTCACCATTGATACTGTGACCACAAAGTGGAACATTTCATTTTTGAGGAAAGACTGGTAAAATATGCCAATAATGCACTTTCCGAATACGATTTTATATTCTTTTCAGAGCACCATTGCATAAAGCGATTATATAAGCACTCGTACACTTCACGCGACTTTGGTGGTAGAAGATTTAAAGTCACTTCGTTAGCAATTTCAACCGCCTCTGCTGGTATACTCGACAAATCTTCACAATCAGACATTTTTTTCTAATAATGGACTATAATAAATCACAATTTATTTGCTTAAATATAATGTTTGCTTATATTTATTGGCTTCCCTAGCAACCACACAATATCCATAGCAATCACATAGTGTTTGTCACAAGCAACACGATGAAACTGTTATAAGTCATATAATCGAAAATAATTATGTATGCACTTAATGTTTAAATATTTAGATTTTTTTTTGCGTTTGAAGAAAAAATAACATGTTTTATTCGGATTTAAAGTGTCTTTGCTTGGCTACGCTGCTCTTCGCCTCGCAAATACAAACATAATTGCTCATCAAAGTGTCACTTTTAATCCTAATAAAACAATATAATATTTTCTACATATTTTATTTGTTAAGCGAAATGGTATACCGTTAAAAAGATTTTTAAAATCAACATTATGTATCTTGAAATGCAACACTTTAAAAACGGCTTTTAAAGGTAGGATTCAAATTGAAAGTTATTAATAAAAGAATAAAGATATATTCATTGTTATTTATTCTGCTTGCGACAAAAAAATGGGTCAAATTGTTCTCTTTTCAAAATTTTTCATTTTTTTTGCTTGAAATCCCTCATAATATCTATTCAAAGATGCCACTAGCTCTGTATATTTACATATAGCTATGTTGTCATTCAGCATCATACAGAATTTTAACAAAATATTGGGCCCATAGATGTGGAAGCCATGTATTCTTTTGATTTTTCATTAAAATAGCCAAGCATAACATTCTCTGTGTACGTTTGTGTCTTATTTTTTTTTATTCTGCGTGTAATAAGTTGAAAACTGTAGAATCAACGATTTTTTGCAGTTCTTTTTGGTTTTCCAAGTCGAAACTCAACTTTTGAACTCAACAAATTTGTTTATAAACAAATTTGTGTTATCAAAATATTATTATAGTAATTCCGATATATTACAGTTCTTTATTCATGAAATTATCTGTTTTGCTCCCAGTCGTGAAAAAATAGTGTATATCATGTGTCCCAAATCGATGCTCATTATTGGGATCTCGGAAACGGTAAGAGCTACAAGATGGGTTAAATAAGATAAGTTTTAGCAAATTTTATTTTGTTTTTTTAACCCGTTTTTTACCAGTGTTCCAATATTGGAATAGTTATGTATCTTCCCAGTGTTCCAATATTGAAACAACAAGGAATATTCCCCCTCCAGTTGACTAAAGCTCGAGGTCGTGTAAACATCCCACTGCAATTGGTTCAGTAATGTTTTACCAAGCAATAGAGGACGTTTCGTTAGTTATATTTTGATATTTCTGCGACTGGCGCGTTAGATTCTATAATTTCTGATCACCCACAAAAATGGCGTCTAAAAAGTAAGTATAATTATTATACTTTTCACTTTAAAATTTTTCTGTTCAGACAAATCAATGATAATGCATGTACTTTACTGGTGTTTCATACTTTTTTTAAATATGAAATAAAAGTTGCTAAATTATACGATATTTTTTATGTTTATATATTGGAACACTGGGAATAAACGAGTACATTTTTTTTTTTTCGTTTTTTAGGTTTTACACCACTAAAGAACTAATTGATTTAGTTGAGAATGAGGAATTTTGGTAAGCTGATGTATATATTATACCTCCAAATGATGGAATGGAATCAGAAGAAAATTCTGATGAGGATGAATCTCCTTCAGCAAATGTAAATCACCTTAGTGGACGCCAAATGCAATCAGAGGCTTGCGCTAAAATAAAAAAAATTGGACGGGGTAGTTTACGTTGAAGATAATGATCAGGAAGAAAATGATGGAACATTCTTTGAAGCTAACCTACAACCAGGAACTTCAGCTAATGCTGTTGAAGAATCTCAGGAACTCTCTGAAGGTGATGCAAGCGATAACAGCGAAAATA
Source organism: Rhamnusium bicolor (assembly GCA_029963845.1). NCBI lineage: Eukaryota > Metazoa > Arthropoda > Insecta > Coleoptera > Cerambycidae > Rhamnusium > Rhamnusium bicolor. The sequence goes on along the minus strand of JANEYF010003975.1, from coordinate 271,452 downwards.
TACCTTTGGCTCGGTTGGTAACCCAAACTAACAAACAAAGAGTAGAAGCAAATTTTGAACGAAATTGGAACAAAACTGACCTAACACCTTCTTTTCCTACATTTATTTTACCTAACGCAACAGATAATGAAATCACATTTTCAGATGCTGTTGCATGTTTTAAATCATTTTTTAATACAGATATATGCAATTTTTTAGTGGAAATGTTTGGATTGTACGCCAGACAAAAAGGCGATCATAACTTTAGAACAGATGAGGGAGAAATAAAATGTTTTATATCGATTTTATATTTATCTGGACATTTACAAGTTCCAAGATGGCGTATGCTTTGGGAAGTTGACACTGATACATATAATCCATTAGTAGCAAATTCAATGCGGAGAAATGGGTTCGAAACGTTGAAAAAATATGTACATTACTCTGATAATAATAATTTAGAAGAAAATTGTACATTGATGAGAGTATGGTGCCATACTTCGGTAAACATGGGGCAAAGCAATATATAAAAGGAAAGCCCATTAGGTATGGTTACAAAATATGGTCTTTATGTGAAAAATCTGGATACCTAATACAGTTCGATCCATATCAAGGCAAACAAGCAAACAGGCGACACATGGAATTGGGATTAAGAGGGTCTGTGGTAATGACACTTTTAGAAAGACTGCCAAAAGAAGTACCATTCAAAATTTATGGCGATCGATATTTTTCTTCCCTAAAATTAGTAAATTTACTTCAAAAGAAGGGGGTATTCAGGTACAATCAATGCAAACAGATTGGAAAATTGTCCTTTGCGCAATAAATTAGACATAAAAAAATGTCCAAGAGGAAGGAGATTCCTTTACGACAAAACGAGAACAGGTTTCCACAAATTAGAAGATCAAGCTAATGTTTTGAAAATATATGTAGAAGAAAGATTGTCTGAAGTTGGATATAAAATATTTCAAGAAGTGGGTACAGTGTACAGGCACATCGAAAGATTTCTATCTAGTAACTACGCATTGTTCAAAACATCCATAAGTTTTCCCAGTTTATCTTCCAACAAAAAAGGGAAATATTGAGAGACCTAAAATGAGTTTTTGTAAAGTATCTGAGAGGACAAAGCGTCAGAAAAGGAAAGATTTGCGTTTAGAACATAAAACATACAACTGAAAGACCCCGTGTTTATAGGGCGACAGACATTATCTGTCGCTCTGACTTTCAATTGCAGCCATAAATGAGCGTCTGGCTTCATTTCAGTAGTTTCTGTTTGTATTGTTTTGTCTCTCTGTAAACACAGGATCTTTCATTTGCAGCCACAAATGAGTGACTTGATTCCCGTCAGTCGTTTTGTCTAAGTTGTGTCCATCTTTTCAATTACGCCCTGCTGATGAGGATGAACAAGTCTGAAACACGTGTCCAGGGTATGTATGCTTTGTGAGGGCTTCACCGTCTTGAGATAAACATATATGTCTAGGCCCCATTTCGCATCATATTGGGATTGCCATTTTGAATTCTGTATTTTTGACATCAGATTCGGCATCAGCGACTCCAAAAACACTTAGGTACCTATTTTCATAGAAATCCAACGAGGCCTTGTATTTATGCCAACTTTTGATGTATAATTGGCCCCACCGTGGAACACTCCAGCCAGTCCATCGAAGTGTATTGTAATCAAAACCAACATTAGAAAATTCATTCCTAAAATCTTCATTTTTGAACGCTTGTTAATTATGCAAATGATATATTTTCATTATATTCGCGATTTGTCTTGGAAATAGGTCAACGTTATACAAGTGATTGAAAAAAAAATAATTATTGGTTCAATTATTCAAACCATGATGAACTAAATAATTATGTTGCACTAATGCCGAGGATATAATATGGTGGTGAAAATTAACCAAATAATAACCAGAGTGGTGATATAAGCTATAAATTATTCAGTTAATGATATGTATTTTAATGTATTTCACCTGTTTCCTTTATAAATTGAGGAAATCTCATTATTTTTACGTTGTGATATTATGTAGGTAATACGCGTTGTGATTTGAGCTGAAAGCGAACTTTTGTTTCACTCGTGGATTTATAGTAAAATTATAACGTGTACGTACACTAGGGGTATATTTAAATGACATTAATATGCATAATCATGGCGGCATAAAAAATCCATTACCTTTTATAGCTCTTATAGTATAATGGTTGAACATGCTATACGTTAGGAATTATCAACACTAATTTTAATTATAAGTCGTCACACTATTATTTATATGAAAACACAATGTTTACATAAAACATAATACTTTTTCTATTTATAAAATAATTTACACATCATGTCATAGGCAGAACTCACGAAAGGAGTTAGGAATGGTATATGTTAAATCTTAATTTGACATTTCCGAGAAACAGGCATTTTTATTGAAATTAATTCGCGTGAATGTCAAACACTTGGTATGGGGTATAATGTTTAATGTTCCTTAGATTTATGGGGATTCAACTTTGGGTTTATTTTCAACCAATTCATAAAAAAATAGAATTAGTGAATATTGTTTTTTAATATAACCATCGATTTAAGAACATACCTGAGAAACTTTTAATTTACCTACTGAATTACATTATTGTTATACTGAAGATACTCCAAATTATTTCATGAACTTAATTTGCAGTACACTGTATCTACTACTAGACGATTTAAATGTATTTAGCCCTCACTTTAACTGCGAATATCTTAAAAATGGCGGAGAAGAAATTTTTAAAAAAAATCGTGTATTCATTATAAATCTATTATAAGCAGCAACTCATTAAAAATTGATCGACTGAAGTTAAAGCGTTAAGGAGATATTTCAATTTATATATAAAAAAAATTACCAATTTTTAAAAGTAATCTCGTCACGCTAAACTTTAAGTGGCATCTTTCAAAAACCACTTATTAGTAAGCCTGGCCAAGGTGATTAATCCTACAGAGACGTACTGGGTATGCATCATATCATAATACTTGAATAAGTACAATAATAAAAACAAAAATATTTTATTTTAAATAAACAAAGAAAATTTGCTTTTAAATGCTTCAAAATTGTATTTTCACTCCACACGTGTTTCGGCTTTTTAGGCCCTTTTCAAGAGTACAGATGAGAGGTACTCTTGAAAAGGGCCTAAAAAAGCCGAAACACATGTAGAGTGAAAATACAATTTTGAAACATTTAAAAAACAAATTTTCTTTGTTTATTTAAAATATTTAATAATGTTTCACAAGGAGTCAACCGCAGAATCAGTACAATGTATAAAAATATTTTATATATTGTGATGTATGTTTTTGTACTATTTCACGAAGTATTTTGTAATTTTTCTATTGCGTCGTGTAGTCCTCTATAATTGTTATAAATAGTTTTTAAATCTGTTTCAAGGGAAACATCTTGAAAGCTTGTCTTTCCTTAATAGCTGCAGCCTCGTTAGGGTTGAACTGTAATATCACAGCTTTTATTTGTTGAAAATATTCAGCATAATAAAAAGCTGCCTTCAACCACTTTCCCAACGTGTAAGAATCGGGTCTGGTGGTTCCGGAATACCAAGACAGAGTGTATGAAATGCTCGAAGCCATTTAGGAGATTTGAGAAGTGCTTTTTTTGTATTTGCTGTTAATGCATCTACCTCAGGAAAATATTTTCGAATCGTTTCTGCTACAAGATGGAATGCATGCACTTTACACATAACACGTAAAAACCTACAATCGTCTCTTTGAAGAAAACGGCCCACCAAACGCATTGTCGCAGCACCGTCGGTCACAAACATCAACACTTGACAGTTCAAATTTTTCGAAAGTCTCCAACACCACCCGCGTAATTGTTTCGCCAGTACACGTAGTTAGTCTTTTGCTAGCTAGTAAAAGTGGAAATGTTGGTTTAACAGGGTCGAGTACACGTACTATAACATTTAAAATATTTTTTTTTACAATCTGTCGTCTCGTCAACACATAACCACAGCCGTGTATTTTTTAATGCACGTTTAATCCTATTTACAATGTCTTCACGAACACTTGGTACATATCTACGTAACGATGAACGACTTGGTAAATTCACCTGGGGATTGTATTTATTCCAGAACTCCCGAAATGCTGGTTTATCCAATATGCTCAGGGGAACATCACAGGCACAGGCATCAGCATTAACAGTAAATCAAACATAAACTGAGGTGCCAAAGAAGACACGCCATTTTTTTATTTTTATGCTGGTTACTATTGACATGAATTTTGCAGCCGTATTTATTCCAGCACATTAAGTCTTGATCACAAACTTTACAAATTATTTGACATCCATCATAGAATAAATCCGGAAATTCACCGATATATTTATTCACTTTATCAGCATATGGTCGTTTTCTACTCTTTACGCTCAACATTATTTTTTATTTATTAGTACTCTATGCATCGACCGACAGATAACAACTGAAGTGTGTCGTGTCATCGTCATTGTAAACAAGCGCGCGATGGCATTGGTATTGCGCCCGACCCTGAATCTACCATCGCTTGGTCAGGCTTACTTATTAATGTTATGTAAAATTTTGTAATGATGAGGAGTATCCTTTTTATATGTGGTAATTTTTTCAAATATTTTGCCCAAAATCCTCTGTATTGAAGAGGGTTAGAACTTTTGATGACTTGGTTCTCAACAATACACCAAAACACCATATACTACACTCGACGCGCGTTTCGTCAACTAAGTTAGCATCAACTGGAGATGATTAAAACTAACCGTATGCTAAGAATGTATCCTATTTATACCTAAACTATTGTCTCGATTTGGTGAACCATGACTCGCTAACCAACAGAGCGGATTATTTGGGATTGGCCCTCTGTCACCATTCGTACTATTTTTACACTTTGTGATTTCGAAGCTTTTAAATGCAACCAGCTGTCTAGTGTTTGTTACATTCCTAATTAATTTTATATTGCTAAAATCTAGTTTATTATTATTCTCAAACGCATGTTGGGCAAGACTAAATTTATCTGTTCTACCATATTTGAGATGAGCCACATGCTCCTTGAATCTAGTTTGGGTTGATCGTCTAGTGTGCCCAACATACTGTTGATTATAGTTTTTACAACTAATTTCGTTAATCCCCGACTTTTCGTTTGTTTTAAATTTGTCTTTTGAATTGCTTAAAACTTGGTGTAGTTTATTTTCCGATGAATGAACTACTGTCACACCTATAATAAGCCTTTCAGAAACTCAAGTTTATAATAAATTGAGTGCCATGCATTAAACAAGAAGCCGCTAATTCAGTATACACAACATGTGTGCCGTGCTCATCCCACGTTGTCCTCACGTTCCTAAAATCATTTACACGATGATAAAAATGCCATTATAGTGTTACGTGTTTGCTATCTCCACAAATACCTATACTCGTAGATTCGTCAATTGAAAGTTGGCGACACTTGTTACTCACTACTTTATTAACTAAATTAACAATAATACATTAATGACTGTCAACCGTAATCATGAGATTGAAACTTATTAGTCTCTATCTTATTTCTTTTTACTCATTCACTTTCTACTTAAGACTGACTCTCAGCCTACCGTTCACTTTATTTATACATCCATTTACGCGGTCTACAAAATTCCAGCCGTCCTCGTAAAATTTTAGTTCCATCTATACAGTCTACACAGTCCAGTAGCGTAACACTGTCCCCTCTTTAAGTCTGAATGTCCCGATCAGGCATTTCATTGTTTCCTGCACACTTGGCTAGTCTCTCTATATGCATCATCTTCGTCTTTGATTTTGGACTTTGCTGAATTCGGTACACGATGTCGTGTATTCTTGTGACGACAATGTATGGCCCTTCCTAAGTGGGTGAAGCTTCGGGGACCTGCCTTCTTTTCATTCTGGGCTATATAGTCAAACCAACTCACCCGCCTGGTACTCTCCTGAATTAGCCTTAAGATCATAACGAGCCTTCATACAGTCACTTGCTATTGCATTCGCTCAAAAAGAGCCTTGGTGTCATTGAGCCCTTACTTCTTATCTGTTGCCCCATTCTTGCCGCACACATTGGCGGTACAAAGCTTCCACATCTTGACGACTGTTTACCCAGTAAAAACGTTCTCTTACTTTTTTTGTCAGGTTTTTGTTGATGCCAAAATGTCCGCCAGACGTTCCATTATGTACTTGTTGGAGTACTTTTGCTACGTGGCACCTGGGGATTACCAAGAAACTTTCTTCCCATCTGGAGTTCCCACGCTTCTTCAGCAGTCCATCCCTTTTTTAAGGAAGTCCCATTGTGCCCATAAAGCCTTCATCTCCACTGATATATTTGAAATGTCCTTCCAATCGGATCGGGTTTCTCTTTCTTTTCATTCCAGAATAAGACCAGTATCCTTATCGTTTAACTGCGCCTCCCTTAACGCCTCTTTTGTCCAATCATCCGGAATATCAATCTTAACGGTATTCACTATTTGTGCATCTTACAATTTTTCCTCACGGTGGCAAGTCTTGTAGTCTTTCTGACATGGTTTTTTGGAAAGACCATCTGCTTTTTTATTAACCAGCATATTCTCCGAAGTATCAGCTCGCCAGTTTTCCTGCGGCTCTTCCATTACTGCGACATTTATCCTCTCAGGGCTGCGCTGACGCTAGTTACTCTAAATATGGCCCACTCTGCAACACTTATAACAGCGCGTGCCTCCTCCATTCTGTCTTTCATGACTTTGCTGTTGGTTTTGTCTCGGATGGAGAATCGAGCTTATCAGTAGTTCCGTGGTCTTTTGTACTTCGGACATTACATCTTGAATGTTGAGCCTACGACAGTTCCTCTTAATATGGCCCAATATGCCGCACTTATAACAGCGGATACCTCCATTCGGGCTACCCCCATTTTATTATACTTGTCTTATTTTTGAATTCATCTTTGTCAATAGGGTCTTCCTACAAGGGCAGTAGACCTCTTAAAACTACCTGTTTCACAAAGTCAGGAGTGAACATTAATAAATGTTGTTTGTTTATTAGACACACGACGTTGAGGATATCTTTATTGATACATTCATCTTATTGCACTAGCGTTACCATGAACTAACTATTCCATGCAAAAACCCATGTTTTCCATTTCAGAGTTTGTGAAATCAACCATTTTCACCACAAGAAAATTCAATAAATCTGTTATTTGCCCTATCAAAAAATTACATAAGAGCACCTTTCTAACAGGTTTTGACAACAACTGTCATGTTGTTTACGTTCATAAATAAATGAATTAATATTGTTTTCAAGGCCTTTTTTGTTATTTTTATTTATCAATCTATTATCATTCTTATTATTTTACTACTATGTACTACTCAAATTTTATTAATTTTTTTTTTTGATTACGGTAATTTTAGTTTTAATTAGGACCCTGTTTCATGGGTACTATTAAGACTATTATGTGCAGATCTGAATAAATTAACCTTAAAACAAAGTATAATTTTATTTGTTGCCAAATAACTTCTAAATCGAACAAGATAATGAAAAACATCAAGAGAGTGAAAAATTTAAGAACTAAATAGTAATTTTGATTTTATTCAAACTTAGTCGTCGTCATCGTAAAATGAATTCGAGGGGCTTAAAATGTATGATCCCAAAAAAAATAACACCTTATAGATTATTTTGAAAGCTAATAACATTGTTAATAACATTCAAATGTATTATACGCGCTGAATTTGATTTCTTATCCTTAAAAAAAAAACTAAAAAAAAAATCTATGTATCTTGAAAACCTAGACGTTAGGCATGTTTTTATGAACTTTTTGCCTTAAAATCATAAAGTTGACACCCTGAATAGCTGCCTAGGGGATTTCGTATATTCATTTCATATAAACACAAAATTTTAATATTGGCGTACGGTATTATACAGGGTGACAATGTGCCATAGACTAATGGTAGATAGAGCACTTCAAGGTAAGTCTAGATCTACAAGGAAAATATTTTTTGACCACTGGTTAAGAAGATACAGGGTGTTTTATATATTTGGTCTGACAATTCAAAGAGAAATTCTCTGCAACGGATTGGATGTAATCGAATGAAATTTACTAGTAACATTCCTCGCCTAGGAATGGCCTACTTGGTTTTGAAAAAATCCAGGGCCGGAGTCGGAAAAAATCTGCTCTCCTCATTTTTGACAAAAAGTACATTTTTCTGTGCGTTTCTGGAAAATTATTAGCGAATTCGGAAAGTTAAAAAAACTGCTATCAGAATAGCGATTTAATACTGACGGCACACCTAAACCATTTCAGCAAAAAATTACAAAATAATTTAACGCATCACAAGTAACACTTTGATCCGGTATTAATTATGGAATTGTTTGATAGAGTCTATTCAAATGCTTCAGATCCATCTCCCTTCTGAGACATAGCAAAAAACATTGCAAAAAGCATAACTAGCATGAAAAAAACAGGGTCGTAGGTACTTGTAAAATTTTAAAGGTATACAAAATGAAAAAATTTGAATGGATAATGGGTATAATCTATATAGAGAAAACATGCACGCATAAAAGTGATAACCCTTTTAATAAACAATAGGTAATTCTTCACAAACTTAACATCATAATAAGAATAACTTCATAATATAAGATAAGGAATGCTTCAATTCAAACTAGATCAGGTTCTTAAAATGTCCTCCCCAACTTCTATGCATTTCCTGCACCGCACACAATGTCGTGTGGCCAACTCAATGGTTTTTCTGTGGTTCAAGTCATCAGAGGCTGCCACTACCCGCCGCCCTAGTTCCACTCTAGTGTTGACTTCCGTGCTGTACACCAATTATTGTTTAATGTAGCTCCAAACATAGTAATCGAGAATAGTTAGGTCAAGCTTGAGGACCTTCGCGACTGATCCAGCGGTTAGGAAACTCGTTATTGAGATGCTTCCAGACATGGAGTCATAAATGAGACGGTGCCCCATCATGCTGGAAATGAAGACTTCTCCTGTCGACATTTTGCGCCAATAATAAATTGGGCAAAATCGTCTGGCGGAAATTCAAGTAGATTTCTCCAGTCAATCGGTCTTCAAAGAAATGCGGTCCTATCAATGTATCGTTCGCCACTGCACACCATACATTAAGGAAGAACTTGTGCTGGGAGTTTTTCTGTACAATGGCGTGAGGATTTTTGTAATTTCAAAGGTGTGAATTTCTAGAATTATACACTCCCAATACACACGGTATTGGGCCTGGTCCGTGAAAATAATTCTGGACAAAGTTCTTGAATGATGCATTATCCAACGGTAGAATGTAGGACGTCTGAGTCCATCACCTGGTTGGAGACGCTGGACCGTTTGAATGTAATAATGATGCAACCGTTCTATTTTTAATACCCTCCATATACGGGTTTGCGGAACACCTAGCGTGTGTACTATCCTTCTATTACTTGTCGAAAGATTTTGCTCTGCAATATCCACAATATTTTCTTCGGACTGTCTAACTGCTCGTTCTACATTTCCGTGAGTTCCAGGAAATCTTCCATATTCCCGAGAGAACTGGAAAATTCTGGTGAAAGTGTGGGCGACGGTACCTGTCGACCAGAAAATCTTTGCTGATATTCCCTAACGGCAGCCTTTGCATTGTATTAGGCATCTTTAAAACACGAGGAAATCGCTAAACAATTAGAACACTTAATAAACAAAACAATAATGTCAAGGTACTGAAAAATACATAGGTTACTATTTTTCAATTTCAAAATAAAACTGTGTATGTATATTTCTTATAGTATTGTTTTGGCTTCTTCCTATCGACTAGGTAGGAAGGTTTTTTTTGCTATATTTTTTGCTATGTCTCAGAAGGGATATGGGTCTGAGACATTTAAATAGACTCTACTCTCTGGTAAATTTCATTCGATTACATCCAATCCGTTGCAGAGAATAGCTCTTTGAATTGTCAGACCAAATGCATAAAACATCCTATATTATCTTAACCAATGGTTGTAGATCTAGACTTGCCTCTTGCCGTGTTCTATCCGCCATTAGGCCATGGCACATTGCTCGCGAATCACCATGTATATATACAATTTGTGTATTTATGTAAAGCACCGCACGCCTATGCTAGAGAACTGCACGACTTTAAGTCAACGAGCCCAGGCAAAAAAATTTTTATATGTTCATATCAAATGAATGGAGTTTAGAGGGAATCATTTCTTAAATGCAAGTTTTCCTTTTGGAGAGTCGACTTTTTTTATCATTGTTTTTTGCTATGGCTCTGAATACTATTATATAATCCAATGGCATCGTGCATCTAGGAGAAGTAGTTGCTTTAATATTTTTTGCAATAAAATGTATTTGAAGTGTCATGTTTAAATTATTATCTACCTAAAATGTTCATACTAGCGAATTCAGATAAGAATGACAGTGTAAATTGTAAGAAACTATAGGTATTTAATTATTATCATATTAGGCTTGAAAGGATGCTTATGTAATATCCAATAATTATTATTTTTTCCAGAGAAGTTAAAAATTCGTCAATTTTTGTGTAAATACTGATACCCATAACATGGATATTTTGTGAACGTGGTTGAAGGATCTTTAACGTGCTCACATCGCACAGTATAAAATCCTTTTCGAAATATGGTGATGCAGGAAAGTCCGTTCATCCGCTGCACTACATCGACTTGGTTCGACCTGGTTTTGAACTCGGTTTTTCTGACTGTAGAAATTACTATGACAATTTTTTGAAACTAAATACTATTATATATAGTAACTTTTTCAGTATTTGACAAGACATTTTTGTTTAATTTTGCAATTCCATTCGCCAGTTTACAGAACCTTTACAGGGTTTGTATATAAATTCTCTTGCGCAGCTCGACCTCGCTTAATAAAAACAGATTTTTTAAAAATTATACAGAATAAACAACAATTTTACTGAAATACAGTTTGGTTTTGATGTAGTACCTTAATATTGCAATAAGATTATGCTTCTTTTTTCGCTGAATTCCAATATGCAATCAGTATTTTTTATGAATCCCATACTCCTCGAGCGTTTGAAATAGCAACATTATCCTTAGCATCTCCCACGGAAAATATAACCCCGCACGAAGAGTATAAACTTGTGATGTCAATTAATAACAGTCCGGCCATTCGCTGGCCATGTTTGTATAGATAAATACCAACTTGAGGCACAATTTGTCATCCATTGAATTAATTTAACTGTCATCACGGAATCTCTCGGCGATATTTGTCATTAATTCGAAAAGGCATCGATTTATTCTGATCCGTGGGGCACACAACAGTTTTATGGATGTCCGTGGCCCACCAACGTGGTCAGGTACTGTAATGATGCCATTAGAAGACGAAGATTACAGAGCAATGCCGCACAATCGAGAGTGCCAGGCTACCTTTCGCGCCTCCGTTGTCAGGACCGTACGCCGGCTTAACGCTTTTGATTTTTTTCTTTTTCAAAATTGCATTATTAATGTTTGATAGGGCTACATGTTTAATTTGAGTAGCATTTTAAAGATTTTCTCAAGTTGCCACTTAGCTCGGCATAGTTTGTGCAAACCTTACCTAGACGTTGACATTATGGCCGAATTTTTCGGATATATACGTTTAATATGTACAACATAATAAATGTCCGAGTATCAATAAAATATCAATAGAAAGCGATTAAGGAATATTATTTTTTTTTTGATTTATTTATTTACGTTTTAAAATTTAGAATACGACGGTATTCTAAGGATATATTTTTTATCGCACAGTTAAGTGTTTCTAATAATAGAAAAATATGAGTTACAATTAAAAATTACAAGTGAATGTTTATAGGGTCGAAGAATGCGTACAAAAAAAGGATTATTCTGTATATTCCAAAATTGCAAACAGTGACGCAGCTACGGACATTGCTATTTCGGAACTACTGTTCCTCATCAGACCAGCGTAGTATAGGAAATAGGACCTAGAATGGGACAGATTTAAGGTAAATTTTGCTAGTTTTGGATTTATTTCTCAATCAAGTAACTAAAGTTGGAACATGGAATCTTTCCAATCAAATGGGATACGCGTTAGTCTAAATTGCACCGTTTAAAATTTGTAAGGGATTTAATGGTATTTTTGCTTCTTTAGCCCTCAAGTGAGGATGGTATATATTTGCGTACAAATTTGTATTGTATTTTTGAATTTCGATGAATGGAGAAAAAAACTTTCAACAAAAAAAATTCTAAGTGTGTATCTGTATCATGATAACAGCCTCAATTGTTGACATAAAGCGTTCAAATTGGTACGCACTCTAAAGGCCAACGAAAATAATGAGATCGTTAAGGAGCAAAATAGTCCTTTTGACAGAAATTTACGGGATGCCAAATGTTTTATTTTTAACTATACAAAAAAAAAAAAATTCTTTATGATGACAGATTATAAATCTTTTATATAAAACCAATAAATATGTTTTGGCCAGACGTTTAAATAAATTCGGCAGTTCTTAAAATTTAAAACTTGAAACACTCCTATTATCTAAGTGCGATGAGAAAGCTTTGATCCTCAAATATTCAGCGGTTGTTGTTTTCTGGAGACAGTAAAAATTTATATACATTCAAAGAAAGAATTGTTTAATTTAAGAAATTATGTTTAAATCAAATAAATAATTATTTACTTTGATTATTAACCCTAATTTGGTCAACAAAATGTATTTTTATTATTTTGTTAAACGGAGAGAAATATAATGATAAGTATTTATTTAATCGTATTGCTTTTCCAAAAAAGAAATTGTTAAGTAGAAGTGATATTTATATTAATAATGGAAAGTAAATCTTTTAACTAAATATGTATTTGCTTGTGGATATATAACACATATTTATTTGATTTAAATATATTATTTTTAAATTAAAATTTTTTCTCTGAGTGTATATAGTGACATAGTAAAGATAGTAATACAGGGTGTTTCAAATACTGCAAAAAATATTAATACGGAGTCAAGAAAAGAAAAATATAAACTGTGATAATCAGACCTTATAATAAATTCTTGTTTTTCATAATTTTGCATTGGAAAACTCTCGCTATTTATCCATTATTCCCTGTCATATTTGAAGTCATCGGTGTCATGGCGGCTGCTAACAACACCTTTTTGCATATATGTGGAAAATTTTTTGAAATATAAGACGGACTATTTACAAGATTTTTGAACCTTAAAAAAATGTGATTTGCAAATACCAAGAATTACATTAGGTTCGCATGGCTTCTTATCCGGAGTTCTGTGCGACTAAAATAGTAAATTAATAATAATTAACAACATATTAACTGTATAACTTATGTAACAGATTTGTTTAGTAAATCAATTGATAACTTGATCTCTTTTTGATCAGTTTAATCGTGTATTCCCGGAAAACTGCGAAAAAATCAGATCCGGACTGTTTCAGTCGGAATATTTGAACCTAAATACACAATACCTTTCGTAAGCATTTTGAGAATTATTTTAAAAGTCGTTTAAGGGCCAAACACGATACATGCCGAATAGTTTACAAAATCTAACAAACTACTTACTTGGTCGACAAAGCCATCTGAGTTACCCTATCAGCGCATTTGCACCAAGACTAGGAATCACATATGCATAAGCCAGTCTCCAAAAATTATGAATATCGAAGTTCTTAGAAGGCAATTGAAAAGTTTTTGCAGAGAGAAGATAATCACTTTTCTGTATGTTAGTTGTTATTAAGATTATTATTATTATTATACATATATAACATATCCAGCCCAAGGTATTTAAAGAAAATGTTATTGTTCTATGAATATGGCGATTGTATAATTACTTGGATGCTGAAAAAGCATAATTAAAAAATAATTTAAGCATGGTGGTATTAATAAGAATCAAAAGATTGTCATTCGCATTACATATGTTTCTGTAAATTGTTTATAGTGTATGTTTGGGGAACAATCCATAACAACTAATTCTCACGAGATCTAATTCCCACGAGGTCTAAATCTAACTATTCTTCTTATACAGGATATTCGGCTTTCCGAATGAATTTTATGCAGATTGATAAAAAATTTCCACAAAATCTAATACTCCGATGTCATTTTTCCATGAGATCTAACTCATAATCCTGTCTGCATGTTCGATTTTCGAATTTGTTTTATCATTGTAACGTACTTAAATATATCTTCTTGTATAATGTGCGCAACCAATATAGTGACGGGACGTGCGGAGTACGATGCGACATGAGGGAGGGAAATGTCTATCACATGACATCTTCCGCCTTGAGGTCAGCTTCTTACATGCTGAGATACTTCAGGGCCGCAGTTAATTTTGTTACCGACTCGTTCTAGCAGTGCTGATATGTTGTATATAATTATAAGATAAATGATAATTATTTAATATCTGTTAATTTGCTGGTGTGTTTTTGAAAGAATTTAAGAAGGTTATCGTGTTCCAGTGAGTTGTGTAACAGTGTAATACAAGTAACAATTATTTTATATCTGTTTATTTGCTGGTGTGTTTTTGAAAATAATTTAAGAAGATATTTGTTGCAAAAATGTTTCGAACGTAGAAGGCCTCTATGTCTATATCTTATTGTGTTTGTGAAAATGAAAGTGATATAGATTACAGTAATAAAGAAAATCAAAGTTCATTAGTGTTTTCAGTAAGAAAATATCGGCTACAATTGAACGAGCAAGCGAAACAAATTTGCCTTAATGTTTACAATAATCTTTGGAAGCGACGGGCAAATGACCCTAATTTTTATGATTTAGATGTACTAGGTGAAACAGCATCTTTGACTAACGGTCTCCGCCCAACAATACACAAATTGGTGAAAGAATGTGCCCTCCCAAGAAAACAAAAGTCCGACGCCGGTCAATCGAAAACTCTGGACCCATCGTAAGCAAAACTTTCAAGAACTTTAGTTTACGACGCGTATCAGAAAAATGAAATCTCAACTATTGACATGGTAGACAGAAAACTAAAAGAAATGGATTATCATCTGAAACATACCAAAAGAACTTTAGGAACTTGGCTGAGAAAAATTGGATTTAAATATCAAACTATAAACGCATGGCAATTATAGAAAGTAGACGAATAGTGGATTGGCGAAATTCATATCTAGAAGAGATAAAAGACCTCAGAAGGGAAAATAGACCAATTTATTATATAGATTATACTCATGACACCGTGAAAAAAGGATGGACTGATGGATCTAGAAAATGTCAACCAATCTCATTGCCCCCTAATAAAGGGATTCGGTTGATTACATTACATTGTGGATCAGTTGATTCATGGGTTGATAATGCATTGAAACAGTGCGGAAAAACATGGAAAACTGTAACGTGGATTACCACAGGAACATGGAGGGAGAAATATTTGAGGAATGGTTTGAAAATACTTTAATTCCAAAATTAAATCCAATTAGCATTATTGTTCTCGACAATGCGAAGAACCAGTCGAGACAACTGTATAAAATTCCTAACAAGAGTTCTAATAAGCTGAGTTACAAATTTTTTTAATGAAACAGGATGTCTATTATGAGGAATATTATGAAAAAGCACAACTGTTGGAAGTCCTGCAAACGAAAAATTATGAGAAGAAGTATATTGTAGATAATGTAGCAGAGAAATATGACCACAAATTGTTGAGATTACCGCTATATTTCTGTATTTTCAACCCGATTGAATTAATTTGATGTAAATTGAAGAAACATGCCGAAAAAGGAAATATTTTTCCGAAATTCGATAAAAAAAGTCGTAAAGTTAATTCAAAATGAAGTGTCGAAAATTAAGAAAGAAGATTGGGAAAAAGGAATTAGGAAGGTAATTACAATTGAGGATGATTATTTAAAAATTGCCCAATTTCATATAAATAGTGGAAATAAATTTATTATAAATTTGAATGAGGATAGTAGTTCATCTGAGAATGAAGAAGAGGGTGAGAAGGGCGAGGATTAAGAAGAAGAAGCAATGTGAGGTGAGGTAAAGAGAAGTGATGTAAAGTGAAGAAGTAAATTTTGTGATATCAACTGCATTATTTAATTCCGTTTTTGTGCTTTAGTAGTTCAGCGGTTGAGAAACATTCTTTTTCAAGATGTCACATAATAATCGGATCCGGACTCTAGTGATTATATATTTATTTGATTTCTTTGTTTCATAAATCCTTGTTGTCTATAAATTGTTTGGATTTTTTGGGTTTATTGGTTAAGTAAATAAAAAAGGAAAGTTATTGTTTTACATAATATATTTGCTGACGTTTCGCTGGTGGTCACCTGCTTTTCCAAATCTACAACACTTTATACCCCAATTAGACATCTGACAAAATCTAGGCATCAAAAATTTCATATCATTATCATATATACTAGCGAACAGACCATACATTCAATAAGGAATAGATTAAGAATAAAACACATATCTATTAACATACAAATACCATGATGTTAATCACTATATAAAATACCCGAAGAAGGGTACAATACAAATAACAATTCATTTATCAGTAGAAGCATTTTATGTACATTAAACAATTTTAGATGTTAATATAAGATTTTACCTTTACGTTTTCTTAAATAAACATATATTTTAATATAATGGACAGATAATACTGATGATGTCATGACTATCCTTGCAGCGATGTTGTGGCTCTGTGCTTGCGTTGTAAGCTTCTTTTTTAGTTTGTGCTGGTAGCACTTTCCTATGAGCAAATATAGTGCATTTTAGTACTTATATTTTAATAAATTTATGAAAATTAAATATAAGGGAAATTGTTTTCGTTAATGGTTATGGTCTGATACAGAAAAAACTGCGAAAAAGCCAGTTTAAAGTAATTAAATACTAAAATCTAGGTGAATTTGGTTGTTGGAGCGGAAAAGGCGTGTTCATGCCTTGTAAGGAGTTGAATGATTGAGGGTGGTTGGTTAGGATTGTGGGTTATGGTTTAAGTAGGGTGCGTGTGTCTATCTTTGTGTGTGTTTTGTCTGTTTTAGTTAACTTTGTAGTATATTGGAAGGTTCTCGTGTATCAGTCTATGTGTGAATGTAGTTGTGATGTCCGCATATGTCTGTTATATGTTTTGTTAAGTTGGAAGCGTGAATCTTGGATATTAGGAATTTTTGGGAAAATTCCAAAAAATATATTCGCGTATTAATTGCATGTTTGTATCTATCTATTCGTATATACCTGTTATCGTTCCAGTAGTTTGTCTTGCGTCACCTGGAGGCGGTGATACTGGATGTCTGACATGCGGCTCCAGGCGACGCAGCTGTATGTCATTATAGGTCTCAGTATTGCCTTGTATAGAAGTAGTTCATTGTTAGCACTTAGTTGGGAGCATCTGTTAAGGAGAGGATAAAGTTTGCGTAAGTGCAAATATGTCTTGTTAATTATTTTTGTAATGTGTGGCTTGAACGAACAACGTTGGTCCAATATCAGTCAGAGGTAGGTTAAACAACCTGGGTGAGTGTACCGTGCCTTGCGCCCGTATGTCGTATATATCGGAGATGGTGTTATTTATTTTCACCATGAATTGTCTGTTTATTAGATAAGATTTTATAATAGTTATATAATATTTGGCAGTTTGTGCAAGTTTTGTAGCTTGGACAGGAGAACCTCATACCAGATGGTGTTTAAATGCTTTTTCAATGTCTAGCAATAACATTTTTGTATTGTGCTTACGACTGAAGCCGCTGATGACGTCGTGTACCACTCTGCACAACGACAACGTAGTATTGTGTTCTCCTCTGAAATCAAACTGCATATTGGGGATTAATTCTTTTTTATTTTTTTATTTAATTATTAATTTTGAATAGTCCTTGAAATGTTTTGTATGAACATATATTTTCATATTTAAATTTACGGATTTCCAACATGGTTTTTATAAAGGTCAGTTACCAGTTTATCAGAATATTTTTCTAATGTGGTTGATGATGACAGTATAGTTGATATAATCTATACAGACATCTCCAAAGCTTTTAATAGGCTAGACTGCGCTTCTGCAAAAATTATATATTTCTAGATTTTTAAACCACCTTATTAATTACTTCTCATCTTACCTTGAGAACAGAACGAAAAATATTTTAACTGTGGCCGTAAGTCTGTCGAAGTTAAACCAACTTCAGGTGCTCCACAGAGATCGAATTTAGGATCAATATTATTTGATATTTTTATCAATGACGTTATTACCGATATTACTGTGAATTGTCTTATATATGCTGACGACCTAAAATGTTTTGGACACTTTTATGCTTCAAGGATTGTCTGGCATTGCAACATGATTTAGATGTAATTCGTAACAGTTGTACGAGAAATAAATTATTCCTTAATCTTTCAAAATGTAATGTTTTATCAGTAGCAACTAAGCATAATACTATTATATATTATTATACACTTGGAAGTAATTTGTTCTCGAGACCAGACATTCACTGACTTGAGCGTAGTATTTTAGAAAAAACTGTCATTTACAAGTCATATTAATAATTAAGTATTTACAGAATAAGATTTAAAGGAAACATCTACTCAGCGGACAAGAGCCCCGACCTGCATTGAATTAAACCTGCAAGTTTTGTGTGGTAGCTACGATCATTTGTCATTTTCTCAGAAGATATAGACCGGCTTCGCACTTGTTATGTTCTCGTCAGTATGCCATAAGTAATGAAAAAGACAAATAATAATAGCAAATCAGGCTAGCCTGAAGCAGACTTAGCAAGACAGACATAGTGAGTGATAAGTGTATTCCTCTGGTGGTCAGTGCTACTACCCGTCAGACATCAGTGATGTCTTAGGGACTGATAGCGACCTGCAAAGCAGGTACCAAGAGGCCTCTAACTCTGGTGGGCTAAACTATATACTGAATAAGATTTACAGGAAACAACTACTCAGCTGACAAAAGCTCCAACTTGCTTTGAATTAAAATTGCAAGTAGGCCAATTAAGTATTTAATAAATCTTATAAATCTCTAGAATATGTTATTACAAATATTATTTACTTCAGTAACTCCTCTGGCCTCAAACTACTCTACATTTTCATTATGCGGTCTAATTTAGAATATGTCCCAATAATATGGTACCGATACTACAAGGTACATATGCAAATATAGAGAATATTCAGCGTAGGTTTTCAACGTATTCTACATTCACCTATTGGTTGTCCTAAGTCTGACCTTCTTTCAAGGTTCTTGCTGGTATCATTAGAAGATCGCCACTGTCTCTTACTAAATTTTTCTTTACAGATTGATACATAATGTCACTAACAATACTTACATACTTAATATGTTGCCTTTTTATGCCTACAAAATAACTTATATATAGAGCTATCAAAAATGTTCCGTGGGACAGTGGCGTATGCGAAATTAACTAATACGAGAAACAATAAACTGTTACAATTTATAACAATGTATGTAAAACTTACCCTATTAACTAGCTTGATGAACTAGCTTGGAGAAGATGTGTAGCCATTTTGCAGCATCAGGTATATTTCTATGGTTGTCTCCATGAGTGATGTTCGCTTTGGTGAAAATATATTCTTATATTTTGAAAACGACCGTTCGACATCTACTGATATAATACATGCATACGTAACATAGACTTTGAACGCACTTAATGGATCTGGGACTGCACCATCACATATTTGTCTTAATTTGGTAAAACCGGTGTCTTTATATAACACACTTGCGAACTTTTCTTTAACGTGCCCATTTGTTGCATCACCAATAGCGTCTAGCCAGCAGTAGATTTACTTCGTCCACTATTTGCAGTGACTCCGCTAACGACAACGCTGTTTTCAACTTTTTTTATGCTTTCATGTAATGGTTTATAGTTCTTCGCAATATTTTTTAAAGCTATTTCAACGGAAATATCTTCGAATTTTGTCTAGCTTTCCTTAATAGCTGCAGCCTCGTCTGGATTGATTTGTAATATCACAGCTTTTATTTGTTGGAAATATTCAGCATAATAAAAAGCTGCCTGTAACTATGTTCCCCAACGTTTAAGAATCGGCTGTGGTGGTTCAGGAATACCGGGACACTTGCTATGAAATGCACGGAAACGTTTAGGAGATTTAAGAAACACTTTTTTTGTACTTGCTATTAATGCATCCACCTCTGGAAAATCTTTTCGAATAGTTTCTGCCACAAGATGTAAAGCATGCACTTTACATGTAACATGTATAAACGTACAACGTTGTTCTTGCAAAGAACGGCCTACCATTGTCAACGGCGCCATCAGTCACAAACATCAACACTTGACTTTTTACAGTTCAAATTATTCTAACGTCTCCAGCACCACCCTGGTAATTGTTTCGCGAGTACACTGACTTAGTCTTTTACTACCTAGTAATAGTGAAACTGTCGGTTTAAGAGGGTCCAGTACTCGTACTATAACATTTAAAATAGAATTTTTTTTTACAATCTGTTGTCTCATCAACAGAATACCACAGCTGTGTATTTTTAATTCACATTTCATCTTATTTACCATGTCTGCGTGTACAGTTGGTAGATAGTTACATAACGTTATGCGACTTGGTAACTTCACCTGGGCATTATATTTATTCCAGAACTTTCGAAATGGTTGTTTATCGAGTATGTGTAGCGGAACATCACAGGCAATCAGCATTAATAATAAATCAAACATAAACTGTGTTGTCGAAGGCACGCCATTCTTTTTATTTTTTTGGTATACACTATTTTCGTGAAGTCTACAATCACGCTTATCCCAGCACATCAAATCTTTCTCGCACACTTTACAAATTATTTTAGCACCATGATAGAATAAATCCGGGAATTCACCTATAAATTTATTCACTTTGTCAGCAAATGGCCGTTTTCTACCCCTGCGTATGTCTGCCATGCTTTATTATTAAATAGATATCAACAATATAGTACAACAAATAAAATAAAAACGCAAAAACAATATGCAATACGCCCAAGTGACTTATCGTGTACACACCTCGAAAGCTAATAATAGACTGGACTGGAGAAAGAGTTTCACGGTCAAGGTGAATGCTGACGACAGTAAGTACATCTCTACTCTACGACTATGATACACAGAAACGATTTGCAGCTTTACTTATATATTATACGGCGTCAAATATATTTATTTAAATTTGCGATGCTCAGGATAAATATGAAAAATTTAATCTACTTCATGTTTTATTTAATGTGGTTCGGACTCCACAATAAATTGTAGGGCCTCATCTCCTAGGATTTTCTGGAAGTTACTTCGGTGACTTGAGAGGCGCTTAAGAAAACATTTTAAGATAACATTTTTTTATGTCGATCACTTATAAGTTATAATACATTATCACATAAATATTTCCAACTGCAACACTGCTTCTCTAAAATCATGTGTCTTTAATACCTTTAGGGTATATAAAATTCTTTTAATTTTTATGTATGTATGAATACACAGGGTGTTTCTAAAATAGTGTTTCAAACTTCTACAGTAGTACTTATCAAAATAAGTCAAAAAGGTCTTATAAATATGTGGCATAAACATTTTAATTTTAATAAATTTATTCCCTACATTTGTCGCGCACTATTCATAGACACCATTTCGAGGCTCTTTTAACACTCGTATTCTTGGAGATATTTAGTACAACGGTTCAACAAAGTATACCAATACTGAAATAATCATACATAAGTAAATCTGTTCTGACTGAAACTATTCGTTTCCTGGACTGAAAAACCCTATTGGAACAGACAAAATATGATACAATTATTTCATTACTTCATTACTTATATCTAATACTATACAAAATGCACGGCGATTACGGTCCTGGGTTTCAATGATGCTGATCGTGATCGAAACCTGAGGCGAAACCATGAAGACATTAATTTCATGTAATTTCAGCAAATGCTGTGTTTAATTAAATTTAAATTCTCTATTTATTCTGAAATGTGTACAGCATTGTTTAATTTACACACCAGCACCATACAATATTGTTATATACATTTAAATTTTCAATTTCAACATCATTAAAACTTACTAATTATTTAGAAAGATTTTATTTTAATTATTTATATGAATCATTGATAGTCATATGTACCAGGTGATCCAAATAAGCGTCCCATCCCCATTTTCTCGGTTATTTGGAAAGATAGGAAAAAATTAAAATGCTTTTTGTAGGGTTTTTAAAAAGGAATCGAGACATATAAACAGAAAAATAACTGAACATCAAATAAAAAAGATGGAGGCCTAAGTTATTTTTTTTTAAATGGAAGTACCCAAATATTTTTCCATACTTGAATAGGACGTCTTATTCTGATTTCAAATACATATATACTTTTTATATAGTATCTTCAGTAAATATTCCGATAATCGATTTTTTTCAACAGTAAAAGCACAAGAGCTTTTTTTGTATCGGATAAATTTCTCTTTGTAACGAAATAATTTTGCCAATCAGTAAATTTATAAGAAAAACTGACATGAAAAAATCGCGAGACCGCAGGTCGAGCGATTTTGTCAAATGTCAGTTTTTCGAGCAAAATTACTGATTGGCAAAATTTTCAGTTAAAAAGATATTTATCCATAAAAGAAAAGCTCGAGTGTTTTTTGGCAAGATAAATTAACGACAGAATATGTGAACGAACAACAACAATAATTATCTTTATTTATACAATTATTGAACAGTTATTAAAAATACAGTTATAAATTGTTTGGTTTGGTGTACTTATTTCAATCTCTTCTCTAGTTTCCACACATGTCGAATATCGTTTTGACTTGTTTTATTCGACCCTCGTAAGTTACTAACAAGATTTTCGTGATGTTCAGGGTCAATTTGGAGGTAGGGTTTAATTGATGATGATAATGAGTGTCCGGTTATCTTTATAAGTTGTTGGTCACTTACCTCTGCTTTGGCTAAATGGAAAACTGTACTGGCACGGTTTGAATGATTCGTAATTTTATTATTTGTGATGTCCAGTCCAATTTTAGCTGCAGAATTTTTTGGTCCAAGTAGATATCGTATTAATTCCCAATGGAACATTTTTATACCAATCTTTAGAATTTGTGTTTTTCCAAAAGGGATTTGGAGTTAAAAGAAGTCGTTCAGATGTTATGTATTTGTTTCTTTTTCCTAAGAGTAATTTTAACAATGTAACGGGACAAATACTTTTATCCGTGTCATTTTTCTCATCCATATGCTGTCTGCCAATTTTTTAGACCCCCCCTTGTGCCGTCTTTGAAAATATTGAATTGTATTCAATTCTCCCTGTTGGAGTTCCATCTTGATTTTTTCCTCATTAAAATGGTAAATTTTACAGTTTACTGCTTCTCCTCCTCTCCAAGCTAATTCATAAGAAGCTATTTGAAAGAATCTCTTTTGTAATCCCTCTGGTTCGTCTATATTCCATAATTTTGCCATCTTAAGTATATCTTTTTTGTCTATTGCTACAGAACATGCCTTTCTTTTTTTCTGGAATAGCTTGTAATTCCTTTCATTTACTGTTCCTTGCATCACGTACTTCTTTAAAAGTTATGTCGGTAAAAGGATCAAATTTAATATTGTACTCACTGAAATGTTTTTCTTGAATCATCTTCGCAGTTGAATTCCAAATTGTTTTAACTGCATATTCTTTGTAATCTTCTCCACTTTTCTTTCTCATATTATAAGCCCAATCCATTAACATATCTGCTATATTTTGTAATGGAGTTATTTCTGACAGTTCGTAATTTCGGATTTGACAAAACTCCATAAATTGTCTCCATATTGACGATTTTGTGTTTTTTGTGGATTGCGGAATTGATTTTTCTATGTTTTTTGCAATTTGTTCAGTCGAAATTTTTCCAAAACGACTCATATTGTACAGTATAGTTTCAACAATACTTAAAAATTATAGCTGACAGGACAGATTTTAAAGTAACGTACTACTACTAGATGTACTCTGATTTTGAGGAACAAGCATTTTTATCGGTGATAAAAAACGATGCATCTTTTTTATCGTTGTCAAAGTGACAAAAATGTGCTGTCAGTTAGACTTTTTCATATAGAAGTTAATTTATCAATATAAAATACGTTACTTAACAGATATCAAGAAATACTATCTAGGTGGCTGTTATAGTAAAACAAAAGTGTTAGTTTGACAGTTTGACTATTATAACTATTAACTCTTTGCCTAATTTACCTATATTTAATTTCCTTTTTATTATCCTCATGAAACTATGCTCAATTATTAGTTAAATTATTATATTGAAAAAAAAATAAATAAATAAAAAACGCTCATGCTGCCCAGCCAGCTAAAAAAACTACAAATATAGAAAATAACTAAAGAACGCTATTGAAGTGGTAGATAATTTATTAAAAATAATATTATCCATTAAAATAAGTGGTAAATGAAAATATTTAAATTCTTTAACGGCTACAGAAATGTAGTAAATTAACAATAGTTTATTGCTAGTTAATTAATAATAAAATATCACAAAAAATTCTCTATGTGCCCTCCATTGTGTTCTATACACAGAACGTATCGTTTTCTTAAGTTTCCCCATTACATTTGCCATAACAGCGTTGTTATTATTCAAATTTCGTATTTCTGTTCTAATTTTTTCCTTTATTTCTTCCAAGTTGTTGCTTCTTTCTTTATAAACAATATTTTTTAAATGGCCCCAAAGAAACGTGTCTAATGGAGTTAGGTCCGGACTACGAGGTGGCCAAGCAATAGTTCCTCGTTTTCCTATCCATTCTTGATATGTTGTGTTTAAGTAATTTGTAACAGCATTAATATTATGTGGGGGTGCCCCGTCCTGCTGCCAAATAACATCGAATTGCAATTGCATTTCTTCTAATAAATTATTTACATCATTTCTTAACATATCTAAATACAATGGTCCTCTAACGGAGCCTTCGTGAAAAATAGGCCCTATAATTTTTTTATTTATTATTCCACACCAAACATTTATGGATTTCCTTCCTTGAAATTGAATCTCTTCAGAAATATGAGGATTTTCGGAAGACCAAAAATGTGAATTTCTTCTGTTGAAGATACCAGATGTGTTGAATGATGCCTCATCGGTCCAACATATTTTATTAAATATATTATTATCAATGTCATACCTGTTGATCATATTTCTACAAAATTGTTGCCTCTTTTCATTATCTTGAGGGAATAATTTTTGAACAGACAATATACTATAATCCTTAAGTTTATGTTTTTTTAAAGTTCTCTGTATGGTTCCATAAGAAAAATTCAAATACCTCATTTCGTCTCTTATTGAATTTCTTGAATTCTCTTGAAAATAGAGTAAAATATTGAATTCTCTATCTTCGTTGACTATTCCTCGTTTCTTTTTATTTTGAATTGCTCCTGTATGTTTTAGTAAATTATCTGCCAACTTAATAGTTTTCCTGTCAGGCAATTTCCTATTCGGATATATTTGTCCATATTCTCGCTGGGCAGCACAAGCGTTTTTATTATTTTTAAAATATAAGTTTACCATATCGTATTCTTCTAAAGTATAATGATTATTCATATTGGTTATCTTTGGCCAACAAAGCAACGTTCAAAAGTAACAGTTGTTGGCAAACTGTTGAATTATTAAATGAGCAAAACTGTCAAAATATTAATTATTGTTTTGTTATCACGGCCACCTAGAAAATATTTCTTGATATCTGTTAAGCAACGTATTTTCTTTTGGGAAATAATCGATTATCGGAATATTTACTGAAGATACTATATAAAAAGTATATATATTTGAAATCAGA
Organism: Rhamnusium bicolor; assembly: GCA_029963845.1. Lineage (NCBI taxonomy): Eukaryota > Metazoa > Arthropoda > Insecta > Coleoptera > Cerambycidae > Rhamnusium > Rhamnusium bicolor. The sequence continues at coordinate 245,876 of JANEYF010003975.1, read as the reverse complement.
ATAAGACGCCCTATTCAAATATGGAAAAATATTTGGGTACTTCCATTTAAAAAAATATAATTTAGGCCTCCATCTTCTTTATTTGATGTTCAGTTGTTTTTCTGTTAATGTGTCTGGATTCGTTTTTAAAAACCCTACAAAAAGCATTTTTCATTTTTTTTCATATCTTTCCAAATAACCGAGAAAATGTTGGTGGGAGGCTTATTTGGATCACCTGGTACCTAGTGGAGGTAAAGTTGTAGAATCTGTTACAAGACATTTTCGTAAGTACTTACTCAATTCAAACGCATAGTAATGGAGAATAATAGGAAATTTAATTTTCTGAAATTGCCTGTTAAGTTTTTGTTAGCTATAGCGTATTCTACGTCTAGAGTCATATGTGCAATGAATTAATAGTGTTGGCTTTATTATTATTTTACCTAACTTACTTAACTGACAGGTCTCATTTTATACAATTACATAATTACCAGTCTGTCCAATTTATCCTAACTTTGGTTGTCCGCCAAGGTTCGATTCTTGGCCCTCTCATGTTTGCTATTTTTATGGATGATATCGCCCTTAACTTGGGTGTATGTTTTCTCTTATACGCGAATGATCTAAAGATATTCTGTGAGATGGAATGTTCTCTTGATTGTGTCAAACTGCATAAAATTCTGGATCTTAAAAATTGCCCTTGACAATTAGCCCTCTTAATGCCGGTAAATTCAATGTAATCTAATGTCGTATACCCGCAAAAATGATTGTCTCTTATTTGGTTTTGGTGGGTCCATCTTAAATCGACCGGCTTTAATTAATATATTTCCATTACCTCCCAAAACAATATCTTGCCAATCTTGTAACGAAATTGCAAGCTATTTCATTCCAGTTTGTTGTGTTCCTCGATGAATTAAGTTTCAGCCAGTCTAGTCTAGATGGCGCCACTGATTTCTACTGGAACAGTTGGTTTTGCAGATTTTTGCACTAAACATCCATCTATCTTTATTGCTCATACTCTACTCTCAAATGTCTGTCTCTTTCCAAACTATAATCGAGTTTAGGTAGCAGAATACTACGATGCTACTTTCTTCTTATTAGTGTAGCGTTCTAATGGAAACCATCTCTAGTTCAGCGGTCTGGTAAAATTTATATATTTTCTGGTATTATCTTGTGATATTATGCTCATCGTTATTTAAAAAGTTTCTATATTGATTTAAAGTACCTTTGGGGTAATTTTCATAACAATATTGTACCGTAATTATCTTAATTTACGCCTTAGGCGAATTTGCTTTTCGGTGATCAGTTCACCTTGGTTGTTCTTTGGAACAGCCATCATTAATATTGATTAGTATCAATTTATCGTGCCTTGCTGGCAATTTATTTAATATCCCTTTGATATTGTAATAATTTCGTGTGTTAATTTAAACTAACTTTCGGTTATTGTAAATTTTAGATTTACTCGGCAACGGATGTCGCCATTTTGTATCATAGTTAGTTGTTTTCTGTCTTTGTCTCTTGATGTTTTAGGTCACTTAGCTACGTTGGTAGCGCTCTAAACAGTGGTGACTGGTGACATTTGGAGATTGGTACACCTGGTTGGACCAAACCTATTTGTTTATAACCTTTGTGAAAATTATCTAATTGGGTGCATTTGTTTTGTGGTGGATTATTTTATATCAGTGCATATAATTATCAACCAGACCTCAGTAACGTAAGGTTTTTCTAAATTTAAAATATCGAATGCTTACTTGAACGTTTACTTAGTATTTAATCAGGAACGATACTCTAGTGGAACCTTGCCTACTTCTCTGACAAAGATACCTGCCTAGTTATCTGGCAATTGATTAACTTTTGATTATCTACAGTAAACATATAGTCAAGTTATATATCTTTATTTAACTTTATCTGCAATTCCTTAGAACCTCTCTCCGAGGAGCTAATAAATGATTTAATTTAACGTTACCTTTAAGTTGAAAACTCTCATATTGTTTTATATTTAGCAAATATTTATTTACGTTATCTTTCCAGTTGTCTGTCTGTATACAGACATTCTAAATTCTATTTTCTTGAAGATTAACTTCTTTTAGTAAAAAAATATCTTAACATATAGGGAATACCTATTTCACTTTGTTTATTATCGTAGCTACACCCAATTTATTTGTTGGACTAGTATTTTTTCTATTTAACGTAACTTTTATTGATACTTAAGTTAGTTGAAGTCTTCAACTTCCTAAAATATTGTAGGATACCGATCCTAGTTTGTTTAGTTTGCAATTTACTTTGTAAATTTGTGTTAACTCATATTTTGTCTACGTAGCTGGACAATTCAAACGTCACAGCTTTTAACTTTGTTTTGCCTATAATACTGATCTCATAAAACTCTCCCCTTTTTATGTAAATACCTGGACCAAGAGAAGAGGATAACTGGTGGATCGAACTGATCATTATATACAGGGTGGAGCAGAAAAACGATATTTCACACAACTGGCATTTTTTCTCAAGGGTAACTGCAGTACTGACAGTGGTGATTCAAACTGACACCGAACCCATTAAGAGCTTAGCCGTTGGTGGATCCTTCGCTGGACTAACCCATTGGAAGTTACGTAAGATTTTCGTCCCCAGTGAAAGTTTTTAGTTGGTCAGAAGAAATTTGTAAGAGATCAGTCATTGTATTTTTTTTTGTATTCTCTCAATAACGTCATATTTTATTTTTAATTTTTTTTCTCTTTCACTAATATCATTTTTCTGTGTGGTTAATTGTTGGTCTTCAACCACAAGTAATTTTTTTTTGACTTGTAAATATTGTACATATACTAGTCTTGATTATACTTTTTATAAAATAATATCTTTTTATTCAACTTCCTTACCAACCGAATTCAAGTTTTAACGTTATCTTTACCTTTGAAAGTAAAATTTTAATTATTTGGTACTTGCAAAAGTCCTGGCGCCCAGCCTAGATTTTGGTGATAACTCAAATCAATCTAAGCCCTTATTCACGACCTGCTCACTGAGCTAACGGTTAATAAGTACAACCCCCAGCTTATTGTGTTATGCCAACAATTGGACGGGGGGTGTTGCAATCTAAAGGCGCAGTTGGTACAAGTAAGTCTGATGCATTGTGAGGAACAGGTCTCAGGCAAATTCGGATATTTGATTTTTTTGTTTTTCTTTTTTGAATATTCCTCAGTTCTTGTTACACAAAATAGCAATCACTGAAATGATTGGTGGGTTCTCGCCATACCATTAGAACCGCAAAAGGCATGCTTTTTCTTTTTTCTTTCATCCACGTTATTAGATGTTTAACATTTTTTTGTGATTATAATGTTTACTGGGGTTTTCAAGAGAGTCTAAAACCGTAAAATGTTGCCCCTAGATCTGTAAATAAGTAATGTACAAATTAGAATCGCTTTGAAATTTACCTTAACATTTTATTAAGTACTTCATAATTTTATAACGGCATCCTACCCACAGTCATTTAGCGCTTAATAAATGGAAAAAAATATAACCTCCTTACCCGATTAATATCTTTACGCCGCTGTCAAACATAAACATTTAAGTAATGTAAATCCACTATTTAATTTGTACCTCGTTAAAACTTCTAATTAATAAAATCCCTAACTTGTAAGAAAATATATATTTTCCATAATCGCAAATTTGCGATTCCTCGCATGACTAAACTTACCAAGTATAAACTGGCAACAAAACTTACTAACAAATTTTCCTCCAAGCCGGAAAACTTTACTTCAAACATTCCGTTTTGCATCATTCTCTGGCCCACTGTATCAGGCAGGCGTTGGCGAGAGAGGAAAAGCTGGAAGAGAGGATAAAACGTCTTTGGGATAAGCACAAAACATGCAGATTTTGAGACGTGTATCAAAAACAAACATCTTATAGTAATTGCAATCAATCAAGGCTTTATTAACTGAGGAAGCTGATAAATCCATATTTTGAACCCTTGTCTACAGGTTTTACTTGAACTTGACATAATAATAATGACGTAACAGAAAATATCGTAGCACACTTTTAATGGATCGCTAATAATAATTATTAGCTAATTAAATTTTTGCCCATCATAGTTTTACTTCTAGTAGAGGATCCGAATTAAAAACGACTTTCACCCATCCGTTTATTGGATGAAAAATATTTTATATTAATTTTAATATGTTATAAAATATATCGCGAGTGCGTTGGCTAAAAAATTCCGGGCAAGACTATGATTAATTAAAAATTCAAAAATAACTTTTTTTTAAACATTGCACTCATTTGTTTAAGGAACAAATTTTATTCCAATCGAAACTATGAAGCCTAGAGAATATGCAAACGTTAGGTTGTCTATTTTTTTCCTGGCGTAACTATTGGGTTAGCAGGTATACACAGGTAATTCGATACTAGTAATTTACATTCATCTGTTTAATGAATAAATCTTATATCAAAATAAAGGTAATTAAATTGCGAACAAAATGATATAGGGTTGTTTGCGAAAAATCTGGTTTAAATTCCAGTTGGCGAGCTTTAAAAAACGAAATATTGGTGAGAATGAAAATGTGCGACAAAGAGGTCCGAGCAAACTATCTGGTGCAATAGAAGATATATTTACTATTATATTATAATTTAGAAGATTCATTTACTATGTACTTACTGTATTCTCCTTACAAAAGTTATTAAATTCTTCATTATATTTATTTCCTAATGCAGTGTTTTTTTTATAACACGAGGTATGATAACCAACAAAATCGAGTGACGCAATAGTTAGCTCAACTTCATTGTATTTAAAGTTCTTTTTTTTTACGAAAAGCCAACTTCAATGAACAATTTTTAGAAATTTCATCATTAAAATCAATTACAGAATCGTCCGAGTGACATAAAAACCACTTTTTAGCCATTTTTTATCAAAATATATTGTCAATTAATAACAACGATGTGTAGTAGCACGTTCTTTTGATTCGAATATTGAGGTTAATGGCTCCAAAATAATGCTCAGAGTATTTACTAGTCTATCGCTACCCTTCTCAATTGCACGAACAAATAGTATGCGCAATCTCTTTCATCCGATGGACGAGCCGCGCGCAGCTGCAATGCTGCGTCCTCTTCTATCGCACCGGATAGTTTTCTCGGAACTCTTTGTCGCACATTTTCATTCTCAGCAATATTTCCCTTTTTAATGCTCGCCAACCGGAATTTAAACCAGATTTTTCGCAGACAACCCTATATCATTCTGTTCGCAATTTAATTACCTTTATTTTGATATCAGATTTATTCATTAAACAGATGCATTTAAATTACTAGTATCGAATTACCTGTTTATACCTGCCAACCCAATAGTTACGCCAGGAAAAAAATAGACAACCTAACGTTTGCATATTCTATAGGCTTCATAGTTTCGATTGGAATAAAATTTGTTCCTTAAACAAATGAGTGCAATGTTTAAAAAAAAGTTATTTTTGAATTTTTAATTAATCATAGTCTTGCCAGGAATTTTTTTAGCCAACCCACTCGCGATGTATTTTATAACATTAAAATTAATATAAAATATTTTTCATCCATTAAACGGATAGGTGAAGGTCGTTTTTAATTCGGATGTTAGACTATTCCTCACCTCTCAAATTGAGGGTTATGTATTCGTGAAAAAGTCTTGAAATTTTTTATTGCATTTCTGGACGAATCTCGAGGAATTATGACAATACACAAAATTTCAGACAGAAAAAAATTTCTGTCTCTGTGTCTGTCTGTCTGATTCGCGATAGCAGCTACAGTTTTTGAGATAAAGCTTTCAAATTTGGTACACACACACTAGAGGTCAAGGAAGAGATTGAGTTCGATGATGAGCTAAGTTGGTCCCAATGTCTAACAAAAATATTAGTGACATTCCACCAATGTGACTTTTTTGAAACGTCAAAATGTGACTTTTTTGAAACGTCAAAGTGATTGTTTTGAAACGTCAAAATGTGACTTTTTTGAAACGTCAAAAAATGTGATATTTTTGAAACGTCAAAAATTACTTTTATTATAAACTCCACCACACGTCCAGTTTTATTACAGTGAGGAAGTTCTGATGCCCAAGTAATTGGCAGCGGTTTTTATTGTTGTGTTTGACGTAAAATAAAAATTAAATAGCGGAATGTGTTAATTTAATTTGCATAGAATTCTTAGTTTGTGGCTGTATGACACGACGCAATCTAAAGAATGTCAATTATAAAGTTGAACGGTTTTTATCCTCTGCTATAACAACCAGGAATGTCAAAAAGCAACTTCATAGGACACATTACATTGTAGCACTAAGTCATGTCATAAGTTTTGTTTACTATGGAGCACTGGCCAGTTACTGTTCGTGTAAAAATAGTACAGCGGTTTTTCAGAAATGGCTCTGTAACTCAAGCTCTACGAGATTTTCGTAGAGAATTACAGTGTAATGTTGGTCTTTCTGCGAGCAGAATTCGAGAATGGGCAAGGCAATTTGATAGAAATGGTTCTGTGGAAAATTTTAGACGGATACCAAGGACCCGATTAGTAAGAACTCTTGCTAGAATCCTTCAGGTTAGGAATATGGTAAGTGATAATCAAAGTTATTCTAAGCGACAATAGCAGACCAACAACTGCAAATCAAACGACAAATTTTAAAATAGGATTGGCGTTTATATCCTTACAAATGATAAAAAACATCAACCAGATGACGAATTTTGCAGATTGAAATTTTGTGAATAGGTGAGGCAATAATTTAATTGAAAATTTCACGTCTGTATTTTTAAACAATAAAATGTGTTTCCTCTAGTGTCACCATGGCAACCTATGTATTTCATTGGTCATTTTTTTGTACTGGAGAGAATTATAGTGAACATTTTTTGACATAATCATATTATAATTCTTTGATCTTAGGCGTGACTTGATTAATAATTACAATTAATTACCAGTGTTTATTTGCTTTACAAATTTAATACATTTGAACAGAAGTGCTTATAAAATTATTTATTTCTTTTCCATTTATTTTTTCTTTTCATTTAAGATTTAGCATAGTTCATTCTTTCATATTATGTTGAGTTTAAATTACAACAATAACTTGGGTACTTTCTTGCCCGCATCGTAAACTAACCATAACTGAAAAGTAAACAAATTATTTTTTTTCAAATTTGTCATTCAAAGCCTTCTATACTGACAAAGTAAAAATAAACTCTGGCATTATTTAAGTCAGTGGCGGCTCGTGATAATTTTAATTAGGGGCTCTAGTTTCTTAAAAAATATGGCCAACATAATAATGATTAACCTTCAGTCCTTCGGTAATTTCATCCAAGTATAACTACGATTTTTGATAACAAAAGAAAAATTTTTATGTACATATATACAAAAAAAGTTCACAATATAATAATCACTTAAAAATGTGATTAAAAATGTTATTACTTGTACACAAAATCAAGTCTTCTGTCTTTCTGGGAAATAAAATGTTTGACTTTTTTGTCAAAATTGCATATGTTATGGGTAAAGTTCTTATTCAGTGACCTCATTGCTAGGGCATTAAGGCGTTCTTCATTCATAGTGTTTACTAAAAAAGTCTTTATTCTTTTAAGAGTTGATTTATACCGTCATCTGTTATTTTATCAAAATACGATTTTAATGAAAGATGCATCACGGCCGAGTGCCTTGCACAATCGTGCCGCAAGTACCTTTAATTCGAGTAGCTTTAAATTTTTTAAACAATTTCGTTCATTTGTTTGCGACATAAATGAAGTGCCATCTAAAAAAAGATGATTTAAAAAACTTGAAAAAAATAGGTTGCCGCGTCTCAGTCTGCCAGAACCCCGTACAGCCTGGTGCAAAACCAATCCAATAACATTGCGATTGACACTGGTAGATGAAGTTAAAATTACCTCGTTAGTACTCTACGAGTGGTATACGCGAAGTCCACGAGAAGGATTTCCATTTATTTAGAAAAAAACTTTTACTAGTGAGCAATCGCAATTAAAGCTTAATCGCTTCTCCTTGTGTGATAAAAATTTATAAAATCATCAAGAAGCGTGTGCGACAACTTTATTTAATCTTCAATTAAATAAAGTGAGAGGATTCCGACTTTGGTATCGTGTATTTAGGTATTTTAGTATTTATGACTATTTGTAAAGTAATAATAATGATAATATTTGTTTATACATTGTACTAATTCTGCGGTTGGCTCCTTGTGAAACATTATTAAATATTTTAAATAAACAAAGAAAATTTGCTTTTAAATGTTTCAAAATTGTATTTTCACTCTACACGTGTTTCGGCTTTTTAGGCCCTTTTCAACAGTACCTCTCATCTGTACTCTTGAAAAGGGCCTAAAAAGCCGAAACACGTGTAGAGTGAAAATACAATTTTGAAACATTTAAAAGCAAATTTTCTTTGTTTATTTAAAATATTTGTTTGTATTTATCAACTTACTTAAAATACTTATTCTTACTCTTCTTACCCACCGGAAAATCTGAATAGCCGATAGGTCTTTGAAAATTTTGAATGACAAGAAGCCTATAAAAGAGTAAATATAGATCAGTAATTTCAGTTGTCAAATAAATATATAATTTAAAGCAGAGCTGGGTGAAGCACTCTTAAAGTGCTTTCAAAAGTATGCTTTAAATGTGCTTTAAGCACTACTAAAAGTAATTGAAAACATTTTCAAAATTTCTGGAAGCACTTTCACTTCCTTTTAGCAGGACTTGAAGTATATTTAAAATGTACTTTTGGAAGCTCTTTAAGAGTACTTTGCCTAGCTATAGTTTAAAGCCTCTAAAGTAAACCACTATGCAACATTTCTGCTAGAAGCTTTATTAAAACATACAAAGTACAAGGTACTACCAAGTTACTGCAGATTATGGAAACGTTGTAAAAACGCAGATTTTAAAATATGCTCGTCATTAAAGTTGCACTTAAAAACTGGGTAGTCTACTCTAAACATACTGAACTATACACACATACCTGAAAACAACTTTATATTTCATAATACAACGTTGCTGTGGATGGATTTAGAGGATTGGGCAAATCTTAAGGGTTACACAGTTTAAATATTTAGTAATGTTCTGGGAACTTTAATATTAATAGGAAGCATCCAAAACCAAGCATTTAATTTAAAAACAAATTAAGTTCCTCTTCTTGATAAAAGTTAAAATATAGAGTGGAATGAAAAATAATATTAACTGAAAATTTTTTTGTTAATTATTATTTACTAATTTTTACAAATCTTATCACAGATAAGTATAACATATATCTTTTTAAACAATTATTTTCCCGGCTATTTGCCAAAACGCTGAAACTTGGATTACAAAAAAGATAATATGCACATTATGTTCAATACAATTGACTCAATAATGTTATTTTTAATTTCAACTATTCTGTCTAGTAAAACCAAAAATAAATAAAACACAAGGTACTCACCAGTTGACACTCACTTTAAAAAACTTGAAAATATCTACCGACACGTGTTTCTGCTTGCCTAGCGTCATCAGGTTGGCCAGCACATTTAAAGAATCCAAAGTAAGGAAACTTGTAAACCTTAATGTAATAAACATTAATGGCTTCAGAGAACAGAATAATTGAAATTATATAGTAGAAATACCCCTTCGCTTCGGGTCAATGAAATAATTTAAAAACAAATTAAGTTCCTCTTCTTGATAAAAGTTAAAATATAGAGTGGAATGAAAAATAATATTAACTGAAAATTTTTAATTTCAACTATTCTGTCTAGTAATTTGTTTTTAAATTATTTCATTGACCCGAAGGGGTATTTCCACTATATAATTTCAATTATTCTGTTCTCTGAAGTCATTAATGTTTATTACATTAAGGTTTACAAGTTTCCTTACTTTGGATTCTTTAAATGTGCTGGCTATCCTGATGACGCTAGGCAAGCAGAAACACGTGTCGGTAGATATTTTAAAGTTTTTTAAAGTGAGTGTCAACTGGTGAGTACCTTGTGTTTTATTTATTTTTGGTTGTACTAGACAGAATAGTTGAAATTAAAAATAACATTATTGAGTCAATTGTATTGAACATAATGTGCATATTATCTTTTTTTGTAATCCAACTTTCAGCGTTTTGGCAAATAGCCGGGAAAATAATTGTTTAAAAAGATATATGTTATACTTATCTGTGATAAGATTTGTAAAGGTTAGTAAATAATAATTAACAAAAAATTTTCAGTTAATATTATTTTTCATTCCACCAAGCATTTAAATAAATTGTAAAATAAATTTAAAGCAGCGTTCCTGGTTTTTACCTATATTATTATTCTGTGTGTACATAATGTTAAATTATGTCAAACATTAGTGCTACTTAACATATTGTGTAAGAATAGGATTACCTATCTTCATTTTGTCTTAAATATTTTTCTATGATAAGTTATTTTCTTGGTATTACAAATGACTACCAGCTAATAGTAAATAATAAGTTTGCATTACATAAATAAATTTACTAATATGAATTGCATTACAACAATCTGGACTAACACAATTATGCCATTAATCCAAACACCTTAAGTGTAAAATAAATTGCCGCGATAAAATCAATTATTTGTTCGCATAATTTACAGTATTTGTATTATCTACGAAATGCAACGGTTATAAATTACAATGCCTACTTAGACTGGACTAATATGTCTCGTTCAAATCAACTAGTTCCTTAAGTTTAAATTCATGTTTTTCCCTTTCGATCATTTATCCAACGCCATATAGCTCGACTTGTTAAAAGAAGAAGCAATATAGTGGGCTTCAGATGCTATTTATAGATTGATTTTTATTTTCGGGATTAATTTTAGATGTCGGCGGCTTGGCTCTAGAAAACAATTAAAGCAAATGAACAAAATACTGCTGTTTGGTAGTTCAAAGTGTACATTTTGTACGTTCATCGCTGTTGGACATATAGTATTTAATTATGAGTATTTCTCCATCATTTTTAATAAAAAAAGAAAGATAAATTATTTGGCAATAATATCCAGTTGTTCTATAGATTTTGGTACAATGTTGCTAGTGTTCTTAGGATTAGAAGCAAACAAATATTGAGATTAAAGAAATATTAACTAACCCAAAAGGAAACAATTTTTACACTCAAATGATTTCCTCCAGTTACATTTCAAAAACGAAAGCTGCTAGTCCGATATATATATATACTCTCGTTCTTCCTGAACTCTTCAGGGGGCCAATCCGCGAACAAATTATTTATAAAAATATTTAAATTGGATAATTCAAAATATTAGCATTTGTCAGATTTATTTTAAATTGAAAGACGATGTCTAGATTAATTATTGTAACTTCTGTAATTATAATGACATTCATGACATTTAACTTAACCTAAATAAGCCCATTCTTTTCATGCATTTAAAAAATTTGACATATTATTGCTTCGTATTTAGCCCCCTGAAGGGGTCAGGAAGAATGAAAGTACATTTATATCGAATTAAGGGTTTTCGTTTTTGTATTGTAACTTGAGGAAATCATTTTTTGAGTGTAAAAATTTTCCTTTTTAGTGAGTTTATATTTTTTAATCCCAATATTTTTTTACCTCTAATACCTAAGAACAGTGCTATTTAATTCAATGCAGTTCTTGCTTCTAGAGTGAGTAGTTGTTTTAATTGTTTCAATGATAAAATGTAGTTAAAACGAGAGAATTTGGAAGGTATAATAAAATAATTTAATTAGGGCTGTGATAATGGCAAACTGATAAAAGTCGTGTAAGACGCTTGGTGTGAATGGCAGAATGTATGGGAGAGTCCTAGAATGGTTAGAGATGTCAGAGGTAGCGAGATTTGAAAAATTAGAATTGCAATGAATTCGGAGACTCACCCGCTTGTGTAAGTAGCGTCTCGGGTGCGCAATGCGGCCGGTAATGGGTCTAGTGAGTGTAAAAAGATAAAAATGTCTGAATGCCGGTCAGTTCGGCGATAGGAGATGAGGAAGCCTTTTGAAGAGTCATAGGGAATTTGAAACTACCATGGAATTCAGAAAATCGGATGTATCGTGGCTTTCGGGCTAGTTAGGAGTCGGTGCTTTATGAGATGATCAGTAAATATGGGTTAGACTAGGCCTCTGGACGTGGTCTGAACGCGGGGAGCGTTTGACAAGTTTTATTGAAATCTTTTAGGAACTACCGCGAAATAAGCGTGATATTATCAATGTGAGGACTAGCACAATAAGCCAGAGTGACGCAAAGTAATTTTACAAAAAACCTGGTAGCTCGGTAAAAAATCGTTGCAATTTTTCGTTCTACGATAGAACCTACCACGAGGTACACTTGATTTAAAAAAAAAACTGGTACAACTCTTTTAATCGAAAATCTTAATAGTTTAGTTGTGTGCATATGTCTGTAAATAGGGCTTGCCAGGCATGTCGAGAGGGGGGTGGAGAAGAGGTGATTTACCCCGGACCTGGGTTTTTTGGAGGAGATCGGTTTTCTTTGTGTTTTTAAACTTATTAAACCTTTCTCTTTTATTTTATTCAAATGGAATTTTAAAAAATAATTAGAAAATAACTTTTTCAAAACATTTTCAAGCCTGCCATATTATTGTTTAAAATAATAATATTTGTTACGGATAATTCTACTAATGGTTGTAATTAAAATACTAACTGAATAATGATAATTCTCTTTTTAAAATAAAAACACAAAAATACCACTTGAGATTAAAAAAAATGTAAACAATGCAAACTGAACATAAAAATACAATAAAAAAATAAAATAAATGAACTTCAATTACGTAATACAGAATTAACTAATATTTTGTCATTGCTCCATTAGCGTCTAAAACTGCCTGAAGTCTTGCAGGCATGGACAAAATCAGATTTCTTGCAAGGTCAACTTCTTGCGACAAGTTCTCCCAAGCGTCTTCAATTATCTCTTGCAATTCTTGGGCATTATTTGTATGGTTATTTAAGTTTCTTATATGTTTCACCATTAGTCCCCATACATTTTCAATTGGATTTAAATCCGGACTTTTAGATGGCCACGTTAACAACTCTATGTTTTTATTAAGAAACCATTGCCTGACACGATGTGCCGTATGTATGGAGCAGTTGTCTTGTTGGAAAATACAATTATTTTCCGGAAACACCTCTATTACTGACGGCAACATAATATTGTCTAATATTTCAATATATTTAATGGAATTGAGATGACCACCACTGTTCCAACACACACCTAACCCATTTAGGCTCATCCAAGCCCAGACATTGTCTGAAAACCTTCCTGATATTTGTGGAAGGAGGCCTATATACGCGAACATATCCATCGTTACAGGATTTAAAAACCTTTTCGTCAGAACAGACAACTTGTCCCCAGAAGTTTTCATCATTGATTATATAGTTGAGTGCAAAAATAATCCTACCCTGCTTCTTTTCTTCTGAAAGTTTGTATTTTTTTAGCCGCTGAACAACTCTTCAAGTCGCTTTGTAGTTTTATTCTTCTGCAAGCAGTAAATACTGAAGCAGGTAAATTTGTCTCTGAAATTGCATTTACTGCAGTCTGAAAAGGGTTTTCTATTAGGTAATTTATAGGATTTTCATCTTCTTGATCATTGCTCTTTCTGGGCCTACCGGAACCAACTTTACGGGATACCGTTTGGTTGGTTTCCCATTGTTTTTCAACACTTATTATCGTGGTTTTACTCACATTGTATTCAGCAGCAAGTCTTCTTATGGACCAACCATCTTCAATTTTAGAAACAATTCGAAATTTTTGAATATCTGTTAGATGTCGAACCATTTTTAATAATGACGCCACTGATTAACGTCAAAGTGACGTTTGTAAGATTATTAATATCAATCAAAGAACGAATGATTTATATAGATAAAAGAAAGTATACCAGTTTTTATTGAAATCAAGTGTACTACATTACCTATGGTGTTTAATATTAAAACAAAAACTTAAAACGTCGCTTTTATAATTCAAAAATCGCTAAACCTGATTATTTTAATTAGTCTTTATAAAAGTATTCCGAGTTAATACAAGGAAAGTAAGTAGTATTTACCAGCCGAGGACGGTTTGCGCCCGAGCGCAGTGAGTCAGAGACTGATCAAAACTACTTATTTCCCGAGTTGCATATTAATTTTTTTTCCACTCCCACAACAAAATCAAAAAAAGACCTGGTTTTAATTTTTGATGCGTGACTTATTAATTTCTCACATACTAGTTATCTATGAATCTGAATGACAGAGACACATGGATGTGCTAGTAATCTTTGTACTTTCTCACCTGCCTTCCTAGAGGGTAAGGGAATCACTTACTTTCCTAAGGAGATAAAATCAATCTATTTAACAAACAGCAGTGTCATAATAACATGCCATAGTGGTAGTTGAAAAAAACACTACATCGCCAAATAAAACATCCTTCTGATACAACTTTTAACATACAATGCTGTTAGAAGTTACTTAAGGACAAATGTAAATGTAAATCAGTACCGTCTACGTTCACATAGGTATTGCTCAACAATGCAACAAATTTATTTAAAAAGACCAAGACATAATACCCACATTAAACAATAATTGTTCCACGACATACCGAATAAAGATATAAAATCGTAAAATTAACCGCAATAAATACAAGAATAAACAAAATCGTGTTTTATTTCTTATACACGAATATGTCGTAAAGCTCTCATATTCCAGCATGTCTTTATTATTATCTTTTATTTACGGAACATTCGCTCTTATTTCTTTTGTTTTAATAATCATAATTCCACAGACTACTAGGTGACCCGTGTACCCAAAGATGACCGTGAGTAAGTTTCTCAGAAACATACGAATGTCGTCAGTCCTGATCTTAACGCGATATTTTATTATTTTATATGTTAACTTGATTTGGTAAATAAAATATAATAATAAATCTAACTTCATATTCTTCGTTCTTGTTAATCATGCAGGTGATTTATATTTTAATGTAATTGTAGAACCACCTTGAATGTGCTATAGAGAAAATGATTTATTAGTTTGTGTATATGATGTTTGTTGTTTCTTTGTTTTTGCAAGTGAATTAATTAAGGGAATATTTTTATGGTATTTGTTACATTTTTTCATTACTTGTACAACCTAAGTAATTTACTTTGTTGCACGTATAATAAGTTAGCTTTTATTAGTTATGTAATGTGTTTCGCGAAACCCACATGTGGTAATTATTTTGTTTATTATGGAATTTGTATTTAATTACAGTCGAAGGCTTCTGAACTTGGAGGAATACAATTTTGACACATTTTTTTAATATAAGTTAGTTCTAATCGCTGGGAATTGCCAACTATAGAAACTAGACATTATAGTTTGGCTGCATTGTCAGCGCGATTGCATCAGGCAGGCGAACCTTGAAGGAATAAAAAAAGACTAGTTTTATTTGACATCGCCGAAAAACTCAGTAATTGTTCAGTAAATCATACAGGGTTATTCATTTGAACTGGGCCAAATGGTAGTGGTGACTAGTCGTCTATGTAAAAGGCAACCCGTAAAGGGTCAATGCAATCCGAGCTTATATTCTGTATTTTCTATCCTAATTCCCAATGTGGCACCTATGTAGTAATTATTCCGACGAACGGATGATAACCTGACAAGCGCAATAGTTGTGCGCGTAGGTGACATGACTCAGTTCATTGTTAAATGCCTATATTTATGTAATGTTTCGAACCTTGTGGCTGATAATCACGTACGGTGCAGCAAAAGAAAATGTACAACTATTATTAATTCCATGACTTATTTTAGGGTGTAGTGTAGAGCATTTTAGGGATGGTAACCGTATCTCATAGATACATTTCTTCTTTTCAACAGTGATATTTCAAAAATTAGTTTAAAAGAAGAAACTCAAACTTATTTTTTTATTTAAACGAAAAGATAGACTGACTTTCATCATCCGTCTAACTATAAGTTTTTGGGCAATAAATAATTTCTGTCAATATTGAGAGGAATCCCAAAATATTGCTCTGCAATCTAGGATACTTTGTACATAAACAAAGTAGAACGTTTTTAAGCAGCTTCGCACTGGCGGTTCTTCGATAGGGTCATTTGGTCAATGACCTCCCACATACTAATAAAAAAATAGTTATTCATTTTCTGAAGTTTAAAAATATATAATATATATATATTTTTAATATTCTTACAAAATATATTAAAGTTTCTTGTTCATTCTATGCACAATACTATTCAAATATCTAGATCGCAGGATTTCGTATCCCCTCCGAGCACCGAGCCTCTGCCCTCTACATTCATATTCATTACATTATTAATTTATAGAATTTAAAAACTTTGGGTCAATCCACAACTTGTCCTCAAAGCTAGCTACGGACTGAATTTACAACGAATTAAAGTAAAATAGACTTATGCGCGAATCGTCAGAAAGCAAAAGAGACAGAAAAAACTGGCGGGGACAATGTCCCTGACACTTTTTACGGAAATGGTAACGCACGAAGTTCAATAAAGCAGTCTTAATGCTGACTAGTTACGCGTTGGTCGGTAAATTCTGTCGCGTTGTTTTTAATGTTTTTATTTGTGAACATTTTATTAGTAAATCTCTACTTGTCGTGAAATTAAGAAAAAAAAATTGTTGGTGTTTACTATTAAATATGAGTGTTATACAAAATATATTAAAACTGAAAGATGGACATAAGCTGGGTTATGAAGACAGAGTGAAATTCAAAGGTGGTGGCCGTCCAAAACCTAATATGACGATAAAGCATAAAAATTTTGTTTGCTAATTTACATAGCTTTTCTTCATTCTTTGGAAAATCGCCAGAAAGAACAGCCATGTTAGATAATGTTGTTACGGTGAGATTACCTAAAGCGGCTCCAACATGATGGAATTTTAATACAAAGTGCATGGAGGCTGTTTATACCTATCGAACAGAATTATTAGATTGTTTAGAACAAATCATTGATAATGAATCACAAAACATCACTCTAAACCAAGCTATTGGTTTAAAAAACTACTTACGAAATGAACATTTTCTTTACTGGTTATTTTTTTTTCAGTTAGTTATGCCTCATTGTGATATATTGTTCAATCAATTACAAGAATGTAATATCGATGTCATAACAGTAAATAAGTGTATTGGCGTTTTTAATAGTCAAATTGAAGACATCAGAAATACAATTTTGAATAACTATTTGGAAGAGACATCCATGCAGTCTGCCCAGGGATGTAAAATGGAAGAATCAAAAAGGAGAATTTCATAAGAAGTTTGTGATATAATTACATCTGAGATCAAAAACAGGTTTGGCTTCAGTAATCATTTAGCAGTGTCTCAGTTATTTCACGCAGATCGATTTAAAGATTATAAAAAAACTTTCCTCAAGATATGTTTAAATTAGTTAAAACGGACTATCCAGTCATAAATCATTTGAAACTTAAAACTGAATTAGAAGTATTATATAGCCGAGAAGATTTTTCCAATAGTGAAGGTGCAGTTGCTTTGTTACAGCTTTTTATTAACAATAATTTGTACAATACTTTTTCTGAAAGTGTCAAACTGATAAAAATCTTGTGTACTCTCCCTATGACTACCGTCGAAAGTGAACGTTGTTTTTCCACCTTAAAAAGAATAAAGACATTTTTTAAGAAATACTATGGGTCAGGAAAGGTTATCTTCTTTAGCTATGCTTACCATAGAAAGGGCATTAATAAAGAAGATAAAAGATTTTAATGAAAAAGTAATTGACCACTTTGCATCTCAAAAAGACCGGAGGATCGACTTGGAATTTAAATCACTTTAAAAGGTAGGTAATACAGTAAACTTTTCTAATTGACCTCCCTATCTTTTGACCCACGAACCGCCACTGCTGTTGAATATTGGTTTATTAAAATATTACCTAGTATGATGAATTTAATCTTGATACTAAAGTATTGGTACAAAATTTCCAATTTAACTTACTGTTCAGCGTTACACCCAGAATTTATCTGTCTGAATAGTAAAAGAACATTTTAACTGGATATACAAAGAAACATCAAAGTCAATAAGTGCAGAAAAATAACAAGGGTAGTTTTACTTTTATTTAATAACAATAAATTTGAATCACGATATTCTCACATATTTGACGATATTATGTTAAGTTTATTTGCATAAATTATTGTAGATACCTCAGTTGCCATGCCATGAATTATCATTACCGTATAGATATGAAACGTTTAAATTTAAATAATCTTATGTCATTAATGTATGAAATAAACAACAGCGGCCCCAGTATAGATCCCAAGGGCACGCCTTGTCGTATCGAGGCATTGTTGAAAATTTTTTTTTGTCTGAAATCGCTCAAGAATGTCTACTTTCTTGGCACAATTTCAGATCCCAAAATATGCTATTCTAGTATTTTGGTCCTTGCTAAGCAACCATCATAAAACTACGAGAAAGTTACTTTTCCGACCTAAGCCGGGAAAGTAACTCGCGTAAAGGTTTTTTTATATATTTTAGTCAGTAAATAAATACACGCAGACAAACCATCTCACATTAAAAATGCATTTTTTAAGTAAAAAATGGAACATTAAATATAAAGTCACATTTTTTGCAGTTGCTACTAATTCTGGTGGTGTCCCAAACACCTGGACATCATCATCACTCTCCATTTTAAATATTTCTTAATATTTTTTTAGCACTTACAAATATTAAAGCGAAATAAGCACTGAATCTGACTTTCATCACAACAATAAATAAACAGTGATTGACAAAGAAATGATTTCATAAGCAATTAGATTGTAATGAAAAAATTGTATGCATTAATAAAAATTCCTCAATTTATAATAATATTTATTGCGATTTCAGAAAAAAATAGCATGTGTACCTTGTAGTCAAAGCACATTCTCGGACTTCAATGCTTGTTGGTCTTGGTTTAACGCCTCGAACAAAATTTACATCGTCGCCTGGGAATGTATTGCTTTTACTACTAGATACACAATGTACTGTTGTAGTACTTATTTCTTAAAAGTTGTTATCGTCGTGACCTGAGGTTTGTTAGTAAGATATGACTGAAGCAGTTTGTTGCATCAATTCTGTACACCATAACACTTTAGCTTGTCTTAACAAAATTAAATAATAAATTGTGTCAAAGACTTTTGACATATCAAAATATAATTCAGCCAATTTTAATTCGAATCAGGCGTAGAAATAATTGTGGACAGAGATTGGTAAAAAGTCCTTTCTGTTGAACAATTCGTAGATATCCAAACTGACAGTCCCTAATAATATTGTGATTAAAGAAAAACATGATCATTCTATAATAGGTACTACACAAGGTGTTTCGAATTTCATTGGCCAAACCTCACAAAGTGATAGATAGAACTGTTCAAAATAAAAAGTTCTTATAAACATGGGTCGAGAAGTGCTTAGTTTCCCAGATACAGGTGGCTGAAGTAAGTGGTTACTGGGCCGGAATCAAAGACTCTGACTCTTTTAGTCTGCATTTTGACAGGCCACTGCATCTATCATTGATAGGTATTGAGGAAGACCCTACATGTCCAGGATGCGGGAGTGGTGAAGAAACATTCTACCACTTCCTGGGACAGTGTGAATCGTATGGGCGCCTGAGACATATCATCTTCGGTGTTGAGGCGCTGAGGAGATGAGTTCCCTCGCATTGAGTGACATCCTGATTTTCATTAAAAGATCGGAAAGATTGGACGATGGAGCCATAGAAGTACATGGCTGAGGGAACAGTGGGCACTGATAAAAAGGTCCCACCTGAGATCTACTTGCCGGTCATCAGCCACACCCACCATTACCATTTCTATTACTATTAACTTTTATGTCTTTTAAGGCAAAATAACAACTGTAAAACAAAATCTTTCAGGAGCGGATAAAAATTTTGTTCCTACTTTTTTGTGTGTGACTTTTCCATTAATTTAAGAGCAGAACTTAAAAATTTGCAGTTTTTTTACTCAAAAAAGGTCTCTGGCGTTTTTCCTCTAAAATTATCCGTTTTTGAGTAAAACTAATTTGAACTTTCTAAGTCAGCGGCAGTTATTACTAGCAATCATGTTACGCGGGAATAGTGTGCTTTGGTTCTAATGTTTTTAGCAAATGAAAAATGATCTAGCATGCCATGCCAAAATGACAATATTGGTTTTTTTTGTTCTGAAATCCACTGTTCTAGTCTTATTATTATTTTTTCTTTTTTGGTGAAACTGTTCAATTCAAAAGTAAAAAAATTATGTTTAGTAATGTGGAATATGCGGGTATTAATTTTTATGGATATTATGATGGAAACATGAATGCCACGGTAAATGAATGTCAGACGATATTGTAATAGAAGAAAACTATCAAAAGATGTTTTTATTTGAACCCACTTAGATTTTAGAAATTCTGGACTTAAAAGAGATCAAAGAAATGAAGTACTGCAAAATGAACGATTAGAAACAAAATTTTGGCCAGATTTAATAACATTTAATTTATTAAATATAATTTATTATTTATTATTATTAATTATTAAATTTAATTTAGCTAAGTATTAGAAGAGTCGTCCAATAGCTACTCGCTCAAGCTGTTTATGATTCCAAAAATAAAGTTTTTCGGATTTTGAAAAAGAAAACCTTTTCGGATGCAACCAGTCTAATGCCGTCAATTCTGTGATGCCGGAAGGCGTAATAATTTTGTATACTTCGTCTAGTAACACTGGTGGACAAAAAAAAAATATTTTTTGTAACATGTACCTGAATAGCATATCCCACTGGAATAATACCTTCTGATTACAGAAATGACAAGCAAAAAGTCGTAACATGTAACGTTTTCTTGTTACATTAATAAAACATTATGGGAAGGAATAAAATTATTGTTAATTTTACTAATCTATTTATTGCTATATATCAATGATGTATATGACATACATTAAGCTTACATAGATATATCTACAAATATTGAAATAATTTTTAAAAAACATATGCTCAGTACATTTTTTTGTTTTATAGGGAACAAACCGACTCGGTCTAAGAGAACCAACAGTAATCACCCAACAATGGCTGGATCCCATCGTCCTTGATAACAAATATCCATTGTCCTGATATCTTGGTGAAATCTTTCTCCTTGCTTGTCGCTTACTGCACTCAAATTTTCAGGAAGAAAATTGAAATGAGAATGCAGAAAGTGAATTTTTAAATATCTTCCTTTAAAATCTGCATCGTCCAGCAATTTTCTAATTTGAGGACTAATAAAAATGCCTTCTTTAAGTTTGGCGTCAATTAATTGTGGAAAAAGTTATCTTAAGTATTTAAATCCTTCACAGGTTTTGCACCTTCGGCGTGTTTGACTTGACATTTTTGTCGTAACATAGTTATGTAGACAAACGAAGACACTTTCTAACAGACACAATTGGGCACTTAGCGGGTCAAAACAAGACTGATACTGAAAATGTCCCATCTTACTTGCAATTCTAAAATTGCCGACCCATCATAAAATTTATTACCTGGCAATATATTGTGTTCACACAAAAATAGTACCTATGTATTAGGACTTGTTGGATATTTTTTCAGTTAATAGGAAGTTATTAACAATATAAAAATAGTAGTGTGACCTATGTTTCAAAAATTGTCGGCCAATGTAATTAAATAAAGACTGTTTACTGTTATTATTTTACATCGCATTATTTTAAAATATTAAGACATACCATTGCAATATAAAAGGAAATGGAGAATATAACTCACGGAATATATGAATCGCGCGATTTTCTGTCTGTTCGTCCAATAACTCTTCTTAAAGAAAACTAGTGATTGGAATAATAATAAGCAGCAATAATATTTAAGATTTATAACATCGGAACGACTTTGTCTTACAACCGTAAAATTACACTCTCAGCATCTTGAATTATCTGTAGAGAGAAAAATATTAAACTATCAACTTCATATTAATTTGATCTATATAAATGTATTTTTCAAAATATGAAATATATTACGACTGTATAAATATAAAAAAAGAGAAGACTCACGTCAAAACCGTACATAATTTCTCTAAATATAGGTGTAATTTTGAACAGGACTGGACTGAACAACAAAATGTACATAAACTAGAATTTCCTGACCCGACATAGAATATTTTGGTACGAACTGTTCTGTTCCTAATTGAGAATATTACTTACTAATTATAATTAACTAAATAATGGAGCTCCTCAAAGAAGTCGAGGTATAAATGCACTTCCCCTATCCCTGGATCATTAGGATATGATTGTTTTTATAGATTAGAGCCAAGTGAGCATAAAAAATATGTGAAGAAAAACTGGTATAAACACTCATTGCAAGAACTCGACCACTAAATAGGATACAAAATTAATCCAGCAAAAAATATAAGATACAAAATAAAGAAGCTGTAAACTGGAATTTCTTGTTGATAGCTGATGATGACAATCAAATTGCGGCATTTTAACAAAGGGATATCAGGTTATTTATCTGTTTCTATTGTCGGTATGTTGCAAATCGATTGTTCTTCCTTTAAAATAAATTGTATATAACTTAACTAAATAATTAGTATTAGCAAATTAATCAGAGCTGATAATATCTTAATCTCGGAAAAATATTTTATATGTAAGTAACAAAAAAATTCGATCAAATTTATTTATGTCACAGGGTAAAGTGCTTGTATGACTCCCGGGTCGTGGACATTGTATAATCACACTCGTTTGCTGCGTACTCATGGTTTTCAAATCAAGTGCAATAAACACTCGTGATGGTACCTCAAAAATAACAAAAGTAAATAAATAATAAATAAACACCACAGAAATTAGGTAACTCTCGAAATTCAAAGCTGAAGCTGTCTATAAAGAGGTTACACGTGGACATACCATTCCCATCGACATTGTCAGTGCCGGTGGCAGAATTCAAACTCGCAGTTGAAAGATTTCTAGTCACGCCTGTTATCGCGCGCTCTAGCTAATGCGGGTTAACGCACTTGAATTCACCACGAGAGGTGTTAGTGTACGGAAAGGTCAATGTCATTGAACTTTAATGTTTACTATGGCTTTTTAAAGGTAGTTTTTAGTAATTTTTATAAAAATTATCTGAAAAACATTTAACACAATGATGGCAGAAGGGGAAAGTAGTAATTTACTTGCTCAGTAGAGAAATTATTGTACTTATCAGAATTGTCTTATGTCATTAAAGTTAGGTTATATCAAGGAGTATGATGAAAGCAATGAATGTACATGACTATTAGTCACGATTTTCTGTAGTAGACTCCTTTGGTAACGCATAATCGTCAGGATTAAAATGTTTCTTGCAAACACACGAATGTTTCGAAGGAGTAAAGTTATCTCTATTAACCACTGTTTTAGGCGAGTTTTGTCTCTCGGAAGCATGTGTCCGCCTTTAGTTTCCAAACAAAATGGAACTGCACAACACTGAGGCACAATTAACAAGGTTTTTTATTTGCTGGTGTACGATAGAGGTAATTAAAATAAAACATTATAAACTTTTCGCGCGCCTAACAATAACTTTTGACACGACCTTACTCGACCAGTGGCGCCAACTGGTGAGCTTGAAAACGTTAGCCCTCATTACATTGTCAAGCCGAGCCAACTATGAGAGCTTATGGTATTTAAAGATGGTTGAATCTGCGAAACTCAGGTGTGTTCGAACCGCGGGAGCCTCGTACACACGAAAGGATGTGGTTATGCTAAAGGTTTATGTCCTGGAGTGGGTTGGAACCTTTGATGTGAAGATAACACTGACGTACTTTTCCACGAAACATCAAAACACTATATACTGTACTCAACGCACGTATCGCCTACCATGTTGGCATCATCTGGAGATGATTAAAACTAAACTTTTGCGAACAATCTACCTTATTTATAGCTAAACTATTGTCACGGTTCTGTGAACCGTGACCCACTAACCACCACTAAAGCGGGCTATTTGTGATAGGCCCTATGTACCTATTCATACTATTTTTAAATGGTCACTTTAACCCTACGCACCACTGGAATTCGCACATTCAACCGTCTTTAGATATTATATATAATTTAAATTCACTTCACCACATTTTTTAAATTCTTTATTAAATAGTAATTTATACAGGGTGATCTACCACGAGTGTGCCAAACTTCAGAGGCTGGTTTTTTATCAAAAAATAAATGGACTTTCATTAATAAACATATGCCCTAAAACGAATAATAAGGGAGCTACAACCCCTTGAAGGGGGTTGATGAATATCAATTTTTCGATTATAAGTCCGATATGGTGGTGATTAAAAAAATGAAATTTTCATACATTACGGCCCCGATGTAGGCGCATAAAATTACAAATGTCGTAATTAACAGCTTGCTTTATTGACGTAGTTTTGAGGGGTGAGGGGTAGCTTTTTACCCCAAACTATTTTTGACGTCACTTCCGAAGGAAAACTTTTAAATAACATTATTTCCCATGCAATGACTCAGAAAAAAGTATTTTTCAAAATTTCTGTGACACCAGCCGTTTTTGAATAATTTGCATTGACATGTGACTGAATAGTTGAATCGGAATTTTGGAAATAACTGGATTGGAAACCGTAGTCCTGTTTTATGGTCTCCTCGCTCTCCCGATCTCAATTATTTAGATTTTTATTTCTGGGGCATATGAAGCAGTTAGTTTATTTTGAGGAAATAAATAATATTCAGCACTTAACGGAAAGGATCAATGATAGTTTAGCTTATATCACAAACAATGGTGACATGGCTGAAATTAATAATTCAGATATTCGTCGTTGTCAGGCGTGTATTCGTGCTCAAGGAGGTCATTTTGACCTGCTACTCTTTTAGTTATTAAGTACGTTATTTCTGTGTTGTACATTGATTTTTAATTTTGTAATAAAAATGTGGCTTATTTCACATGAAAAACCTTATTGCCGTGTAACGCAAATTATTCAAAAACAGCTGGTGTGACAGAAATTTTGAAGAATACTTTTTTCTGAGTCATGGCATAGGAAATAATGTTATTTAAAAGTTTTGCTTCGGAAGTGACGTCAAAAAAAAGTTTGAGGTAAAAAAACTACCCCTCACCCCTCAAAACTACCTCAATAAAGCAAGCTGTTAATTACGAAATTTGTAATTTTATGCGCCTACATCGGGGCCGTAATGTATGAAAATTTCATTTTTTTAATCACCACCATATCGGACTTATAATCGAAAAATTGATATTCATCAACCCCCTTCAAGGGGGTTGTAGCTCCCTTATTATTCGTTTTAGGGCATATGTTTATTAATGAAAGTCCAATTATTTTTTGATAAAAAACCATCCTCTGAAGTTTGGCACACTCGTGGTAGATCACCCTGTATAAGTAGGCAACTTAGCTCAATACAGCCCTGCGGTTTCTATAAAGTAGTGCATATGGAAAGCTCATTTAATAATACACAGAGATAAAACATCATTTAAAACACAATTAAAAATTCTCTCTTCCATCCTCCTCGGACACGTTGCGTGGCCCACTTGCCGAATGAGACAGACAGTGGCGTAACGTCAGTGGGGGCGCCCCGTAGCGTCTCTCGTCCTAGGGGGCCCTGATAAATCAAAACTACCGATCATATTAATATAAGTTTAAGTTGTGTTCTGCAATTATGGATACGTCAAAGTTTTATTTATGTGGTGAAGCCAAGTACCGCTCGCTGCGCTGTAATCTAGAGTGTGTGCGCTACAGGTGAACACCGGATTGTCAGATGTTTTCTATACACAAGCCTGCGTGATCTATAACTGATTTGAATCGGACGATTTTGAAAAATATCTTGAACTAATTGGGGAATGCATAAGTTATATGACGCCCGCTGCTATATGTTATTGGAAATTTGTGGTTTTATTTTTGTTTCGTAATATATCACTCAGTTCAATAGTGTATTATTTTGTCGATCGTGACTTTGATATGTGTAGTTAGTTTATTTTTTTATTACAAATTACTTTTTTTTTCAAATCCGCACTGAGAAAAGAGATACTGCTAGGTGAACAATTTTTGCAATTTTAAGTTTTTTTAGTTTTAATCACAAATTTTAAAACATTACCTGATAATTTAAAAGAAAAAAATATTTTGTCAAATCATATTTGGTTAATTTAACACCTTTCTTATATTAAAATTAATATGATGCAAAATTTTTTTAATTTTTTAAATTTCATTGCTTTTTTCTTTCAGTATTTTTCCTTTTTTTTTTTCGTCTGAATAATTCTAAAATTTTAATTCTAGCTTGTTCCTTTTTAATCGATGTGTGTGAGGGGCGTAGAATAAAAACTCACATTTTTCACTTCTTAATAATTGATTAATATATCTTTATTTAGCTCAAACTATTTATATACAATTGACACATAACGTAATTAATTATTTTAAACAAAAAATGGAACATTTCCATGTCTTAAAAACAATTTATTTTATATTCACAAAGAAGTTTGAACGTTGTGAAGTTATTAAAAATTTTTAGATGTGCTGGCATATCACTAAATATTTTGAAGCCCTTAGAGAAAAGAGAGTTATTAGATATGCTCCTATTAAATGTTTTGATAAAAAATCTGTGTCATTCCTAGTTGGTTAATTGTGAATAACATGATTATACTTTAATCTATCAATTAGATAGGCTAACAACATTTTGTTTTTCATTTTATAGATAAATGTTTAAAATGTGACTCTTTGATGTACATTCATAACGTTTAAAACTTCTAACACTAATTTTATAGGTGTATATTTATTACATCCTAGTATAATTCTCATTGCTCATTTATTTATTTTTTGTACTTGTATCTGATTTTGATCTATATTGAATAAAACTCCAAACGAAATTCTTAATGAGGCGCAATCAATGCTTTGTATAATATTAATTTTGTATACATATTAAGAGATGATCCTACAAGTATTCTATATAAAAAGTGACATTTCCTTGACATTTTATTCATAATAAAATTTGCGTGACTTTTAAAGTTCAAATTTTGATCTAAATCCAAAATATTTCATTTCGGTAAGTTTTTCCAAAGTGTTATTATTTTCAATATATTTAATGAATTATGATTGCTGTTTAATTTACAATTATTTTCTAGGAACATATATTCAAATTTCTTAACATTTACATACTTATCATTTCCTTAGGATTTGTACCTATTATATATATAACATAGTATCATCAACAAACATACTTACACTTTCTTACATATTTTACAAAATCATTTACATATAATAGAAACAAAGTAGGTCCCAAGACCTTACCCTGTGGTACACCATTTAAATTTTCTAGTTGATCGGATCCAAAATTGGTATATTTTACTTCTTGATAACGACTGGATAAACAAGATTTGAACAACTCTAGTGCTGTGTTACGAACACCAATTTTTTTCAAGTTTTCTTACTAGTAATTCTCACAATATTTCAAAAGTTGGATTTTTACTACAATTTCCAAGAGCTTTTTATATACTGGCACAGTATTTATTGGACTAAATTCTTCACAGAGATGAGTATTACATACTTTGGGAACAGGTGCAACACATGATGTTTTCCAGTCACTGAGGAAAATTCCACTCTGTAATGATGAATTTACAATATCCAGAAAACAATTTCCGATAGCCATAAATGCGTCCTTAATTATTTTTGTAGGTATGCCATCTTCTGTTGCAGCAGTATCTTTTAATGTGTACGCAATTGTTTTTAGTTCATGCAAATTAATGACTTTAAATTCATTAAATAGCTCATGACTGTGTATGCTATTACTGTATCAAAGTCTTTTGGAATTATATTTCACTGATTATAATGTAAATACTTTCTAAGAAATATTATTAAATTTATTTGCTACAATTTCCTAATTTGAATCGGTTTCCACATTCTCAAATATTTTATTTTTCCTACAACTTTTCTAGTATTGGATAACAGAATTTTTAAGTTCCTCCACATTAGTTTGCTGTTATTTTTATTTCCATCTATTATTTTATTAAAGTATTTTTTCTTTTTCATTCCTTATTGTTGTAGCTGTTACATTGTTTCTTAAGTCTTTGTATTTTATCAAAAATGGGTTACCCACTGATGTTATCTTGCTGAGAAATTTGAAATTTATGCGAAAAATAAAATCTAACGAATAACGTTTTTGGATAGAAATATTAGATTAGAAATTGGGTTAATTTAAAATTCAAATTCCCCATCAGATTTTCTGCGCAAGCAATGACGTATACGATCCACAAGAAAAGATTATACGAGTAGAACATAGAGCTTAAACCTTTTCCTAATTGAATTTTTTTGTTTTTTCATAATAAACTCATTAATTTTTTGGAATGTATTATTTTTTATAATTATGTCTAAAACAATGAATATAGATAACTATTATACAGATTTCAACACTTACTAGTCTACGATTGTAGCTTGGCAGTTCAGTTTATTTGCGCAGTAAACTAAAACCACGCCCTTTCACTGTAAAGCGGTTTATTTGTCTCTATCCCACACTGGCGATATCTGTTCTCTCTCTGTGCCAGCAATTGCAAAGTTGGAATCGTGGAAAGTGGTATTTAAATTGTTTAAATTGCAAGAAAGTTTTATACACCCACAAATTATATTTAATGTATAACTAGTTTCGGAATTAATTTGACTCCATCTTCAGGTAATAAATATCACATTTTTAGGATTTAGGATTAAGAAAATATTGTTGACGTAATGTATATTGATATATAAGTTTGACAAGTATTGAAAGAATATTTTCTTTGTGTGGTAAGCTAAATTTCAGAAGATTTATAATGTGTAGAAAAAAAACAAATGTTAATTAATTTTTTTTAAATAAAGTCTAGCTTTCAAATTATATTGATAATATATGTTTGTAATAAAAATAATAATAAGTCGAAGTAGAATTATTTTATTTTTAACACATTTAAAGGAATATGTCGAGGAAATTCCAAAAAAAAAAAATGTGTAAAACAATTTTAAACAAAAAATGAAGGTGGATGTTGTTCAAAACATTGCATTTTATGAAGGTCGATTTCGTATAAAGAAAAAATTTGACTACCCTGGTTTTATATTTATAAAAATTCCTGTGTCTGATGATGTGAAGTAATTAATTTGTTCACGAAACCGGTCACATTAATAAAGGAATTTTATGAGAATTTTTCTGTTTCCTTTATCATGAAAGAAAAAATCATTGATATTTTGGCTTTGAAAATGCATATACAGTAAAATTAGGTCTCCTACTAACATAATATCAAAACTAAGGCTGTCAAAAATGTTCCGTGGGACAGTGGCGTATGCGAAATTAACTAATACGAGAAACAATAAACTGTTATAATTTATAACAATATATGTAAAACTTACCCTATTACCTAGCTTGATGAACTAGCTAGCTTATCACAAACTGGAGATGTGTAGCCATTTTGCAGCATTATGTATGTTTCTATGGTTGTCTCCATGAGTGATGTTCGCTTTGGTGAAAATATATTCTTATATTTTGAAAACGACCGTTCGACATCTACTGATGTAATACACGCATACGTAAAATAGTCTTTGATGCACTTAACGGTTCTGGGGCTGCACCATCACATATTTGTCTTATTTGGTAAAACCGGTGTCTTTATTTAACATACTTGCGAACTTTTCTTTAACGCGCTCATTTATTGCTTCATCTATAGCGTCTAGCAGTAGATGTACTTCGTCCACTATTTGCAGTGACTCCACTAACTACAATGCACTGTTTTCTAATTTTTTTATGCTTTCATGTAATGGTTTATAGTTCTTCGCAATATTTTTTAAAGCTGTTTCAACGGAAATATCTTCGAATTTTGTCGGGCTTTCCTTAATAGCTGCAGCCTCATCTGAATTGAATTGTAGTATCACAGCTTTTATTTGTTGGAAATATTCAGCATAATAAAAAGCTGCCTGCAACCATGTTCCCCAACGTGTAAGAATCGGCTGTGGAGGTTCAGGAATACCGGGAAACTTGCTATGGAATGCTCGGAGATGTTTAGGAGATTTAAGAAACACTTTTTTTGTACTTGCTATTAATGCATCCACCTCTGGAAAACCTTTTCGAATAGTTTCTGCCACCTTGTTCTTGCAAAGAACGGCCTACCGAACGCATTGTCACGGCGCTATCAGTCACAAACATCAACACTTGACTTTTTGACAGTTCAAATTTTCTAAGGTCTCCAGCACCACCCTGGTCATTGTTTCGCTAGTACACTGACGTAGTCTTTTGCTAGCTAGTAACAGTGGAACCGTCGGTTTAAGAGGGTCCAGCACTCGTACTATAACATTTAAAATAGAATTTTTTTTAAAATCTGCTGTCTCATCAACAGATAACCACAGCCTTGTAACTTTAGTTATGGTTCATAACTAAAGTTCGAATATCGGCGAGTCGTGACGTCAAAACAGGGTCGGCACAAGGGAATATTTGTTATTAATTTATATACCACTTAAGACCAAATATTTCTTAACTATTACTGCAAAATAATATCTTTCAGTGACTTACCTTGTAAGGTAGATGGTCTAAAAATGACTAGTAAAGTAAAGTGAAAGTATATAGGTACCATCCTTTTTTTAAAGGCGCCATATTTATTTGAGGCACTAAACAATATACTGGTTTGGCTGTAGTGGGTCTCCTATTCGATAAACTGTGACAAAACCAGAATTGTTGTGGAAATCAGTTTCTTCTTTTTTGTTTACGTGTTCAGCGATATTTACAGATAACTGATACATATATTGCTGAAGACACTACATACATCGCATCGATTATGATAAATTCTCCTGTTTATGGTCGACCGCGACGTTCAAGTTGTTCTATAGCGAGAGACGTTTGTGAAAAGCTTAAGTGTATAAATTCTAAATCTTTTAGGACACTGGGACCGGCAATAGCTCCTTGTGCATTTGCCACAGCAACTGCTCGCTTTTAGTTGCGAACAGAAAGTTGGTTCGCGTTAGAATGTTGTTTGGGACCGTTAGAATTCGAAAAATTCATAAAAGTTTTCGAGAAAACTAATCCTGTTTTATGGTTCTATCATCAGAAATGATATTCTGTCAACAAGACACTACGAATTTCTGGAATTTTTGCACAGTTTCATTTGTCACCCTTATTGTATTTTATATTAGTTTATTCAATAAAGAAATTGACGGCTACATGAAAGATTACTGTATTCGGAAGTTTCGATATTTTCAAGTCGAACGAAATTATGTGGAGTTATGGGTCGAGTATTGACTAGTTTAATTTTGATTTATACTGTTATAATTATATTAACTATAACGGCTTTAGAGGAGTTAACATAAATATTTCAAAATTTTTCTCTTCAAATTATGAGTATTTTTCGTAATTTCATACTCAAAAAGAATATTAAAACCGCGTACAATAATAAGTTAAATATAACCTGGAATCGAATATTTATATGAAGTGCCTAGTAACATTTGTGATAATTTCCTATAAATCACTAAACAAAGTTCTGATAACTGAGTTAGTTACCACGTTTAGTTTTTCAGCAAGATCTAATCAACATTGTGCCATATCATGTCACATTTAGGTTAAGCTATAAAACCTAACAACTATATTTATCCTGGAGAAACGTTATCAAATTTTATTGTTAGACATGTTGATTATTTGAGAAATGCCAGCCAATATATCAAAAAGATTTCTACCACGTAAATTCTCGGTGTTTCATGGTAAAACCGCATACAACTTAATTTATTTTTTAATTTAAATTGTATGCAAACACGATAAATGACACGGTTTGCATGCTCACCCTATATTATTACCTTTTTTATGTTAAAATAACCACTATAAATTTATGCCTTAATGGCAACTCGATTTCTAGCTGTAAGCCCTAATCTGATCCATCAAACATTTATAATTATAGCCTGAATATATACAACATAACCTCTAAATTTAAACTACTTATTATTTACGGAGCGGGGCACTAGTGGAACAGTAGGCAAATACAATCTCCTTCAAGGAAGCAATGATCATGAGATTTTTAGATTATTGTGGACTATAGAAGCTATCTTGGCCTAATATAAATTCAGATCAAGACATAACACTGGCCAAACTGAGAGCAAGAATATCAAATGCGAAAAGAAGATAAAACGTTGGTAGGTATAATATGGCAATTCTAAAATGAGGAAATCAATTTGCAGCAAATGTGAATGCCTGAATATCAGACATATCGGCACAGTCAAATATAAACCTCCTGGATGAAACCAAATATTATTAGAAGTAGATGAAGTTAAAATTAATTACGAAAATGTGGACTCCAAGGGTCTCTGAAGTAGCAGTTGTGTAGTTTCAAAGATGACAAATTAGGTAGTCAAATTTAAAAAAAAATGGCATTTACTGAGAAATATCAAAGATTCGATAATAATGGATATTTCTACATAAAATAATTTGAAAAAGTGTCATTCAAAACAACAGCGTAAAAAGAAAGTACTTGACTAAATATTTCTTATTTGTGCATTCATACAAAATCTAAGTCATAATTTCATAACAAGGTAAACTTAATTAGGTATAAACTACAAATAAATGAAATATTGTTATGAATATTTCTAATATCTACAATTTTGAAAATCTCTAGGCTTCTTTATTTGCAACTTTTCTTGTTTCTCTTCAAAACTATGCAATAAAATATAGATGTTGCCATTTAATGTCAGGTAAAATTCGATATTTGAAACTATACAGGGTGGAGAAATAGTGTGTCGGACCTCGATATCTCAAGTTCTACGATAGCTAGAAATTTTTTAAAAAATTGCAAATAAACTAGATAAAAAAGTCTATAACTGGAAATTATTTTCGAACATACAGGTCGAGCCAAGACGAAACTACAGGACCAAGTGCCTTTTTTTTAAATGGAATGCTATGTATATCAGTACATTTTTTGAAGCCTCTTTCTAGGCTCTATTTATTCCTATATTGGCTATCTCCCAACTACTATGATGTAATGAATTTTTTTTGTTGAAATAATGCCATCTGCAGATGGATATTAAAAAAATCACCACATTTTTTGTAAGTACTTCCCTATGGCTAATTGCAACCATTTTCGTTTTATAAATAAATAAGTGTTTATTTTTCAATTAAGAACTTTTTAAATAGAATTTTCTCAATTTTCTCAAATGAAACACCCTGTATATTTTTCGACGATGTGATGTAGAAATGAAAAACGAACATTTTTTGTAAGTGCTTCCCTATGGCTAATTGCAACCATTTTCGTTTTATAAATAAATAAGTGTCAAATTCAAGAATAAACTTAAAAAAGAGGTTCCCTCAAATAATTCATTAGAAAAATTTATAATAGGTGTTCGACCTGTTGCCCATTTTGATTGACACACGTCTTTATGCAATTTTGAAATGAGGCCATTTAGTGGGACCATTTCCATTGAAATGAGTAAATAGTATTTAACCAGTCCTTTACCGTAATGTTTTTTTGTAAATTTTTTTGCTGTTTTTGTTATTCGACAAGCAATAAAACCTCAGTTTGGTATAAATTGTCGTGTACAAAGGAGCATTTATCACACTTATCGGTCGTTAGTTACAATAATTTGTATTGAATTTAAAATATTTGGAATTTTACAATATGAATTTTAATAGAGCGGAACTTGTAGACATTGACTTTTGTTTTGGGCGAGTCAGACAGAAATTGTTTACTTGCCAATACAATTTATCACCAACGTTATCCTGAAAGAAGGCTTCCTGATGTTAGCAGCTTCCAAAACCTTCTCGGTAGATTTCTGGAAACTGGAAACGTCGAATATAAAAAAAGTGAAAGAATAAAACGTGTTGTGAACGTAGAAAATGAGTTTTCTGTGGTGCTGGCAACGGTTGAGAATCCCCATGTTAGTCAAAGAGAAGTGACCTCATTAGTAGGAATAAGTAGACGGTCTGTGGGTCGAATCTTAAAAACAAATATGTTGCATGCACATCATATTAAAATGCACCAGGAATTATCTGATGACGATTTTCAAAAGTGCCTACAATTTTGTAATGGGGCCAGAGGTAAAATGCAAGTTGATGTCAACTTCTTCAATAATGTTTTATTCACTGATGAGGCAACTTTTCATAAAAATGGATTTGTTAATAGGCACAATTTCCATTATTATGCTTCGGAAAATCCTCACTTTTATATGCAAGTTGATAACCAACAGAGACGGTCTATAAACGTTTAGGGAGGAATTATTGGAGAACATATAATAGGGCCACATTTCTTTGATGGTACATTGACTGGAGCTATTCATCCTCATTTTTTGGAAAACTATCTGCCACAATTATTGGTAAATCTCCCTGGAAGAATTCGAAATAGGATGTGGTTTCAGCAAGATGGTGCTCCACCACATTATTTAAATGCAGTTAGAGACCTCTTAAATAATACCTACCCTCATCAATGGATTGGAAGAAATAGACCCACTAAATGGCCTGCTAGATCCCCAGATCTTACAAAAATGGATTACTTTTTATGGGGATACGTGAAGGAAATTGTTTATAGAGACACACCAACAACAGTACAAAATATGAAGGAAAGAATAATAACTGCCTTTAGATCTATCACACCGGCAGTTTTAGGAACAGTGGGAACCTCATTTCAAAAGCGCATAGAGATGTATGTCAATCAAAATGGCCAACATGTGGAACATTTATTATAATTTTTTCTACTGAGTTATTTGAAGAAACCTCTTTTTTTAAGTTTATTTTTGAATGTTGTAATTATTGCTCAATAAAACAAAAATGGTTGCAATTAGCCATAGGGAAGCACTTACAAAAAATGTTCGTTTTTCATTTTTACATCACATCGTTGAAGAATATACAGGGTGTTCCATTTGAAAAAATGGAGAAAATTCAATTTAAAAAAGTTCTTAATTGAATACTAATTTTTGGCCACTCTGGTACATTTTTAGGAAATGAAAATGATTCAAAAATATTAATTTGATGTCTCGTAACTAGATTCACATAAGTTTTTCTTAAAACCCATAATTGTGACTGTGGTGATTTTTTTAATATCCATCTGCAGATGGCATTATTTCAACAAAAAAATTCATTACATCAAAGTGGTTGGGAAATAGCTAATAATAATATAGGAATGAATAGAGCCTAGAAAGAGGCTTCAAAAAATTTACTGATATACATAGCATTCCATTTAAAAAAAATGCACTTGGTCCTGTAATTTCGTCTTGGCTCGCCCTGTATGGTCGAAAATAATTTCCAGTTATAGACTTTTTTATCTAGTTTACTTGCATTCTTTTAAAAAAATGTTTAGCTATCGTAGAACTCGAGATATCGAGGTCCGACGCACTATTGCCCCACCCTGTATAGTATGTGTAATGTTTTAGACTTATTCCATGATTGGTCATTGTCCAAATTTTTTCTATAGGATTCTGTCTCTTAGTCTTTAATGGAAAAAAGTAAAATCGACTGCTAATGGATAATTTTTTTTAAGATTTTAAATTTTTGAGAATGTCGAAAAAAAAGGAGGTTACTTTTTAAATAAAGAAACATGATATTACTTCTGGTCAAACAGAAAATCACAAATATGTTTTTCATGTGTCAAAAGATGACAGTTTGCAAGTACTAAAAGCGTGTTTCTTTTTCTTCCTTGGGGCTTACAACCTATTTCTTGGTTATCTAAAAAATGCAGTTAATTACCTAGTATAATAGTAGCCTCCGCACTTGTGACTTTACGAGCAGTCAGAGGGTGTTTTTTGACAACTAATACAAGATAAAAAATAATAATATACAGGGTGTTCCTAAATATCATGTACATACGCAAGGGGGTAATTCTTTGGCTTATTTCAAGACTGAAAGTTTATATAAAGATAGGTCCGCAAACGCTTCTTTACTGATCTACGGGGCGTTGAAATTTGAAGATTTTCTTATTTTTTTTCTTTATAACTCCTGCAGTTTTTGAGATATTTAGCTCAAATTTGGAATATAGGTTACGCTGTAGAGCTTACATCATTGGACATGCCAAATGGTTGTGAGAATCTACAGGGAGATTTTTTTCAGGGGTCATGCCCCATTTTCTCCCCCCTGAACTTTCTTGCAATGCGCCGCTGGTAGATTCTAAAATATAATATGAATTTTCTGTTTTATTTAGAAACTTTTTTGGTCTCTTGTAGTTTTTCCGTATATGTGACCATTACCAAGAAAAAAAATAGAAAAATCTTCAAATTTCAACACCCCGTAGATCAGTAAAGACGCGTTTGCGGACCCATGTTTATATAAACTTTCAGTCATGAAATAAGCCAAAGAATTACCCCCTTGCGTATGTACATGATATTTAGGAACACCCTGTATAATATTGGGTAACTAACTGTGTTTTTTAGATAACCAAGAATAATTATTTACGTGGTAGTAAGCCCCAAGAAAGAAAAAGAAAAATTTAGAGAATGCCACAAATAACGTATTTAAGTGTAAAAAATTAAATTACATTGACATCAGCTAAAGAAACAAGGACACTATATTCTTGCGCTTTATTTGAGGTGTACAGTATTTAAATACACTGCAAAAACTTAGAGAATATATTTGTTACGTACGTAATTTGTGTTCGTTTTTGTATTTTTTTATACAATGAATCATTTTATGCTATTTTCGAGTTTGCTAGCTATGCAATCGACTGCACACATTTAATACATTAATTAGTTAATTAAAAATAAATCAAAGGGGTGCAAGTAAAAGGGTGATATTTGACACCCTTTATATAACTTATACAGTAAATCACATACAGTTGCTTACTATGGTTTTCAGCTGATGCAAATAAAAAAATATTAAAAAAAACAGGCTCATTGTTATTCACTATTTCTTTATAACACCTAGTATCTCAACAGAAAACAATAAACGATGTGGGGCCCAGGTGCATTGTTTAAATATTTGATTTAACCTTTATAATTTTTATAATCCCAATTTTAATTTAATTTTATTTATTATTTACATTTCATAATTTTTTTATTCCACGTTCATTTCCTTATCAGGACTATTAAGTCTAAGACATACTAATTTTTGAATGTGGCCTCATGATATTTGTTTTATTTTTAAAACCTGTACGCTTTTATCGAATAATAAATATTTATTATTCAGGTCGAGCTTTTATTAATTTATTACGTTTCAGATAAGAAAAAGCGTTGATTATAGAATTGTTATGATCACCTAAGGGCGTTTATTACTTGTAACTTAATAATCACAGTAACTGCTCCATATGGGAGAAAATAAACAAGCACATTAATCTGTGTGTACTGTGAAATGTTTTATCAATCTGGACTGAAAGATGGTGGCAATTTGAAATTGGAAATAAATCGCTGAAAGCTGATGAGGATTTTGTTTAATAATATAATAATGTTCAATGTTTTATCCTTCGTAAGAGGTCTGCATTCGCCGATGTATTGAAAAAAATACCATCGTTATGCAACTTTCTTTTTAGAAACACTTATGCTCTTATTGAATAAAAAAGTTAACATCGGCTTTAGGGATAAATGTTATGCCCGTGGCGGCGAGGGAATATAGACACAGAGGTACGGCAATGTAGATGGAAAAAATATCATGTACAGGGTGATTCCTATAACGTTCTCCCTAATTTTTTTAGTTTTTCATTGGAAATAAATTAAATCTGTTTAACACAACATAGTATTTTTTTCAAGGATTTCGAAAATTTCAACAAAAAAAAACAGTTGATGGTGGGAAAAACAAAGCAAAGCTTTTAAATGTATATGTTTACAATGCAGGTCATGATGGTATCCCCTGTTCCCTTCTTATTCACATAATTGACTTTATTACACCAATTCTTACAGATTTAATTAATGCTTCATTTTGTCAAGATATCTTTCCAGTAAATCTTAAAACCGCAATTGTAATTCCAATTCATAAGAAAAATGATAACATGGATATGACTAATTACAGAGCAATATGCCTGTTATCAGTATTCTCTAAAGTATTTGAAAATGCGTATTACAAGACATTAATTAAGTTTGTAAATAATCATATTATACTTTATAAATATCAATTTGGTTTTCGTAAAGGCCTGTCTACTGAAGATGCTTCGGTTTCCTTTACTAACTATATTCTAGAGCAATTGGACAAAAATCAAAAAGTTGTAGACATCTTTTTTGACTTTACACGAGCCTTCGACATGATGAACTATAGTATTCTCCTAGAAAAAATGTATAATTATGGAATAAAAGGGTTAGCCTATGACTGGTTATGTTCCTACTTATCAAACAGAACACAAAAAGTCCTTCTATGATCTGAAACAGACTATTATTCTGATCTGCGACTGCTGGGTGGTACCTCAAGGCAGCACGCTGGGCCCCCTGCTATTTATTTTATTTATAAATAACATTCATGAAAATGTAGAGTTTGAACATGTGGCACTATTTGCGGATGATACGGCAACAGTTGCATCAGCAAACGACTTTACGTGCCTCAGTCAATTAGCTCGTAACTGTACCGAAAATATGGAATCCTACTGCAACAATAATGGTCTGTTACTAAACATAACTAAAACACGTTTAGTTTCATTTTCAGTAAGAGAAAATAATTGTAGTATCTTAGTCAAATCATCTGACAAATCGTTAAAACAGAGTCCTAGTATAAAATTTCTAGGCTTGCAAATTGACTACAACCTATCATGGCATTCCCAAATAGAGTATATCATAAAGAGGTTGTCATGTTATTGTTTTTCAGTATGGTAAATGAGGAAATTTGTTAACAAACACACATTGCTAACGTACTACTATGCCTACGTAAATTCTATTCTTAACTATGGTGT
The DNA here is from genome assembly GCA_029963845.1 of Rhamnusium bicolor. NCBI lineage: Eukaryota > Metazoa > Arthropoda > Insecta > Coleoptera > Cerambycidae > Rhamnusium > Rhamnusium bicolor. The sequence goes on along the minus strand of JANEYF010003975.1, from coordinate 207,317 downwards.
TATAGACTGGGGTAACTCAAATAAAATAACTGATGTACTTATTATGCAGAAAAAAATCATAAGAACGATGTACTTCAAACCCAGATCATATTCTTGCAAAAATCTTTTCAAAGATATGAATATACTAACAGTGATTTCATTATATATTTTTAAATGTGTTATGTTTGTCAAAAAAAATCTTGAGAAATTTACTCAAAGTTCTGAAGTTGCCCAGTATGATTTAAGGCACAGAAACCACATTAGACTACCTCATCACAAACTAGCGCTTTTATCAAATAGTTTCTATGTGATGCCTGTCAAATTGTTTAACCATCTACCTCCTAGTCTATGAATACTCCAATACTCCTCTTAACTAGATAAACTATTTTAATTTTATTTAGATGTATACTGACGCATTCAATGTATTTTATTATACCTTAAATGAATAAAGACGTTTTATTATTATTATTATTATTATTATTAATAACAATTATTGTCTCATAGCACCATAAATTGTTACATGTAAAACGGTATAAATATATGAATTACATTAAGCGTTAAATAACAAAAATCCTCAACCGGTTATCGATAACATTCAAAGCACTAAGCGGCTTAGAAAAATCACACTGATAATTCATCCAACGCCCTTTTTCTTAAACCTTAAAGGGTGTAAAATTAATTATCTACACGACCCATATAAATTATTGCCTATATTAAACGTACAAAATACGTCACCTCAAATATGCAAATCCATGCTACCTTTTGAATTACATCAGCCTGCTCACATGTGGATATATTCAATCGAAGGTGGCTTTGAAAGACAAAAAAGTGGACCTATTCAAAGCCGTCGAAGACACCTGGGCATACCATTGATCATCACTTGTTTGTCCTTTGGAGTGGTGTTCGCCTGTCTTCCTTTAAGGTGTAGTTTATATGGTCGTTGGGGATGTTTTAGATAAGGAAAGAGATATCAGTATCGGTAGAACAAGAAACGTGTATAGCGAGGTGGTTAATTTTGATTTGTATGTATGAGAATCGGACCGTTTCGTATTCTATAAAAATGTGATGGGTTGATCTGAATAGATGAAAAGACGTAAAAAGTAGATCAGTTTTATTTGCCAGTTGTATGCGACACGACCGCGACGGGTGGATTGAGTAGTAATCGAGATGGTAATTTGGTAAGCACAATGGGTGAAAGTAAACTATACTATATATACCGAGTGCGTCGAACTAGCGCAACTTTATCTTTTGTTCATGAATGGAAATGTTTGTAAAATAATTTATTATTACTGTAATGAAGTGCTTATTTTATAAAATTAAAATATGTAACTAGGTGCTATTTGTCTGATTTAAAAGATATTTTAAACATTGTAATACCGCGCCCTTAATAGTGGTATTGTCAGTTGCTCATTAATAATAGTATAATTATTATTTATAAGATAGGTAGTAGTGATCCGTTTGTACAAACATTCCAAATATGCCGAGTTGCAGGCAGTACGTGAATCGCGAAACGCGAATCGTGCATATTGTCCCCGGCACTCCTGTGCCCGCCCCACCGTGAAGGACCCGAGACTGGAAACAAACAAATCAATTTCCGTCTGGCTGCTGACCGAAGAACCACGCCGACCAGCACAGTAAGTAATCTTGTGAGTATAGAGGTACATAGGTATATAAATTTAATTGCGTACAAGGTGACGTAGTTGCAATATTCCGCGCATGACTACCGCGTCCTTCTACTTCTGCTTTTGGCAGTGTTTAGTCATGATACAATAACTGTTGTATCATGGTGTTTAGTAGCTTGAGGATTTTTCAGACAAGTCAGTTTCCATCTGGCTGCTGACCGAAGAACCACGTCGACCAGCATAGTAAGTCCGTAAAAGGTGACGTATTGCCATATTCCGCGCATAACTACCGCGTCTCCTCCTACTTCTGCTTTTGGCAGAGTTTAGTAGCTTGAGGATTTTTCAGAGCGTCCACAACAGAACGTTGCTGCCAGTACCTACCAGACGTGCCGACACCAACCGCTCCAGAGAGGAAGCAGCCCAGGATACGGAAGTAGGTATTAAGGTTTGATAAATAAAGGTATAGTAAATAAAAGCCATAGTAAATAACCGCCATAGATAGTCATAGTCATAGTGTGCTTGTATTAACGCTTGCTTCCCATCCTGGTATCCGTCTGTCGTCTGCTTAAGGTCGCTTCATTATTGCTGGTCAACTTTTTCATTGCTTAATCACCGTACTACCGCATCGCACCGCTTGTACGCCCGCTTACTGTCCCCGCTCGCCTGTAATTAAAGTTGTAATTACTAAGATGTGTATATAGTGTAAATAGTAATTAGTGTGTAGAATAGATGTAAATATATTGAATGAGAGTCGTTTCATTAACTGTAGTGTGTAAGTTACCTTTTCCCGACCATTGGCTTATCCGTTTCTTCACTGTAGTTGCCCGGCCTCTATCGTCCCGCCGATAGAGTAAAGTGGTGTTTCTGCACTCTAAACAGAAACTGGCGCCCGAGATATCCGTATCGTGAGCACCGCCGTAGTTTGGGGCATTCAAAGTGACACTTCTGCTCTTGTGTATAACAGAAGGTTGCGTCACATTACTAATATTATTGATTTACGGTAGCACAGTTGGGTAAAGCACGTTATGTGGCCAACGTGACTAGACATAGTGAGTGATAAGTATATCCTTCTGGTGGTCAGTGCTACTATCCGTCAAACATTACTAGTGTCTTAGTGACTGATAGCGACCTGCAAAGCAGGTACCAAGAGCGGCGACCTATAACCCTGGTGGGCGAAAACTATATACTGAATGAGACTTACAGGAAACAACTACTCAGGGCACAAAAGCCCCGACCTGCATTGAATCAAACCTGCAAGTCTCGTTTGGTAGCTAAGATCATTTGTCAATTCTCACCAGACATAGACCGGTTTCGAACTTGTTATATTCTCGCCATTATGCTATAAGTAATGAAAAAAACAAATAATAATAGCAAACCAGGCTAGCCTAAAGCAAACTAAGCAAGGCTGACATAGTGAGTGATAAGTATATCCCTCTGGTGGTCTGTGCTACTACCCGTCAGACATTACTAACGTGATTAGTTGCTTTTAGTGTGGTCCTGGGTTGTACTCCTATTTCTGCTTTATGATTTGGGAACTGTCTAACTTATGCAATATATTCTATGTTTTCCTTGTTTTAGATGACAAATAAAAGTCTTTGTAAATTGTATGAGAGCATTGAACTGTGGTCCTGTACTTTCCAATCTTGTATTAATTTGTGATCCATTCTATGCTAGATCCAATTCTCTAGCTATGTTACGCTGATGAGAAATGGTAATTGCGAAATACTTGTCCGTGGCTGTATCGTTGTTTCCTTTTTTGTGGTATATAACAGCAGTATCTGCTCTGCCTTATTTTTGAACTCGATCAGCACTTTGTTTGCTTAATGTATATAAAAATATAGCAAATTCAATGCGACTACAACCAGAAACTTGATACACTAGTACGGGTTTTCGCTACGAGAATAAACGGATATTGTTTGTCAGACTCCAAAAAAAATGACACTTAAAAACCGGTTTTCTTTTTCTTGATTCATTTAATTAAAATATTTGTTATTATTAACAAAAACATCAGAAAAGTCACTTTAAGGGTTTGGCTTAGGTATGTGGATGATATTTTTGCATTTTTGTGATACAAAAGTGAACGATATTGACAACTTTGTTTCTAAATTAAAAGTAGTTTTGTGTCAATTAGATTCACATATGAAACTGAAAACTCTAGGTAATTACCATTTCTAGATCTATCAATAATTAGATATGCTTAGTATGATATAAGACAGAATATAAAACAGAGGCCACAAATTAAATCATAACTTAATAATTCTAAAATTTATAGCAAATCATTTTGGTACTCATCAACAGAATAATATGATTTACTTTTAAGTAAATTCTTAGTCTTTATTTTAAAATTTCTTTTGTCTAATATTTTGTACGATATGGGCAGTTTATTGTACACTTTAGTTGCTAAATATTTCGGATTTTTTTGCAAACTTCATGGATATGTTGTCCAAGAACAGTTATCACTAATATGTAAACCTAGAAATTTGGTGGATACAACTTGTTGAATGAATCCCTCATTTGATTTTATTAACAGACTGTGGTCATTACAATTTTTACTTGTATTAAAACGAATAAATATTGATTTGTTGCTGTTTAGAACAAGTTTGTTTTCAGTAAACCAAGTATGAGCAATACCTAATTGATCGTTAGCGTTTCTGACTACACCTATAGTTTTTTTTGGCGGTGATAAGCAAAGAAGTATCATCAGCAAAAAGAGTTGAATTTATACTCTTAAAATTGTTGACATAAATTATATAAAGAATTGGTTCTAGGACACACCTACTGTCAGTTCCATTTGCCTACATTTAATATCATCTATCTGCAGATAGTGTTTCCTACCCTGCAAGTAACTTCTGAACCATTTTAGTGATATATCTCGGATTCCATAGCCTTCTAGTTTAAATAACAGTAAGTTATGATCAACAGGGTCAAAGGCTTTACTGAGATCGAGAAATATCTCTAAACAATTGTTTTTATTATCTAGGTTGTCACATAATTCCGTCAAGAATTTAATGACAGCTGTTGTTGCTGAACGACCTCATCATCTGTAGCTGATGCTAACTTGGTTGGCGAAATGCGCGTCGCGAGCAATATATGGTGTTTTATGGTAAATCATGTCAGTGTTAGCCTCACATCAAAGTTTCCTACCCTAGGATGTAGCCTTAAAAATTTTCTCATAGGCGCACAAGTAGAAGATTGAGAAAAATCACTTCTGTATTTTCTTTCGTAACTTGTTTGTTAGTTATCCGATTTTTTTTTAGTTTTAGTCTTAAATGAAATCCAACAAATAATTACGTGGATTGCAGGAATAGTATAAATTTAAAAATAAAAATGAAATTCAAAAAGGCGGACGTTATTAAAAAATTGCTTTGTTTAAATATAGTAGCATAGGTTTTCGCAATTTCTTTAAAATAATATTAAATCTATCATTTATTTACCTTTAATTTAATATTTGCCAAACTACATTAACTTAAAAAAAGATGCCTTTTCTAATTTTCTTTATAATATAAATTTGTCACTTAATTTGATTACGGAAATTCATTATTTTTTTATTTGTCAAAAGATATTTTACTGTTTGGATTTAAACGATAACCGAAGCTTTCAGTTTAAATGACTACATTTATTTTTTTACAAAATGGCGCATGATTTTAAAATTTTTGGAAAAAGCAGGTATTTTGAAAACAATTTATTATCAGTATTAATAAAAACAATAAAATCTGCAACCTAAAATAACGGCGAATATTGTCTTCATTATTGCTTACCACATACTAAACTCATTTTTGAAAGAATTACACCATTTATATTCACCCCAATCAGACATAATTAATTTGAGAGATGAAATAGTTTTTTAAATTTTGCCTATTGGAATTTCCTATACAATTTAATTTGTGTTAAAAAATAAAACTTGTAGAAAATAAGAAAATGTAGAAAGTATACTGTTTAGTTTATTTTTTTCACTGTTTCAAATATCTGAACAGATTTTCAAAATTATGTTATTTTGTTGTTTTTGGGATATACGAAATTGATATTTTTTTATGAAGCTGGACCTGTTATTTCCATTTTGGGTAATATGTTAATCGATTCGGTAAATTGAGTAAAACATACCTACTGAATATCAAAACTGAGTGGTTCGTACACTGTGGCTTAAGAAAATATGGGGCAAAACCAATAAAATACCCTGTATCTTAGTAATGAAGGTTGTCAAATCCAATTAACCATGGGCTATTTGGAATCATCAAGGTCTCCCACAGTTACAGTTAATGTATGTATATTTCCCTATGAAACACCCTGTATATTTAACAAAAATAAAATAACACATACTTTGTTAAAAATTTAAACAAAATGTAGAAAAAAAATTTTCATCGTGTTCAAGAAGCAATTTATAAACATTTTTAATTTCCGAATATATTAATATATTATAAAGAACCTGGTCCATTTTGGGCAAAAAGTGGCCAGGATTACGACACTGGGTATTGGAATTTATAAAAAAACTAAATTTTTTAGTGCTCTCAAATCAACACGAGTTTTTTCGACAAAAAACACTTGTCCGTTTAGCTTTAGAATAATAAAAGACTCATAAGTATTTGATAGTCCTTGAACATTAATTTGTTCACAACCAATTTTAAATCGAGATACATTTTACCAGAGTGAGTTCTCTCTGGTTTATACCCTTCAGGAGAGAATAGAAATTGTCAGCTTTTATTTTAAAAACGATAATTGTGCTAGAACTACGGACCGCATATTCTATAGAAATCACCCAGATAGAAGGGTTGGTTCTCAGTATGTTTTACAATTATTGACAAAATTTATGGAAACAGGTTCTGTAGGAAACAAAGAAGATGAACCTCAGCGACCGATTAGGAATGAAGCAGTCGAAGTCGAAGCAGTTATGGGTCATTTGCAGATGGATAATACTCAATCCATCAGGAAAGTAGCTGAGGCCTCCGGTGTATCACGAAACAGTGTTCATCGAATTGTAAAGGCCAAATTTCATCCATATAAATTTAAATTGGTACACGAATTAAACGAAGATGATCCCGATCGTCGGCTTGAATTCTGTGAGATTTTTTAGTGAACAATTAAACGGTAATGCCAATCTACTGTACAATACGTGTTTATCTGATGAATCGACATTTCAGTTAAATGGGGAGGTAAACAGGCACAACTGTAGGTATTGGAGTGAAACCAATCCACATTTGTTCATGGAAACTCATACCCAAAGGCCTCAGAAGTTAAATGTTTAGGCTGGAATCTTAGGGATCACATTGTCGGGCCGTTTTTTATTCCTGACAATTTAAATGGCGAAAGGTACCTCGATCTGTTAGAAAATAACATCGACCAATGATTACCCAAATCCTCGAAGAAGACGATAATTTTTTAGAGGGCGAACTGATTTTTCAACAGGATGGGGCACCCCCACATTTTACTATAGCAGTCCGTCAATTTTTGGATAATCGGTTTCCTGAGCGATGGATTGAGAGAAGAGGTCCTGTGGATTGGCCTGCTAGGTCACCCGATTTCACTCCCTTGGATTTCTTTCTGTGGGGACATTTGAAATCGAAGGTATTTGCAACAAAACCCGCATCTCTGGAAGAGTTACGTGAAAGAATTGTTCGAGAATGCCGTTTATTGACTCCAGATGTGTTCAGAAATGTTCGTACAGAATTTTAAGACAGATTATACTACTATATGGAAGTCGCTGGGGGTCATTTTGAACAATACATACGATAATTTAAATTGCTTCTTTTATTTTTATTTCCCGAACCTAAAATAATGAAACAATTATTTCTCAGGAATGAATCGATAAAAGTTTAAAAAAAATACACAGTTATGTAGAGAATTGAAAGACCTTTCAAAATATGTAACGCTCGACCCCTTTGCTATTTGAATTTTTTGTGGGGTGGCCTTGTAGAGGGATGATAGGTATACAAGTATTACATTAAAATATGTCCCCCTTGGAAACAAGGTCGACGTGTTTCACCAATTTTTCAAAAAAATTTTATCTCCAAAATCTTTTGGTTGGGACACCCTGTATATATCATTTTATAGCGCACACTGGAACTGTTGAAACATAAAAATATCGCTGATCTTCTCAGATGGTGTTGGTAAACTGCCTAGGTCCCAGATGATGGGCATGACATGGACACAATAGCCAACAGTATGGGCATCATTTTGGCAGGTATACCGTACTTCGGCGGGGGTTCTGTGAATTGTAAGTAGCTATTTTTCAATCAGCACTTAATGGAACTTACCTAAAACGTAACTCATTTCTGGGCACATTTGGCCCAAAACCCATATTAAAATTGGCGAGATTCTTTAATCTCAGACTAGAAAAATTCTAATGAAACATTTATTTACTTAATCAATTCTTTTGGCACATATCTATTTACAATAGACAATTGCACATTGTTAATCGCTGTGTGTATATGTAGCAACCTGACATCTGCAAATTTTAATTACAAGCAGGTTGATCTATGTAACTAAATGTATTGTTCATTTCAGAGATATAAGAAATGAATAAAAAATCCATAAATTCGCCCGCGGCGTCTTTGTCGGTGAATTTTTGACATTTTTTATATTCCTTGTATTTTAGCTTAAAACTAGGAAATATTATATGGTGTATAACATTTAAATTTTTCTCAGGTAATTTAAAAGGTGAATTTATAAGTTTATTATTCAAAAAAGCTGTGCTAATAAATGTCGAAATGATACAAAAGCATCAGTGCATCTTGTGTTAATATATTTGCGTATTATTTGGATGAATAACAATAGGACAACTAAAGATAACAAACCAAAGAATTATTTTATAATTTCACTGCAAAGGCCCCAGGCGTTGCAGCATATCTATCTCAAAAGCAGATTCATATTTTGCATATATTAATATATTTTAGTCTTCATCCTAACTAATAGATTACAAGAGCATATTATCTCTCTTTTCTATAATTTGTTGTAACCTGACAGAGAGAGAAAGACAGATATTTTCTATCAAAATATCAAGTTTTATATAGTAACTGACGGATTTTACAAATTCGACTCATTTTCAGCTTCAAATGCAAATGTAACTGAGTGAAACTGATAATAAAAGATGTACAATATGAAGAATAAAGAACAATTGTTTCACGTTTTGTTGTGTAAAAGGAGAAGTAACCCCATTTAAATAAGGAAGCGCGTTTTCTTTGTCAAATATATCTTTTTCCATATTAGAAAAAAAGTGCATATATTTTATCATTCTATCATATCTTATCAAAAGTTATAATTATGGCAAATAAAAATTTCTCAACAAATTTTTTTAATATGATGTATCCTCTTATAATAACAGGGCTGTTAAGAGTTACATCCAACCAGAAATAGAGATTTTTCAAAAAGGCGGTTTCTGATTAGATAAGAGTTTTAAGAAGACTGTTATAATAACATAAGAGGATACGTCATAGGCCTGATTGACGAGTTAAAACGATGAGTAGCTTATTTTAGAATTAATATTTTTTTATGTGAATTTTTTTGATAGCCAAAAAATATTTTTTCAAAAGCAAACCCCTCTGATTGGGCATGTCAACTTATCCGCCCCCCGCACCAGTTATTTATTCACCCCCAATTTTGCTGGTACACAAATTTTACATCGTATCTCCTTACGTAAATAATTAGGCATTGTATTTGGAGGGGCGTGCAGATTGACGCCCCCCCCCCACATTTCGCATTAAGTCTTGGAGAATCCGGCACAAATAGCCTACAGCTTACACATATTGACATAATCTCCCAAAGCTAGCAAATTGACAAGGGTGGTCACGTCATTTAAAGTGTTAACAGTTATTTTGAGGGTGAGGAGGCAAATTGACGCTAGCCTCTATACAGGGTGAGTCAGTTTTCTGTAGACAAACTTTAACAGGAGACAGAACACATGTTTTTAAAAAGAAAAGTTCCTATAAACATATATCGTAGAACGCTTCGTTTCCGAGATACAGGGTGTTGAATATAATTTTTTTTCTCGAATTTTCATTATAATTTATAAACGAATGCTTAGATTTTTTCCATGTCTGGGGGATAATGCCTATTAATTAAGGGGCATAAAACAAGCGATAAGAATGTTCAAAAACTTGCACAGTGGCGGAGTGGAGGGAGTGCTCAACCACTTTTTTAAACAGAACTTCTACACCAATGACTATTTTAAAAAAAAACTGTTATTTTCATTATCTACATACAGTTTAACAAAAATAATGTCCCTTCTTCTGTTTCGAAATTCCTGTGCGTTTCCGAGTTATTTTGATTTTTAGTGTATGATGTGGTACTAAATTAAGTAATTTATTTATTATCAATTATCGGCTAAATATTTAATTCTTTCAACGAAACCTACCTAAATATGCTTTGTTAAGGATTCTAAAAAGCCGAAATCTCTTATTCTTTATATCTTTCCAATGTAGTCAAAATAAATATTTGTTATATCTAGCCATACTCAAATACAATACATACAAATACGTACTTAAAAAATTCGAGAAAAAAAAAATTATATTCAACACCCTGTATCTCGGAAACGAAGCGTTCTACAACATATGTTTATAGGAACTTTTCCTTTTAAAAACATGTGTTCTATCTCCTGTTAAAGTTTGTCTACAAAAAACTGACTTACCCTGAATAAATTACTTAATTTAGTACCACATCAAACACTAAAAATCAAAATAACTCGGAAACGCACAGGAATTTCGAAAGAGAAGAAGGGACATTATTTTTGTTAAACTGTATGTAGATAACGAAAATAACAGTTTTTTAAAAAAATAGTCATTGGTGTAGAAGTTCTGTTTAAGAAAGGGGTTGAGCACCCCCTCCACTCCGCCACTGTGCAAGTTTTTGAACATTCTTATCTCTTGTTTTATGCCCCTTAATCAATAGGCATTATCCCCCAAACATGGAAAAAATCTAAGCATTCGTTTATAAGTTATAATGAAAATTCGAGAAAAAAAAATTATATTCAACACCCTATATCTCGGAAACGAAGCGTTCTACGACATATGTTTATAGGAACTTTTCTTTTTAAAAACATGTGTTCTATCTCCTGTTAAAGTTTGTCTACAAAAAACTGACTCACCCTGTATAACTCCTTGTAGATGTGGTAGCTCCGAAAATCGTTTGCCAGACTGTGATTGCAGTGATTTTCATGTGCCAAAATTCCGAAAATTTAATATGAACGGAGTAGGGATTTCTTATGTAGTTGGTATTAAAACTAAAAATAACTCTGTAGTTCCGTTGTTCTATAAAGAATTACGATGTAAATAGATATATGAGTAGTTTGTTTGTTTGGCATTTGTAGTTTCAACCACTCTATACAAGCACATCTTTTTATAACTTCATAAAACGACCAAATAAACCTTTCGAGTTGTAATTTGGTCACGTTATGACAGTGGTCACAACGTTGGCGCGACCAAATTACAACTCGAAATGTTTATTGGGAAGGTCAGATCGAGTTTCTTTTACCTCCTCATCAGCGCTTTTGATTTCAGTTGAATTCGTGTTGACTAAACTTTATTTAAAACCAGACTACTTATTGTCTTTCTTCAAAGCTATTTAAACCATTTAACTACAAAATATTTAAAAAAAAACAACGAAATATATCAAAAACAAATTCTTATGTAAAAATAACCGTACTCTGAATTGACATGATTTGAACCAAATTAATATTTTTATGTGCTGGTATCTAAATGTATATATACTATTTACAAGGTGATTCAGAAAATATGATTACTCACTTGTTTCTAGAGATCAGTTACAGATGGCGAGTTGCAGGAAAAACCAATGAATTCAGCACCTCAATTGGGTCAGAATTCATATGTCGGCAAAACTCTTTCACTAATACTGAATATAGGGACGCCCCAAAAGTTTAACTCAATTTTCTTTCCGCACAGTATTGAGTTGTAAATTTTGCACCGTATTTATTATTCTTCTTTAGAGTTTTTGCATGGATTGCGCCAATAAAACATTTTCAGCATTTTTTTTTAATTATGATGTTATAAGTTATTTCAATTTAAGTTACGCCACTGACTCTAAAAATTTCAATTTTTTGCCAACAACATTCCTCTTCAGTAAAATTTTACCCATTGAAGTCGTTTCTCAAACTTCTGGGGCTACCAAAATCAAATTTAAATTCAAAACAATTGTATTAGTAATTAAAGAGAACAATGTATGTGGCCCCCGTTGGACACCCGTACCGTTACCGGCCTAGCATCCCCGCGTAAGATGGTGACGGGGCAATTGTTATGTCGAGTGGAGCGGGGCCGGTCTGGAATTAAAACTAAAACATTAACAACAAATACAACACCTAAAAAAACCATTTTTAAACTGCATAATAACGAAAACGAAAAATCAAAGACGCATGCAAAAGCATGCGCCGTTGATATAAAAACTTTAAAACAATGCAAAAGAATAAATAACATTGTATAAATGTGTGTATAATACTTTGAATTTTGACGATGCTTCGATGAGCCAAAGTGTTACAGTAAAAAAGCTCGCCTTTAAACAGTACTACATTGGAAAGCGGGAATGTCCAACTCCGCTTATTTTTGGGTATCTAATGATATTTTGGTTATACGAATAATGTGTCGCAATTTACTGATGGTTAGCTTATAATTTGGAATAAATTTTGTGGAGAATTTTGGTAACAAAAAATGAACAAAAAGAAACAAAGAGAAAAGTGATAAAAAATTTGGAATTTTTGTGTCTGGGACTACCGAGGGTCTACAGAAACATAAGAAAAACACCTATTGACGTATAAAATGATAACCTATTAATATTTTTCAAAACCGTAAAAGTAATGATAAAGCTCATCAAGACGCTTCTAATGATATGTAATTCAATATCTATTTGAATATTTTGAGTTATTTCAATTTTACTGATAAGAAATTACATACTTTCTATTCAAAAAGCGGCATTTTGTATAAAATCTAACTTTCTGTGAAAAACAAAAAGTTGCAGGATCACCAAGCATCCAATTTCGTCAGATTTTTCAATTACTCAAGTGACAAAAATTTGAGGGCTTGAAATTTAACGGTTTTGAATATAAAATTGGAACCACTTATTTCGACATATATTTTTTGATCAGTAAAATATTTAAAGACCTCTTCAATGACATGTCACTCGATATTGTGCACCAAAAAAAAATTGGGTCCACATTTTGCGGCATCCTTGTAATTATATATGGTTTTTCAAATATTTATGACAAACCAAAAATTAATACCTCTTTTCTCTGTCTATGTGAAATCCCAAGTTTAAATTATATTTTCGGTGGAATTAATTATTGACAACTATGGGAGTTTACTGACACCCTAGTGATAGATGTAACCATAATCCATCAGCAGACATACGGTAGACTTAACTAAAGTTAAAGATAATATAAGTTTGAGATAAACATGTCATGAATATGCAACAAGACGTGCCTTTGGGCGAGTTGCTTTTAATTATCTTTCGAATATTGCAAATTTTCATCTATTTCCTCAGCAAATAAATGGAAAAAACTTCATTTCCAGGAACGAGCAAAATATTAATGTTGCAACGAAAATACTTGTACAATTATGAGCCGAGAAAAAATTTATTTTATTATCAGACAAGTTTAATTTAAATCAGTTATCGAGAGGTTACAAACATACAGGTTGTCCAGCCCGTAGCTTACATGATCCTTATCTCAGAAACTACTGATATAATTTTTTTTCGATACCTTTTCTTTATTTATTAGGAAATTGTAACAATGAGGGACAAAATAATAATAAATACTTACACACAAGTACATAAAAATGGCGTAAATAAACTTAAAGACACATAATTAGACAAAAAGCACAAATAACAACCTACAGATAAATATTTTTAATATCACATATGTTGCAAAACAGTATACCAATTTGTGATCCAATACTAGCGCAGTTATTGACCATTTGATATATAGGGGAATATTTATATATGTTTGTCCTATAGGCTTTCACTCGGCGTGGGTGCATAGATAACAACTAGAACTACGGCAGTACCAGATAATTTTATTGTGGATGATTTCATATAAGAATATAATAGAGTGCATAGTTCACTTTCTAATTAAGCTGTTCATAATAAAACGGTCATAAAAAATCTCTTGTGAGGTACCTCTCATTAAATACACACTGTTTATGGCAAAGGTAGCTGATTTGAACAAGCGCCTTTGAACTCTCTCAATGGCGGAAATGTATATGACATCTATAAGACTCTAGACGATAAATGCACATTCCAATATAGAACGAACAAAAGTTACGAGCAGTAATCGCATTGTCTCAAGAGATTTAAAATATTTCATATTCCCAGTTAGGAAGCTGAGGCTCCTCCAAGCAGATGCTGCATTATTATTGATATGATCCGTAAAAGAAAGTTTGAGATCAAAATTAATAGTAATCTATTATTAAAGCCCATCAACTTAAGATGGGTTCACCAAGAGTGTAATCAAATAGTAGCAAATCATTTTGTGGCCATACCACATCACATTATATTTATTAGATGATTGCCAAGGTATCATTAATGTATAAGATCTTGACTTTCCTGCAATTTGACAGAATCAAGAGAACATTCCATCTCACAAAATATCTTTAGATCGTCCGTTTATAAGCGAAAACATACACCGAAGTTATGTTAATAAAAATATAATTAATAAAAATATCGAACATGAGGGGATCAAGAATCGAACCTTGAGGGACACCCGATAAATTTGACAGACTAGTAACCATGACACTGTACAAACTGAGACCTGTTAGTTAAGTAAAACCTAAACATGGCAAACATGGTCAATACTAAGACCGACGTTGTCGTGTGTGTTGTGTGTGTGTGTGTGGTCCAATCTGTCAAATGCCTAACGCAACTCTGTTGTTCCGGTATGATAACATTATTTAAGAGGCATGGTAAAAACTTACTATTTTGAAAACTTTAGAGGTTACACGAAATGTCTATGACCGGAGATTTAATTTTTTGAGCCTTTTTTTTATAGACAGGACAAATTCTAGAAACATTCAATATATCAGGTGCAGGTATAGGTTTGCAGAATTAAATTAAATATGTACAGTGATTAAAATTTTTGTTACACACTATATAATAATCTAAACCACTAATTTCAACTGTATGAATAAATTTTATTAACTGTCTATAAAGAAAATATTTTATACGCCCAACATGAAAGGTCACATTAAACAAAAAAAGAAAGAGGTAAATGAAGCAGACATCAGTATTAATTAAATACATAAAAATACCAAAATTATTGTTTTTATACTTTACTTTTGTAATTTATTTTAAAAATTTACATAATTACAGAAAATTGTAATGAATTTGTGGACTAATATAGATTGATAAGAACAAACATTTTTAAAATACCTACAATACATTTTCAATTATTTAAATTGTGATATTTTATTTTTCAACCTTTTATAAAAGAAGTTCTGTAAAGGATATTAAAAAGCAATTAACAGAATTTTCACTGGCATATTTTCTAACAAATTAAATATTCTATAGTGAAAAGTAATAAGGTACTTGCAAATTATTACCCAAATGAAAAGAAGTATAGAAATTTAATATTTCAAACTTCGGTTGTAACATCTTTCACTATTTCAACGAACCTATTGCTTTCTTTTTATATTATATATTCATAAGACAAACTGTTGAAAATGTAAAGGGAAATTGATGTTTTTAATTATATATAAAAAATAAAATTCAACAACACATACACAGGGTGTTCCGTTTATCTTTCAATCTTTAACAATTGTTATAATCCTGAAAATAGGTGGCTAAATCCAATAATTTCTGAGGTACGGGTTGTTAAAGTTACTTTTTTTCTATTTTTCTCGAATGTTTCCGGAACTAACCGAGAAAATTTTGTCACTGAAAATAATCATTCCGGCCTTTTGATTAAATGTTTGATATGAGAAAAACACTAAATATAATTCATACATAATGGTGTTGCTGCGAATTTCTCTTTAAATGTACTTGAATTTCTGAATGCTGCACATTCAGACCAATGGTAATGGTGGGGAGGCTGACGCCTGGCAAGTAGACCGAAGACGGGCCCATTTTACCAAACACCAGCTGTCTCCTCAGCCATGTGCTTCTCTTGCTCCCCTTTCAAGTCTTTCCTATCTTCTGATGAAGGTCAGGATGTCACTCAATGCGAGGGAGCTCATCTTCTCCCTTAGAAGCGCCTCAAAACCGAAGATACTATGTCTCAGGCGCCCGTACGCCTCACACTGTCTCAGGAAGTGGTAAGATGTTTCTTCACCGCTCTCGCATCCTGTACATGTAGGGTCTTCCCCAATACCTATCTATGATTGATGCCTTCTAAATCTGCAGTGGCCTGTCAGAACTCTGATTAAAAGATTCAGAGTTTCCCGACTCCGGCCCAGTAACTACGCCAATCTCGATTTGTTCGGTCCCATTACAAAATCTCGGGTTTGCCTGCAGGCCCTGTTGGTCCTCCAATGCTTCCTCAGTGTTTTGAGGGCCCACTCATTGAGAGCCGTTGTGAGCTGCCTTCTTGTAATGTCTAACATAGGCTCAGGCCCGAAACAGGGTTCCTCGGCTCCAAGTCTAGCCAATTCATCGCCCTTCTCGTTGCCTGGAACTCCGGTATGTTCCGGGACCCACACCAGTCTCACTTGTTTATGCCTGGCAGCTGTTCTAGGGCATCCCCACACTCCTGGATGAGAACTGATCTCGTCCTGGGGAGCACACCGCTTTTAGAGCAGCCTGGCTATCGGAGAAGATGTATATCATTTGTTCCGCCCCATTCCTAACTTCAACATTTCCCACCACAGCTAGGATGGCGTAAACCTCTGCCTGAAAAACCGTGCTGTACGAACCTAGAGCAAAGCTCTCCTGTAATTCTTTGCCTTCCAGAAATATTCCCGCCCTGGAGGACGATCTAGTGGCTACCCGAGATCCATCTGTGTAGCACACGAGAGAGTCCGGGGAAAGTCGATTCTTCCTTCACTCCACTCCTCCCTACTGGAAAGAGTAAGAATATAATTCCTTTCCAGCCTTAGCTGGTCTTCCGCTTCTCTCTCCTTTAGGACAGAGATGGAAATTTCCCTCTTCGCCTGTCCAGCAATTGCTGCGTGACCTTCAGCTCTACCTGAACACTACCAGCTCCCCGAATTCCGCATTCTCAGATAGGCCGCCATAGCCTCCCTCTTTATCCAGGAGGGAAGCGTAGGCAGGCTTAGCAGAACCTCCAGAGCAGCTGTCGGTGTCGTCCTCATTGCGTCAGTGAATCCCTAAGCAGGCTAGTCTCTGGACTTTCGCCAACTTTCAGGACGTAATCGCTCTCTCCACGCTCGGCCACCAGACCATAGATCCATACTGGAGCCTCGGCCTGATGACCGCCGTGTACAACCAACGTAGGATCCGTTGGTTAAGGCCCCAGTTCCTACCTACCGCTCGACGCAGTTGCCAGGAGGTTGCAGTCGACTTTTTGTAGACGTTACCGATCTGCGGCTCTCATGACAGTTTACTATCTAGGGTCACTCCCAGGTATCTAACCTTTTGCGCAAGCGCGAGAGATTTACCATACATGGTTGGTGCCCTAAAATCCTCTATATTTCTTCTCTTGGTGAAAAGGATCATCTCAGTTATGGATGGACTGACTGAGAGACCTGTTTCGCCGCACCATCTTTCTATTTTTCTACAAGCTGTCTGCGTTTTATTGCAAACGGCGTTTAGGAAGCGGCCGGTCACTAGGACCAGCCCGTCGTCCGCATATTCCTAAATGCTGCACATCCAGACCGTTAATAGATAGTAAATGACCACAACCCTGGCCTCCTAAACACCTGATCTTAACCCCTTGATTTTATCATATTGGGCCATATAAAAGTTTATACTACCCCTAGTTAAAATTTGGAAGATTTCCAAAATCTATCAGTGATGTCTTCCTAATTTGCAGTGGCTTGTCAGAAATCTGATTAAAAACTCAGAGTTCATTAACTCTGGCATATCTTAAAGTCACCATCTGCCGAGATGCTCTCTTTCTGGCAGTATGTGTACCGGTGCGTACTAGATAGAGAGCATCTCGTAAAGTGGTAACTTTAAGCTAATGAGTGTGGTACTTTTCCCCATGAAATAACTTATGGGATCACCTCCTCAGGTATTTCACATTAGAAAATACCCTGTATTGAAAGATTTTCGACATAGTTTTATTTTTATATGTTTTCCAAAAGACCTTTAGTAACAGTTTGCAATAATTATTATGTACGGTTCGATTTCGATAGAGAATTTTATGAAAAACTATCGTCTGTAAATTTAATACCATATTTGATGAAATTAATTTTAAAAATGTCATAAATTTATTTATGATTTGCCGCTTTCCAGTAATGCAGTTCCAAACTATATATGCATCTATAACGAATTTTAACGAATTGCATATTACAAATTTAAATGTGCTATTTGCGTTAGACTGTGCCGAGATTGTGGAAATCATTGGGGATACATCACGTTCTAAGTTTATCGAATAGTGCGGAGCGAACACCATATTCATAAGCAATATTTTGATTTTTAATATTATTAGTCGCTGTGTGGTCTTCTTATGGCTAATCGATTAATGACAGATTGATGTTCACTTGTCGAGATTATTGTCTATAGCATTAATTTTATTTGTTGAATGCTAATTCTCGTTGTAGTAATAATTGATAATGCATGCGTTTATCCATGGCTTATCGGAGACATCATGATGTTTGACACATATACAATAACGGTCTACAAATAAGTGCATCTATATATTATACATTTTTCCTTCGGTATTTACTATTCTTTACCATCATATTCACTACAGAATTTAATATGTATTGACACATTAGTTTAAGAGCGAATGTCTCAAAAACCGCAGAATAAGTAATAAAAAATTACGTGTCCTTTCTGTATCAGTTGTAAAATGATCACTAATATTTATATAACGTCATGTTAGACAGTTTGATCAATTCCTAGTTTACCTAAAAAAATCAAACATGAAAATAACAGCCACTTGGGATTTAATAATAATAATAATAATAATAAATCGACTTTATTGCTTTAAAAAAATAAGTACACAAAATCGAGAAAATTTATTGAAAGATAATAGATCACAAACAAATCATGGCGAAGTCTAGCTACAAGCTATTCATACTCAACCATGAGAGGTTGTAAATCTCTCCTCAAATGAGAAAGTAAATAAAAAAAATATATATCACTCCATACAAAATACCAAAAAAAAGAAAAAGAATGATTACCATATGCATTATTTATTTACCTTTCAATTCTCCTTTCTTTGACGGCCTGGTACTGAAATATATAACCAATTCATTATGTTTACTGCCTACTGAAGAGGTGCAATTTATATTTACACTTAAATTTGTTAAAATTGAATAATTTAAATTCTTCTGGAAGAGAGTTGTACAGATTAATAGCATTAAATGTGAAACTTCTCCGAAACAAAGCAGTCCGATGATGTGGCATTGTGAATTTATTTTTATATCTAATATTCCTAGAATGTATGTTAGAACGCACAACAAATTTATTTTTTCAAAACTGAAGAGGTGGGTGTACCTAAAACTTTATGTATAAAATTTCCTAAATGATGGATTCTCCGATTTTCCATGTTAAGCCATTTGATATCTCTAATTTTATGCGAAATGTGATCAAATTTTTTTAGTCCATAAATCAGCCGACAGCATGAGTTCTGAACCTTTTGTATTCTATTTTTCTCAAACTGTTCAAGACATGGTCCATATATGAAATCACAGTAGTTAAAATGGGAAAGAACAAGTGATTCACACAGCATTGTTTTTAATTTAAAATTAAGAATAGCCCGACTAGCAAATATTAATTTGAGCGATGAGTAGGATTTTTTGCAGTAATTTTTTTGTGTGTTCTTTAAAGCGTAAATTGGTGTCAAGAATTATTCCCAAATTTTTGCATGATCTACAATTGGCACGGACACACCGTCTATTTTAATAATTAAATTATCTTTTAAAAAAGATTTTCTGTTTTTGTTCCCAAAAAGAATTAAATTACATTTGGATGAATTTAATTTTAAGTCATGTTCATCAGAAAGTTGTTTAATGGTTTGCAATTCTGAGTTGATGACGTCAGCTGCATGAGCATGATCATTTACATTAAAGTGAAAGTACAACTGAGTGTCATCAGCATATGCTTGAATTTTACACATATTTACTGCGTTTATGATGTCAGAGGTATAAATAATAAAAAGTAAAGGACCCAAAATTGATCCCTGTGGTACACCTGAAAGTATGTTAATATTGGAAGAAAGCACGTTACCAACGGAAATCCTCTGCATTCGACCATATAAATAAGAGCTGATAAGCAAATCTGAGGAGTCATCAAAACCAAAATATTTAAGTTTGGAGCAAAGAAGACTATGGTTAATAGTGTCAAAAGCCTTAGAAAAATCTAATAGCACCAGCACACTAACCAATCCTTCGTCCTGAGCTTTAATTAAATCATCAGTAACGGTGGATAAAGCTGTAGCCGTACTATATCCTTTCCTAAAACCACATTGAGAATCAGGTAAGAGATTATTAGAAATAAAATAATGAAAAATCTGATTATATAAAATTTTTTCAAAAATTTTGGATATAGTAGGCAAGATACTAATAATTCTAAGATCTGAAAATGAATTTGGATTACTATTTTTAGGTAAAGGTATGCCAATAGCAGTTTTCCATAAATCAGGAAAATATTTTTGCTCAATGCAACAATTAATTATATGAGTAATAAAAGGATCAATGAAAGGACTACAATACTTTAACATAGTAGACGATATATTATCAGCACCATAGGCTCCTGTTTTTATATTATTTAAAATTTCGTTGACTTCCTTTACAGATGTAAGTGTAAAGGAAAAAATATTATTTTCATTATACTTATGGTTGTTGTAAAAGTTGATTTGATCGTTGCACATATTAGAAATATTCTGAATAAAAGACGCAAAATAATTATTAATTGCATTAGGATCTGCTAGTTCATTAGGTAGAGTAAGCTGATTGTTAGAGCGAACATTGAGAGATCTAAGCGCTGCCCAGACTTTTTTTAGAATTATTCTGAGAAGCTACGTATTCAAGATAACTTTTCTTTTCTCGCCTGACCATAGCTAAAGTATAATTACGTAAATTTTTATAATATATCTTATCAGTATCAGAATCAGTGCGTTTATATTTCTGAAGGGCTTTATCCCGCTCTTTCATAATTAATTTTAAATTTGGAGTTAACCACTGGGCCTTAGGCTTAGTAACTCTAACATGCCTGATTGGAGCATGTTTATCAAAAAGTGAAACTATAAAATGAATAAATAAATTAATTTTATTGTCAATATTATTTTCATGAATAATATTAAGCCAAGGGAGGTTGTATAAATCAGCCAAAAAATTATCTAAGACAAAATGTTTAAAACAGCGAAAAGTTACAAGTTTTGGTTTCATTTTTATTTTATTGACTTTTAAATCACAAAATACCATTCTATGGTCGGATATCCCATCAGTGGCAAGAGTACCGAATGAGTTAACAAGTTCACTATTAGAGATGAACACAGGATCAAGCAGTGTGCTGGAGCGATAAGTAATTCTAGTAGGCTCGTTTATAAGTTGTGTAAAGTTATATGACTGAAAGCAAAGTTCTACAGGATTATACAAATTTAAAAAATTTACATTAAGATCTCCAAGGCAGACAACTTCATCAACTGCAGGACAAACCGTGGATAATATATTATCAAGATCATTGATACAAGTGTTAATGTTTGTATTAGGAGGTCTATAAAATGAGCCTATAGCTAGAGTAAAAGATCGTAATTTAATTTTAATAAATAGACATTCAAATTGGTCACTTACCGCAAAATCAAAATGTAATTCTTGAACATTATTATATGAAAGTTTGACATAAACACAAATACCACCACCTCTGCTTCTTCTATCTTTACGAAAAAATCTGTAACCAGGTATTGATATAGTTTGCGATTCCACATCATCAGAAAGCCAAGTTTCAGTAACCATAACTATATCAAAATCTTTCTCCTGCACCAAATTAGAAAAATCATTAAAACCTGTGAAAATTGACCTAATATTAATGTGTGCTATTTTCATTCTTATTAATAATTATATTCAGGTAAGCAGCTAGCAAATCATATTAATTCATTACCAATAATAAGTCATTAAATACAAAAAATATTTATGGTATATCTATAAACAATTGTGTTTCATTAAAAATATAACAAAAACGACAATATTTCAAACAAAATTGTAACAAACCAACGACATGTAGCTAAAGAATTTTACAATTTTTTTCTCAAATAAAGCATATATGTAATATAGCCTCAAATAGCGCCAAAACTTATTTTCAATAACTGTAAAATATAAAATTAATCGTTAATCGCCGTCCTTTTATTTTCTTCCGAATATTTAACTTGAAATTATTGAAATAATTCAATAAAAAAAATTCTACAAGATTTGATGATATTCCTATAATTTAAAAAAAAACATTAATTTCTTTAAACAAGCTTTAACATAATATATTTTTAACACGCTTTTATCCTCTGCGTGAGAGCAAGAGGCTTAATATTGTAATGGTAATGGTAATGGTAATGGTGGGGGAGGCTAACGCCTGGCAAGTAGGCCGCAGACGGGACCTTTTTACCAACCCCCAGCTGTCCCCTCAGCCATGTGCTTCTCTTGCTCCCTCATCGAATCTTTCCGACCTTCTGATGAAGGTCAGGATGTCACTCATTGCGAGGGAGCTCATCTCCTCCCTTAGAAGCGCCTCAGAACCGAAGATACTGTGTCTCGGGCGCCCAAACGCTTCACATTGTCCCAGGAAGTGGTAAGATGTCTCTTCATCACTCCTGCATCTTGGACATGTAGGGTCTTCCTCAATACCTATCAATGATAGATGCCTCTTAAGTCTGCAGTGGCCTGTCAGAACACCGATTAAGAGATTCAGAGTTTTACGACTCCGTCCCAGCAACCAGGCCGATCTCGATTTGTTCGGCCCCGTCACAAAATCTCGGGTTTGCCTGCAGGCCCTGTTGGTCCTCCAGTGCGTCCTCAGTGTCTCGTGGGCCCACTCATTGAGGGCCGTTGTGACCTGCCTTCTTGAAATACCTAACATAGGCTCAGGCCCGTGACAGGGTTCCTCGGCTCCGAGTCTAGCCAATTCATCGGCCTTCTCGTTGCCTGGAACTCCCATATGTCCCGGGACCCATACCAGTCTCACTTGTTTATGCCTGGCCAGCTCTTCTAGGGCATCCCCACACTCCTGGACGAGAGCTGATCTCGTCCTGGGGGAGCACACCGCCTTTAGAGCAGCCTGGCTGTCGGGGCAGATATATATTATCTGTTCCGCCCCATTCCTAACCTCAGCCCTACCTGCCACCGCTAGGATGGCGTAAACCTCTGCCTGGAAGACCGTGGTGTACGAGCCTAGAGCAAAGCTCTCCTGTACTTCTCTGCCTTCCAGATATATTCCCCGCCCCGGAAGACGATCTAGTGGCCAGCCGAGATCCGTCTGTATAACACACCAGAGAGTCCGGGCGGAAATCAATTCTTCCTTCACTCCACTCCTCCCTACTAGGAAGAGTGAGAGTGTAATTCCTTTCCAACCTTAGCTGATCTTTCGCTTCTCTCACCTTCAGGACAGAGAGAGGGATTTCCCTCTCCGTCAGTCCGGCAATTGCTGCGTGACCTTCAGCTCTGCCTGAACACTGCCAGCTCCCAGAATCCCGCATTCTCAGATAGGCCGCCATAGCCTCCCTCTTTATCCACGAGGGAAGCGTTGGCAGGCCTAGCAGAACCTCCAGAGCGACTGTCGGTGTCGTCCTCATTGCGCCAGTGATCCCTAGGCAGGCTAGTCTCTGGACTTTTGCCAGCTTTCGGGCTTAATATTGTAAGTTTATTCCGTGATTCACAGTTCGGTCGTTGGCCGAGCGGGCAAGTCTTAGTCGACGCGAAACGACGGACTCCTCGGGCGTGAGTTCAAATCCCATGGCTGAAATAAAAATTTTTTTTTTTCAGAAATATCTATTGGATCGTAATATGTTATAATATCAGCATCAATAAGCAATATTAATATAGTTTAAAAAAACTGCAAAACACGCTTTCATAGCACATCAAACTAAAAAGTGAAAAATAATTATTAATATAAACTGAAAACAATAATGAACGAAAAATACTAGTATTATTGTGAAAAGAGCGTGGGGCGTTTTGTGCCATATTTTTCGTATATCGAGCAACCCACGATTTTTTCACAATAATACTAGTATTTTTCGTTCATTATTGTTTTCAGTTTATATTAATAATTATTTTTCACTTTTTGGTTTGATGTGCTTTAAAAGCATGTTTTTTAGTTTTTTTAAACTACATTTATTAACCTCTCATTGCAGACTGGCGTTTATAAGGAACTCTCAAATTGGGTGTAGTTACAGCAGTCTATAAAAAAAGCGAAACTATTATAATTCCCAACTATAGATCCATAACTCTATTAACAGCGATATCTAAAATATTTCTGAAAACTGTGAAATATCAACTAGTCCAATATTTATCTAAATATAATTACCTTTGTACAACATGGATTTCAGAAAAATGTAAATACCTCAGATGCAATTAGAGGGTTACCAAATGATGGTTCAAATCATATTTGACAGATCGCAAAATATAAGTAGAATTGCATGATAACGAAAACTGCATCTTAATAGATAAGCAATCTGTAGAAAAGAAAAAAAATACGGTGTGTCGCAAGGCTCAATACTTGGGCCGCCCCTGTTCTTAATGTACATCAATGATTTGACTTTCATCATTAGTCGAGGAAATAAAGCACTGACCTCCGAAATTTCTGCAGCAAGACGGATTTTAATGCGGTTTTTTGCATTCGATTCGTGAGAGCATCAGGAAATTTTGTGAACTAATCTGATGAATAGCAAATGAAAAATTGCAAATTTGCATTGTTAAAATGCATTGTTCAAAGTGCATTTATAATAATTAATTTGCAACTCGGTAAAAATTGATTGAAATGAGTCCAAATTTGTTACTCGGGGGTTTTCGGGGTCGCTGAACACGAATATCATGGCGGCAACGGCCTCCAAGGTACCCGGAGCCCAAGGTGGATACTATCTACCTCATCTCCTGAAATTTCATGTGAATTTGTAATATATTTAGTTGAAACTCATTACTCGGGGGTTTTCGGGGTCGCTGAACACGAATATCATGGTGGCAACGACCTCCGAGGTACCTGAAGCCCAGGGTGGACCTCATCTCTTGGAACTTCTTGTGAATTTTTAATATATTTAGTTGAAATTCGTTACTAGTGGGTTTTCGGGGTTGCTGAACACGAATATTACGGTAGCAACGACCTCCGAGGTACCTGGAGCCCAGGGTGGACCTCATCTCTTGGAACTTCTTGTGAATTTTTAATATATTTAGTTGAAATTCGTTACTCGGGGGAGTTTTCGGGGTCGCTGAACACGAATATCAAGGCGGCAACGTTCTCCGAGGTATCTGGAGCCCAGGGTGGACCTCATCTCCTGGAATAACCTTGAGTATAGCATCATTTTTATATGAATTTGCATATATTACTCAAAATTATTTATTTATATATTATAATGAAGATGTAGATTCAAACAATATAATAATTCCAGGAGATGAGGTAGATAGTGTCCACCCTGGGCTCCAGGTACCTCGGAGGTCGTTGCCGCCGTGATATTCGTGTTCAGCGATCCCGAAAACCCCCGAGTTTTGTGCTTTATTTCCTCCATTCCTCCATTCTTACTTTTCGTTATTCGCCGATGGTACCAGTATTAGTTATTTAAGTAACAAAATCAGAACATAATTCTTTACTGGACGAGCTGGCAGTTTCTAGTGCGCGCGCCAGAAGGTCCTGGAAGCCGGCGAATCCAATAGAGACATTTCCGTACAATATTTTTTCTGCAACTGTTTTTGCTACTCTCAGAACACTTTTAGACTTGAAATCTTTTGTAAACAAAATTCATAAAATCAACCAAAAAATATCAGACGCTGTTGTCTAGAATACTGAATTAAGTACCTACCCTACTGTTGTTAATCAAAAGTGACATAAGAGATCGGTAACAACTTTACCGATCCCTTATATCACTTTACTGGACTAGACCAGTAAAGATATATTTTCTGCTCAAAAATTGACCAATTGACTTGCGAAGTATTGCTTCATATAGTATTAAATTTTGGGGATCCTCTAGATTATCAAAGAAGATTTAACGAAGAAAAAGGCTATACCTTTTTAACTTGAAATCTTTTGCAAACAAAATTAATAAATATATTTATTAAAATAGTGGGGTAAGGTTGGCAGAAAAAGAAAACCAAAGTTTCAATTAGTCGACGTTTCGTGTATTTTGATATATCCTCAGGACTATTTAAATTATGTTTTCCTTGGAAAAGTATATAATTAAAAGCATAAACATAAACATGAACAAATAAATATGATTTCAGAACAGTACAAACACCATTGACTAGAAATCTAGTCAACAGTACAAAGCAAACACACTTGACTAGAATTATAGTCAACAGTACAAGCAAACACTATTGACTAAAATTCTAGTCAGTGGTGTTTATTTGTACGTCATTTTGGGGGATATGTTAACAAACAAAACTGCAAAATATGGAATGACGAAAATCCATGAGTACTATTGGCAGAAGTCACTGCACCCCCAGCGGGTCACTGTTTCGTGTGGTTTTTGGGCTAGAGATGTTATTGGCCCATATTTTCTCCAAAATGAAGTCGTCAATGCAGTAACTTCAACGGGAAATCGATACAGATCGATGATTCGCAAGTTTTTATGGGACGAATTGGATGGTATAGACGTTCAGCTGTGGTTTCAGCAGGACGGTGCCACTCGACATACAGCGAATGACCACTTGAGCTTTTGCGGGAGCTATTTGAAGACTGAATAATTTTACGAGGAGGAAACATTAACAGGCCGCCTAGGTGTTGCGATCTAACGCTCTTAGACTATTTATTATGGGATTTCTTAAAGGGAAAAGTTTACGCTGATAATCCTCAAACGATTCAGAAACTTCGAGATAACATTATCGCTCTATCGCAGAAATATCGCCGCAATTATGCGAAAAAGTTATCGAAAATTTTACCAAAAGAATGTTATCCTGCCAAAGATCCAGTGGAGGTCACTTGTTCGATATTATTTTCCATTATTAACCGCCATTGTCGTACTTTACTTTAAAATAAAAATATCATACGATCTAAGTAATTTATGCGTTTTATTCCAGATTCAAAAAGCAACCTCAAATTTGGACACCTTTTACATTTGTCAGACACTCATCAAATCACTGTTGTCTATAGTGTTTAATTATTAGTTACCTATCCTCCTGTTGTCAACGAAAAGTGACATAAGGGATAGGTAAAGACTTTACTGATCCATTATGTCACGACCAGAAACAGTTTACTTTCCAGATGGTTGTAGAAAAAATTATATGAAAAACTTTCTGGCAAACAAAATGTTAAATAATAAAAGTTTTCAGTTATTGCGATCAAATTTGGGACGGTTTATCTCTATTGGCAATAGGAATTTTTTGGTTGTCAGTCGTTTTATTGTAATATCAGGATTATGTGAGGGGATAGACGATTCAGAGATACCCTGTATAAATATACATGCATTTAAATGTTCTTACTTAAAATGATGCAAGAATTTATAACTTTGATTCCTTCTCGTGTTTGCCATGACACGTTTGATATTACACCAGGTACCAAATTTATTTCACCTAAAAAAGCTAGTGCTAGCAGTTGTATTTTCTATTACCTTTAAATTAAAAACGTAATACTTTTATCAAAAAGTAATTTAAAATAGAGACGCTAACTATAAAGTTTTATAAACTGCAAAAGACAGATGAACGATATCTTTTATTTTTGAGGCAATTCTACCAACGTCACTTGGACAATTTCCCCGTCTGTCACTGCCATTGACTTTGCAATAATTGGAAACAACTTTTAAATTCGCGATATTTAATTTAAATTTAATTCTTGATCCCAAATAGTCGACGGAATGAATCAAGAAAACAAAACAGACATTTTGTCTCGTTAATTTTAATAAGATATCAATTCTTTTAGGGATGCTTCTTTATATTCAGATGGTTGAGTTTAAATTGGCCACATTTTACGACCAAATTATGACAACAAAAGCAGTTAAAGTCTTGTAATTTGCAAACTTAGTTTTCCTTAATTGGAAAAAAAAACATGTCCATTTTTTGGACCAACTCGTTTATGCTTTACTGTTCTACAACTCATCCTGTAAACAAAGTGAGTAGGTTTATACCTATGTAGTTTTTAGAACAATTATTGTAAACAGTTGAAGCGGTATACCTTAGAAATTACAAAAACATTGCATTTTGGTGATAGAAGCCAACTATATTTGGCCTAGTGATGGCTTGGTCCATAAGAATCAATTTGACCCGCATGATACCACTTCCGATTGCTCTTGGTTCAAAATGGTGACCATTTTTCAAAATAATCGCCAAAAAAAATCGAGACACTAATAACGGAGCGATATATTTGCATGAGGAATCATTTTCATATAAATCTAGGCCGCGATATATATATATATATATATATACCGGGTGACCACGAGATGACGCTCGCCCCTATATCTTCTTGGTTTTTTAAGATATGAATCTCACATTTGGGCACGTCAAATAACGGTTAAATATGGATTAACTCGACCGATTTATCATTTTCTGTCGCTTCCGGTTTCACCGGAAATGATGCCAACTTTGGATTTTTAAATGGAACACCCTGTATATTTTTACATTTTTAGATTCAGGAGGTCATTTTGCATACAACTATGTGATATTGAGATAAAAATATAAATGACTGACATTTTTTTGAGCAAATTTAATTTCTCATCTAGGCGGCCGTGACCCCAAAAAATGTTTTGTTTTGCTTCAATAAATAATCAAAAAAATACAATTATGACATTATGTCATATGACATTTGTGTTATAGGGTCCTAAACATTTCGGAAATCGTTTTCCAGAATAACTCATTTCTCTTAAATGGTACCATGGTGGCTCACTACGTTATTTCAATAAAGCATTTTATTACCGATAACTTGGTACCAAACACTCCACTATTTATTCATTATAATACATAAAAATACATGATAATGGTATGCAACAAGGTATAAATGAAAATAAACTCATAATATTTAACACTGGATCTCTATCAAGTAGGTGCCTTTGAAATGTAACAAACAAATGAATTAATCTGACAGCTCAAATGATATTTAGTTCTATGAGAATCCGATATTATTGTGGTGTGTATTAAAAAATCATGGTTTATTCAAAAAGTGACAAAGTGGATATGCTGATGATATACGGGGAAAGTCACAGAAATAGCAGGGCAGCCCGCAATTTATATGCAGAGCGGTATCCACTAAGAAATCATCCTGGCAGACATTATTTTCTTAGAGTAGAATGGGAGCTGAGACAGGAAAGAGTAGCTCAAGAACACCAAAAGCCAATTATCAATGAAGACACCGAAATTAATGTATTAGCGTCAGTGGAAATCAATCCTAGTGTCTCAATACGAGAAATTCCAAGTGAGTTAGACATAGGAAGAGAAACTATAAGAAAAATTCTTGAAAAACACAAATTTAAGAGTTACATATACCAGCTTCACCAAGCATTATATGAAAACGATTTCATGCGGAGGTTTCAGTATTGCAGATGGCTTTTAGACAATGAAATTAGATCTCCAAACTTTCATTATAATATATTATTTTCTGACGAATCCCGTTTTACAAAAAATGGTATGTTCAATAGAAACAATTTGAGGTACTGGGCGCAACAAAATCCAAGACTTTTGAGGCAAGGCAATTTTCACGAACGGTTTGGTTTTAACGTTTAGGCACGCGTTATGGGTGACAGGATCATAGGTTCCATATTTTTTTATGGTCCACTGACAGGAGAAAGATATTTAAGTTTTCTGAGAAATGAAATTGAAGAGTTTTTGGAACATTTATCCTTAAATCAGTACCAGTTGAGGATGGCGCCCCGCCTCGTAACGCCAGAGTAGTTGCCGAATATTTAAATGGTCATTTCTGGGATCATTGGATAGGATCTAATGGACTAGTGAGGTGATCAGCGCGATCACCTGATCTATCGCCGTTAGATTCTCATTTTGAACAATTGTTATATATATTTTTTTAGATAATGTGATAAAACAACTACTTAGTTTTAATTCGTTTGTTTCTTAATTCGTACATTTGTTATCATTTTTCACATGCATTATTTTTATGAATAAATAATGGAGTGTTAAGTACCTACCAAGTTATCGGTAATAAAATGCTTTATTGAAATAACGTAATGAGCCACCATGGTGCCATTTAAAAGAAATAAGTTATTCTGGAAAAACGATTTCCGAAATATTTAGGACCCTATAACACAAATGTCATATGACATAATGGCATAACTGTAATTTTTGATTATTTATTGAAGCAAAACAAAACATTTTTTTGGGGTCAAGGCCGCTTAGATGAGAAATTAAATTTGCACATAAAAATGTCAGTCATTAATATTTTTATCTCAATATACCACAGTTGTATGCAAAATGACCTCCTGAATCCGAAAATGTAAAAATATACAGGGTGTTCCATTTAAAAATACAAAGTTGGCATCATTTCCGGTGAAACCGGAAGCAACAGAAAATGATAAACAGGTTGAATTAATCCATATTTAGTCGATATTTGACGTGCCCAATTTTGAGATTCATATCTTGAAAGACTAAGAAGATATAGGGGCGAGCGTCATCTCGTGGTCACCCGGTATATATATATATATATATATATATATATATATATATATATATATATATATATATATATATATATATATATATATATATATATATATATATATATATATATATATATATATATATATATATATATATATATATATATATATAAGTATATTACAAAAAAGTTGTATTTTCCTATTTTCTCGTAGCTGTAATTTTGATTGTATTTATCGCACATATCACATAATTTAGTATTTTCGACGGATTTCGATTTTTCTAGTATTAGAATTAGATTAGAATTAGGATAAATCGGAACAATCATGACACTTAAATGGAAACTTATATTAAATTTAAACAAATATTGACGTTTTAAATGTCACTTATGTGACATTTCATGGTTTCAAAAAAATTATGCAAAAATGCAATAATATACAGGGTGTTCCATATGAAAATTTAAAGTTAGTGTCACTTCCGGTGAAACCGGAAGTGGAAAAAATCATTTATGTCAAAAAGTGACGTTTATTAAGTATATAGGATGTTCCAAATTTCAATCGTTGATCTTCAAAACTATAGAAAAAAAAAGAAGTTTGTATCATGATCCTGTTACACCCCGTAGATAGACATGCACACTTTTCAAGAAATAATGGATAATAGTACGATGAGAAACTCATTAAAAATTGTTTCCTTTTTTTCATGTAAATTAGCAAATATTCAAAATTGCCTAACGTAGTTCATTAAAATTTTATAATTGACACAGAAGGGGAGCATAATTTTTAAATTTTTTTCTGCACTGCTGTTTTTGAGATTTACCATTAAAGTTGAGTTGTAGTTCAGTTTTTTTACCATACGCGGTTTATTTTCCTCCATAAAATATATTAGTAAGTTGCACTAAAACCAGACTTTGTCCTTCAGAAGATTACAATTAAATTCATGCCCAATAATAATTTCTTAATTTTTGTCGTTAATAAGTACAGGTAATTTTATAGTTACCAATAATTGTACATTGTATGTTGTGTATTAAAAAAAAGGTCGAGACATAAATACCCTACATAAAGGCGACATCGATGGCTGATTGTAGATGGTGATGGGCGATGACCAAATAACAATAAAAAAAACATAATAATAGCCATTAAGTAGAGCCTATTAAGATGCGCTAATGGTCCTGAACATTACTTGGGCCACCAAGGAAAGAGGTAAAAGACAAAATAATACATCCAGACTTTAAAAAAAGTTAATTACATAATGACAAATATGAGTGGAAAATTAAGTAAATCAGCGTTATCTGCATTGACTGATCTCTAAACGATGTCTCAATCAAACAGGATGACAAGCATGGATTATTTTCGATAGACTCGTGGACAGGGCTGTCCAGTTTTATAATAAACATTACTGCACTTTCAACACAGCATGTCATTACCAAATAATTTCAAAGGTAATGAACAGACAAAGGAGATTACAAGTTATTTGCAATGGGCCTTTTCACAGATTTTTTTTATTGCTTTATGTGATAGTGTTTTATAAAAAAATCATGCCGTATTTTTTTTGAGCACGATTTCTATCGAAAAAAAATAACAAAAGTGCGGAAATAAAGCGCGCTTTTACGTGACGTCACGCAACCCACCTTAGTGACGTCAAAGGGACTACGACCTTGAACATGACACATCGGTGTATTGTAAAGTTGGTTCTCTGCTTTTTGACAGTTGACGTCGAAATTGACTTTGACGGTCGTTTCTTTTTAGTTTGGATTGTTGTGTGTGGAACATGTTTAAAAAGTGCTTTGTACCAACATGTATAAATAACAACATGAATTGTCCAATCAAAAGTTTCGTTTACGTTCCACCAGATAAAAATAGACGAAAAGCATGGTTTAAAATAGCCAAAGTTGAGAAGCAGTTGACGAAAATCAGAAACATTTACTGTTGTGAAGATCATTTTGATGTAAGGAAAGTAGTTGTATTTAGAAATTGATGCTAAATTATTGAAATTTTACAGTTAAAAGAAGATCCAGAAAACTGAAAAAAATATTGTAACAACAATTCCATGTTAAAATAATGATAGTTCCATTATATTTATAAATAAATTACACGAAAATAAGATTACTAATGACTTACCGATTTGTGTTAATATTCCTGACTTCTGCTGATAAATAATCCAAATTTGACATGTAAAACTCGTCCACCATAAGAAAGTCAACTTTCGGCAGATTTTCTGCATTTCCTTTAGAAAATCCTGGCTCCATTTTCATCCAATAATGTACAGAAACAAAGCAAAACGTAATTTTAAACAAACACGCAGAACATAACCACAAAACTAACCGTAAACAATGTAAAATGTGTCAGTTGTGGTGTGATGTTAGTAGTATTACGCGTTCTGGCAAATGCAACCAACATGATTCCGGTTTGTGTGACGTCACTCAGCTTCAAGGTCAAATGAGTGTTCAAATTGCCATAATAAATGTTTATTTTTTTATTAAACAATGGGAGACTTATATTTCAAACAGAGTTGCACAAGGTGAATATCTATCAGTTAGCTTTCAAATAAACATATTTGTTTTGAGATTTAAGAAGTAGTGAAAAGGCCCATTGGGAAAATTAATGGGAGAAAAAAATGAGGTACCTAAAATATTTTTGTAATATAATTCGATTAATTATTGCAAATTTATGGTTTCCGCTATGCAGTTCAACAAATTGTATGACTGTTGATAGTGCAACCTTTATATCTATGGTTAAATGAGAAATAGTTAAGTAGGTATCTAGCTGCATTAAATGTACTGTTAAAACTTCATAATATTTACAATTTCAGGATTAAAATTAAATTAATTTAATACAAATTAAGTATCCTTTTCTCAGTAAACGTTTAAAATGTGGAACCAAATGAAATATAATAAGGCTAAAAATTTTTGCTAATTATTATTTTTTAACTTTTATAAAAACTTATCACAGATAAGTAAAAGATATATTTTTTAAACAATTATTTTTCCGTCTATTTGCCAAAACGCTGAAACTTGGATAATAAAAAAAGAAAATATGCACATTATGTTCAGTACGACTTTTGTGATAAGTTTTTGTAAAAGTTAGAAAATAATAATTAGCAACAATTTTTAGCGTTAATATATTTCATTTCATTCAAAATTAAACTAAATTAAATCTTGTTAAACAAGCAAAGTGAATAATTCAAGGCTCTTATTCTCTCTCACGTTCAATAGTATTATTTTCTTCGATCTGTGTTTTTGGACACCCCTGTTATTATTTCCTATAATTCCTCTACAGCTTCCAATGACAACAGACAGTCAACCATAAAAAGTGTTTAATAACTTTGGTCATAGGTGTCACTATAAACGGTTGACAAATTCAATTTTAATATTGATGACTCATCAAAACAAATTTAGTGGTATTTGTTTTTAATCCAGTTATTTAATAATGATTTAAATTTTCACTGATAAGCAAATAAATCTGTTTTGTGCACACTGATAGAATACATTGTATACAAAGTGCTTTAATTTTGGGTGCTGAAGAAACACAAGATTTAGTGATATTCGTAAATCGATAAATAATTATTTCGTGAAGAATATTTCACATTGCGAAAACTATTTTAACTTATTACCTTAGTTAAGATATTAGACATATACGATACGACAAATATCGACAAAATTTCTACTAAATGCTTCGGTTTATT
Source organism: Rhamnusium bicolor (assembly GCA_029963845.1). Taxonomy (NCBI): domain Eukaryota; kingdom Metazoa; phylum Arthropoda; class Insecta; order Coleoptera; family Cerambycidae; genus Rhamnusium; species Rhamnusium bicolor. Next base: position 173,260 of record JANEYF010003975.1, on the reverse strand, counting down.
AAACCATCATCAGAGAACTCTAATTAACTCAAAGTTTTAAAACACGGTTATGGTTATTTTACATTATATACTTACACTATTAATTAGGTATTTATTTTATATTTTATTACATATTAGGTGTTATTTGTTTGTTTGTTTTAACGCAATTAAATTATTTTGCATGGTTTTGGTAACATAAACAAAACTTTGTATACAGATATTTGAGACATGGCCGTTGGTATAAAACTTTTGAAGGACATGATTTCCTAAAAATTCAAATTTAGCTTAAAACTGAGCGTTCTTGGAACTTTCATTGATCGATCCCACTTTTAAACTCCACTTGCAAAAAAAATGTTTCAGACAAAACTTCCGTGTTCTTAAAAAGTTTTATACAGGGCGTTTTTTATCTATAAACCACTAGTAAAGCCTCAGATTAAGGAAAAGCGGTATTGAAAATAAACCCGTTTTGCATGCCGCTCCTCTTAAGGTTAAAATTTTAAAACTGTAAACTACTTTATAACTAGAAATTTCTAGTTTCAATAGTAGAAATTTTTAGTTTTAAAGTAGTAATTTCTAGTTTCAAAAGTAGAAATTTCTAGTTTTAAAGTAGAAATTTCTAGTTTTAAAGTAGAAATTTCTAGTTTTTTTTTTAAATTTGTTGTGGCCCTTTAGAGCCATCGTAATTACTAATACTCTTTTCTAAATTAAAATTTTAAAAAAAATAGATCAAGATCGGCTCTTTCTCAGCAATTATTGGAGGCTTTTATAGTCATGGGCGTTGAGAAACAGCTGTTAGAATCAATCGATTTTGATTGCATTTTACACAAACTAAAAAAAATCAAAAAATTTTTTTTTCAAAAATCTTGTCTTATTAAAATTTCTTTGATGCATTTATGATTTATAACGGGTGGAACGAAAGTTTTTGGATAATGTTTCAATAAGAATTTATTTTTTTTAAACAAATCTAGAGAGTAGGCTATGACCAATCGTTACTATGTTTACCTTGTTTATCAACTTGACAGTTCATGTTAAATCTCAAGTGTTTCTTCAAGATGGTGTACAAATTAGAATTACGAAAGAATATTTATAATTTGGTGGGCAAAATGCCTAAACGGCAAATTGTGCACTTTTTGAGGACGAAAATATTTCTCGAAGTAGTGTATACCACACAATTCGTGAATGTGAAAAAAGGTATACCTTGTCAGAACCTACTGAAGAGTGGTGACAGCCGCAGCCAGACTACAAGAGAGGCTTCTTCACTCTGCTGAAAATCGTATTGGAGCATCTACCTGTAAATTGGCTCGTCGTCTTCATGTCTCACACCACAATTGTTCGAGAAATTAAAAAAAATACTCTTCAATATAGGAAAAGACAAAAGTGTCCAAAATACTCTGATGCTCAGCATGAGAGAATTCCTAGATGCTGTCGATATTTCAGGATCTCCATTTTGCTGGGAACAAGATCATCATTATGGATGATGAAAAGTATTTTCTTCTGAGTAATGCGGACACTCCGGGTAGGTTTTATACAAGAAATGTGGTCGATACTTCTGATAAAATAAAATATAAGACAAAAGCCAAATTCCCAGGAAAAGTGTTAGTCTGGTACGCTATTTCAGAGGTAGATGTTTCTAGACTTTACATAAGGCATGTGAAAGGTGAAGCGATAAACTCTAATGTTTACACTCAACGTTGCTTGCCGAAATTGCTTAAGTCTATCAATCCACATCACCAAAATGATGATATCATTTCTGGCCTGGCTTAGCTTCATCTCATTATGCCAGAGAGACAAGACAATGGTTAGAAGCCTTTTGTTTCTCGTGCTTATAATCCTCAAACCTACACCAGGCTCGGCCTATTGAAACATTTTGGGCTTTATTAACGGTTAAGGTCTACGACAATGGTTGGGAGGCTCAAAATAAAGACAATATAAGAAAGAGGATCCGAACTAAACTTCGGGAAATCCGAACAAAATTGCGTCGGATTGAACAATTAGGACCCTTTAGTGTTATATAATAATACTACTTTACAATGTTAAATAATATGTAAAAAAATTATTAATTAAAATGTTTTGTAAGATGTATTTTTGTTTAACTGAAAAAGTCCGAAATCTTGCGGTCCGCCCGTTATTTCTTTTATTTTTGTGACAACAATTTATAGAAAAAAATATGCGGGCTCCTACCTAAGTTCCACCGAGCATTACCTTCCCAGTCCGCCCCTGGCTTTTTCTTAAAATATACGAACGGGATTCTGTCGTGAAATACACTTTATAACCAATTTTTCAAGTGTAAACATGAACTAAAAATATATTAAATAGTAATTGCAGTGTAGCATTACTAAGATTTTGTATTAAATTATACAAATAAAGATACCGGAATAAAATTAAGAAATAAACACCATGAAATGTTCATAAAAACATACCTAATGTTCATGCTCTAATTGGAATTTTTAATGGTACCTTTCCTGTATTTGATATATTTATTTGCTTTTAACAAAATATGGACTGGAATAATAATAGATGTATTTTTTAATATCTCTTGTTTATAACTATATGGGAAGGAAGCGATTTGTTTAACAAAGCAGATCCTTAAAAATATGTAGAGATATATCATTCCTATGAACTAAGAGGCAAATTCTAAGAAAATTGTGGTCATCGCTACGTTATATTTTTTTCTATAGTAATCAATAGTTGAGTTATATTTACAACACAAGATATTTCTATTTGTAAAAAATATCCAGAAGTGACAAAGAAAAAATTAAATCATCAACAAACAGTGTTTATTTTTTACTATGTAAAAGGTGAATAGGTTAATTGTTTTTTAAATGTTTACTCAACAAACAAGGATTCTTTTTAATATGAGGATGACTAATTTGTAACAGTTTTGGTTTTAAGATCGAAAGAAAAACTATCCAACACACCGAAAATATGATCCAAAACAATGCTTATAGACAGTATTATGAACTTTGGAGACATGTGGTTAAGCACCAACCCCCGATTTCACAAAGGAGTTGAGCAAAAATCAAGCTGAATATAGATTCTAGCTCAAGGTTTTGTTTGTTTCTTGATATTTTTCTGAAAATAGAAAGAGCTTGAGCTAAAATTTAAGTTGATCCTGATCTTTAGCTCAACTGTTCGTGAATCTTGCGCTGATTGATTAAAATATACCGATAATCATCATGAGATATCTGATACAGTTTGCATTTTTTGGAAAAAAAATGGTTGAACGAACACGAACATATGGATTTCTGCAGTGTCATAATGTCCATTTCTACCATAGATCATAAATGTGCATCAAACAAATAGTCATAAATTCAACTATATTTCATAAATATTTAGAAATTACCTGATTTAAAATTTCCTTTTTCCTTTTTTTCTTCATTGAATTTGTCGTAAAATTGAATTGCATCCTTTGAAGTTTTTGTGTTTTATAAATACAAAACAAAAGTGAATTTTTATTTCTGTGTATTACCGTCTTGTATTTTAACAGTGTTACAATGTTGCAAGCCTGGTGGCATTAGCTCACTGGATCAAAGTTGTGTTCAACTTTGATTTTGCTTAATATACATTAGAAACCTTGACACTGGTAACCTATATATAGTTCTTTTTTAATCAGAACATAGAACCACTGTAGTAGAACTGGCGAACAGATAAACTATTTGATAATTGTCTTCAGCAAAAAGTTTTTATAATGGTTTAATTTTGGGTCCACAACTATTAACTCTAATTACAAATTAAATTATCAAATGTCTTAAATATTATTTCACCTTTACGCTGACAAGTCAGAACTTGAAAATATTTCCAAATAAAATAATTATGTTGTGCCGGGTATTTTTTTTAAAGGGAATACCCCTTTATCTTAGTTAATATTGAATTTGAAATATACAGGGTGTTCCACCTAAGAGGGATTCTTCTGTAACTATGTAACTGTAAAATTTATAAAAAAAATGGTTTTAATAAAAGTTGTCTGGAATCATATGGGCCATGTAAAGAAAATATTTTTAGCTATACAGGGTGTTTCATTTCGCGTGGGCGCTACATAACTTTGTTATTTTAAATAGAACACCCTGTATATTATTGCATTTTTGAATTCCTTGGTTAATATTAGGTAGAGTTTATTAAATGTATATGGTGTTTAAATCTTCGGAAATGACCTTAACTTTCGAAATTTAAATGGGATATCCTATATTTTTTTTATACACTGTTGTAGACCAATCATTTTTAAACAAATTTGCAACAGGAATTATATCACTAAAATCAAAAATAACTTAACTATGTATGAAAAATTTTTTTTATTTATTTTGCTTCATCTTGCATCGTTTTTGTAAATTATTGTGTTTTACAAAATAAGGCACATAGAAATTAGTTTAAAAAATGCCACCATTTCTATCGAGGCAATCCTCTTTGTAAAGCGTATTGAGACGCCATAAACATTTTCTGGAATAGTTTGTAATATCTACCGCACCCGATTTTCATTGTTTCTTTTATTCGTTAATGTAAATTTGATCCTTAATGTAGCTCCATAGAAAAAAGTCTAGAGGTCTTAAGTTGGGGGACCGTGCTGGCCTTTTAAATAGTTCGTTATTTGCAATCCATATGTCGTCGTAGGTATTCGTTAAATACAGCCAAACTGCAGCGACGTTATGGAACGGAGCTCCATCTTCATGGTAAAAGGTTTCTCTCCTACTCGAAAGGGGAAGTCGTTTTTCATTTGATGAAGAATATTTAATTAATTATCGCCATTTAGATTATCCTTTAAATATCAAAAAATGCAACGCAGTGTCGTACTCTCAAGATGTGACACGTTCTGTGATTTCGGAGTCATTTCTCTGCTACTTCGGGCGTTCCCCAAGGATCGATATTAGGACCTCTCTTTTTGTTTTATTTATCAATGATATTGTTGATTGCCTCACAGCCTCATGCCTATTATATGCTGATGATTTGAAAATTTTTTTCAGAGTGGCAAGTATTGATGACTGTCTCGAACTACAACAAAATTTAATCTTTGGCAGGAACTGGTGCATAAAAAATAATTTACCTTTAAATATCAAAAAATGCAACGCAGTGTCGTACTCTCAAGATGTGACACGTTCTGTGATTTGGGAGTCATTTTTGATAAAAAGTTGTCTTTTGATAGTAACATTACTTATATTGTCACAAAGACTTACAAAGCTATAGGATATATTATCAGAAATAGCCGTAACTTTCAGAATGTGGATACACTGAAACTACTATATACGGTTTTCTTCTCTGTAATTCAGAATATGCGTCAACCATATGGTGTCAGAATTACCCTATATTTATTGATAATTAGGAAGAAATTTAGCACAGATTTTTAAAATATGCCAAGTTCAGAACAGATGGGGAATATTCTGCTATTAGTTTCCCTCAATACGAACGTCTAGCAAAATTTGGGTTCTACTTACTTGAGCATATGGACGCATAAAAGCATATATGATTTTTTTGCACAATATCATGCACTACAATATGAACTGTACCTATCCAAATTTTAGGTATGTTAAATTTCCATACTCCTAGAGTTGGGGCAAGGCAGAGAAATATGTTTTATTTATCAACTGCACGAACGAATATAAAAAAAGGTTCTCCTCTGCACATAATGTGTAATAATTATAACTCTCTAAATCGCGCAATCGACATTATATCCTGCAATATCTAGTCAATTAAAAAGTTGAATAGTTGCCATATTTCTACACTTCTTTTTCGTGGATTCCATGTTATTATACTTTTCATGATTTTTTTTGTCTTTTTTTCTTTGACTTTATTCTATTTGTCTCTGTATATACTTATATTTTATATTTTTCTGGTTAAATATCAATATTTATGGATTAAGTTGATACTCATATCTTTTTTTTTGTAATGTTCCTATTCTGTAATTGAGTTTTTCGACCTATTGAATAATGTAAATAAATAAATGAATTATGATCGATATTTAAAATTAATTTTTTTATGTGTTAATTTTGTAAACAAGAGAGAAAATGCATTGTTATTTTTGGGCCAATTCCTATTTACCTAGACTAAAAAAATAACATGTAATATATTTACAATTAGTAGTTGCTACTTTTTTTGAAACAACAAATTTTTTAATATTATGTTTGCAGAAACGATAAGACAAAACTAATTTCTTTAATGTATCGATAATTATCACATCTGCTCGATATATTCGTAAAAATCAGTTAATGACTTTTTAATATCATAATTTCATGCCCAAATTCATCAGTATCGTAAAAAGTCAGGCGCCCCAGTCAAAACTAATTTCCCACAGCATCGTCTTTCGTCTTCGATCATCAATTTGTAATTCACCTTAACGTCCTTTCCTCGCGGCTTTGTTTTTGTTAATGACACATCGGCTGATTGATATTAGGGAGGAGTACAAATTTCAGATTTCAAATAATAAATTGATGGAAGGAAGTTTTAGACAACAGCCATTTTAGATGCACAACAGTGGCGTAGTACCATAAATATGAATACGTGTACATATCTCATTATTTCTTACTAATATATATAAACACAAATATTTTTACTTAAAAAATTATGCAAATTTCACAGTGGCGATATGCATTGTACAGGGGTATCACACAAGAATTGACACCCTTGTAACTTTTTTATTTTTCGAGCTAAAGAAAAATGTTTCAAATAAAATTGTAGAGAATTTTATTATTTTCTTTATTTATTTTATTATTTTCTTTATAATGATATATATTAAAATCTCATATAACTATATTCAGCAAGTCGAAACTAAAATAAACTCTGACCCTCACACATTTTGGTCGCTTGTCAATAATAAGAAGAATGCTTCTAGTATTCCGTCAATGATGAAATTAAACAGAGTAGAACTTAGAATTACCAAAGATATTTTAGATGGATTTGGTGAGGTTTTGCAAGTACAAACGCACCAAGTGGTGCACCAAGTTTCACGTCGACTATTGAGAACGCGAACTTAATATCCATTACGGATGTATCTAACAGCGAGGTTTTAACAGCTTTAAAGAGCATTAAGCCAATAATGACTACGGATCCCGAAAATGTCCCAGCATTTCTAGTTAGAGACTATTCCAAGGTGTTTCTAGAGTCAATTAAGTTTATGTTTTCGTTATTTTTAGATAGAGAAAGTAGCACGACCCCGTCCGATTTTCAAAAATGGTTGCAAGCAAAGCATTTGCAACAATAGAGCCATCGCAATCATATCTAATTTTGCAAAGGTGTTTGAGATATTTATGTACACTTGTTTGTTAAATCCACTGAAAATTTTTATTAGTTCTCATCAGCACTGGTTTATGAACAGTAGGTCTACAACCTCGAACTTTCTCTGTATTTCACAGTTTATCTGAGAGGAACTGGATCGCCAAAGCCAGGTAGATGTAATGTATACAGATTTTACAAAAGCCTGTGGTAGATTAGCCCATAACGTAATGTTATCAAAACTTGATAGCGTGGGTCTCTCGGGTGCCATCCTTGATTTATTTAAGTCTTACCTGAGCAAAAGAGTTCAGTTTGTATAACACAAAGGTTATAAATTAGAAAAATTAAATGTTACATCATGTGTACCACAGGGGTTAGTTCTGGGACCTCTTCTGTTTAACGTGTACGTAAATGATATCACAGCCAGCCTAGATATAAAAGATTTACTATATGCAGACGATATCTTCCCTTATAGCCTGGAAGACACCTGTCTCCTGTGTCCAAATACGTTTAAAGATTTAGGAGTAATTTTTGACCCACAACAAATTTTAAAAATCACATCGAGACAATCGTTGCAAAAGTTAATAAGAATTTGGGGTTTATCATTAGCAACTCGAAAGAATTTCGCTCCAGGGATGTACTATTGACCCTATATTACGCTTTTGTTCATTCGCACTTGGAGCACGCATCCATTATCTGGTATCCTGGATATGCTCAATCTGTTATCTTATTATATAAAATTTTAAATTCAATAATCGTCTGTTCAGAAATATTAAGCCAACTTAACTTAAACGTTCCTCGTTTAAATTCTTCAAACTTTTAATCAACCTACGCCTCGTACACGGTTACCTCAATCGTCATCTGTTCACACAATGTGTCAGAATTATTTCTCTATCCAGGACCGCACTGACGTAATTAATACTAGCGTATCAATAATTAAAACTGTGATATTTAATATGTGATATATATAAAAAGTGTTGTAAATATGCTTGTGCTTTTAAAATATATATGTGTATGTACATATACCTCCCTATGTAATGCAATCGACTTGTTTTTATATTCTATATTAAGTGTATTGTCTAATATTATTATTTCATGTTATTGGTGTCAGAATATTTCACAACTTCTAATTAATTAACTAACTGTATTTCCTATCCTGTAATTGGTTTTATTACTATTGGTTAGTTGTAATTAAAATAAATAAATAAATAAATGACCTCTTTGAATATACATAAAAGCGGGACATAGTAAACTTGCATTTTTTTTAATAGAATACCGTGTATATTTTCAGTTTTTTAAGCTTACGCATTCATTCAATTCCAATGATGTATATATGTTGTATATTTGCATCATTCGTTTGAAAGATATGTTGGTAAATTATTTAATTTTAAAACTATAATACATACTACATGGGTATACCAAACACAAAGGTTACTGTTCATCGAAAAATATATAATATAATAATATTCTTTTTGTACGAACGGGAATAAAACAGTATTTTACTGCCTCAAAACCGGGAGTAAAATGAGCGGTTATTCCCTGAGGGACTTAAAGTCGCCGTGGAATCCAACGAATAATATAAACATAACGTAACGTCAGCATTTTTATAATATCAAACTTTTAATGGTAGAAAGAACAAAAAAATAAGAATCAAATATATAAACCATAAAATATAAATTATTTCAAATTAAAATTAATATTCATAAGATAGTTTTCGCAGTTTCGTAATATTTGGTAATTAATAATATTGAAACAGCAAACATAAATAAAAAAAAATAATGTCAAACAGACAAATGCATACAAGATTATCTAGATAAATTCAAAATAAAGTACAAAAGCTTCGTGACCAATTATCGCTCGTTAGTTTTTACATTATTTCTTATTGTAATAAAAATTGTGCCCGTTCGAACAAAAAATATTATATACACCTCGGGAGCAAAGTGTGTTTTAGTCTCTTGCATGAATGTTCCTTGGACTATTCATGCGAGACCCAGGAGTGCGTATATTGTGGAAAGAGGGATGATGCGGAACACACGATGTTCCACTGCCATAGATGGAGGGAGGAAAAGCAGGGAATAAGCTGCTTTGGGTTCGAAGAACTGGTTGAGTACATGTTGTAATCGGAAACCAACTGGAAAAGGGCAGGAGTGATCACTAGGATCGTTAGCTCGAAAGATGAAGGCGAGAGAAATCTCGACCTGAAAACCTAATCATATGACGGAAGGGGGATGTAGAGACGAAGAACAACAAATAAATAGAGTGGCCCATATCCTGATTAGGAGTGCAAGCAGTACCAGGCTACAAGGAAACCCCGAAGAGCAGGGGTTTTAGGCTCTCCTTAGATAGAGGAGAATCCAACATTGCCTGACAGCAAGATCAGCCGGGGGTCTTTTGAAGATTTCTCCCCCTCCGCAAAAACGGAGTTTAATTCGAACAGCATACCGTCTAACCCTGATGTCTTGCTACCAAGGTACCAAGTAGCTGCTACCAGGTAGTCAAGACATGTCCAATGCAATTTAATGATATTGTTATCTTGCAAGATATTAAGTAGCTGCTACCGACGACCGTTCGCTGGTTGTCGGTCGTTTGTCTCATTCCAGAGCTGATTAAAGCAATGTTTTCCTACAAATTCGCTAGTCGCTCATAGCAGCTACCCGGTAGCGGCTATTAGAGACCAGCGAATCTGTAGAAATACGCTGCTTAAGCAACATCATGCGCTAGCATGTTTTTTCAGTAAGTAGGGATCGGTACAGCGGTAGTTTAACTGTTTTATCTTTTCAAGTTTTCGTCAGGTTTTGAGGTAAAATTCTCCATTGTGCGATGCCAATAGTTTCTCGTTCAGTATAGATAGATTAGAAAATAAAAACGGAACTATAAAAACTTTGAAATAATAATCTGACATTTTAAAAAATTACCATATATAACTCGACATTTTGTTTTGATTTTAGAAACAAATAAATCAGTCAAATATGAAGTTTATTGATTTCCTTAGTTACAAAATTATAATAATATATTGAAAATACTAAAGTTCATGAAAATGTATGTTGTAGGTTTTGTATGAAAAATAAAAGGAAATTATATATAGCCTCAAATTAATTCAAAACAATTTAATAATCTTGACATATGTAAATTAAAATAATCTATTAAAGAATTAAGAATTAGTATTCATTTGAATTTTCAGATTCAGTCACGGAAACAATGAAATCGTTTTATTGTTACCACAAGCTAGACAAAAAGCGTAAATAATATTTGACATAAAATAATCCTTTTCTTACACATATGTGGTAGAATATTTCTACTAGACGCAGACGTACGGTTTCAAGTAAATTAAAATCTAAGTACTATTATTTTTTTAAAATAATGTTCATATTGTAGTTCGCGTCGAGCGGTAAGACATTTGCCTCTCACTAACTCTCATACGTAGTTTCATCCATAGAATTTTTTTGTTTAATACTGTCAAATTTCTGTGATAAATATTTTGTTGTTATTATCGTTCATGATGGCACCTGAACACAATATACTGTCCATTAATACAATTTTGTAAAAATTTAACAAGAGATTTCAAAAAAGATAACATCCGTTGCCTTTAATTTCGCACTGTTTATGCATCTATTTGTTATTCATGTAGACGTTTTTTTATAAATACTACATAATAGAGTGTATTCCAGTGACTTCCAAGTCACTGACGTTTTAATTTTCCACATGGGGTAGTGCGCGTAAACATGAGCCAAAAAACGCGATCCGTCTATATCTATCTGTGACTTGCTTTTGGACACTCGACAAAAACCAGCCCCGTCGGTCAGTAACTGACTGTTTTTCCAGCTGCAAACCGTCCAATCACCTGATAAAAACCTTTAATTTTTTGTTCCCATTTTTATAAAGAAAACATTCGTTGCGTAGTATAAGAATATTTTATCATTTTATGTTGTTTGTGAATGTGTCATTATGTGTTTACAATAATGTACTTAGCTATAAGTCGTCGAAATTAGTTCATGATCCAAAAAAAAAAAATGAAACATCAAATTGGCAAATATTATTTCATGAATTAGTCAAGATAAAAAACAAGAATAAATAGAAATTACTGATGCCCTATTTAAAAATCATCTGTCTAAAATAATTCGATGTGTGGAACAAGTGAAGTCTGATGAAGGCCGAAAATTATAAAGCCGATGTATCTCAGGGCACAGTGTTGGGTTCAGTCCTCTTTCTTATGTACTAGACTGGGTGAATATATTTATTTCATAGTAACTCGTTCACTCAGTATTGATAAAACCAAATTCGTAACTTTCTTTGTTTCATATACACACTAGAATTCAAAATCAAAGTTTCTTCATAAGCCAAAATGTAAAAATATTTGCACGTTGAAGAAATACCAAAATTAATTATTTAGGAACAGTTAGATTAACATCTTAAGCGAAAGTCCTATTACTATTAATAGTCTAAAAAAGATTTTTCAACGATCGTATATTTTGAGTGTATAGTTACAGTACAGAAGTTGCTTACTACATCGTTAGTTAGTAGATATTACCGTATTCGACTTTCATTTGGAAAAAAATCTTATTTGCCTTTAGAATCGTTAAACAAGAATTAAAATCGGAAATAAATAATACTAAACGCATTTGGAAAATAATGAAACAAGTTAAAAGTGGGAATGAAAATAAAGGAAATGCTAAACCAATACAACTACAAGAAAATCATACAAAAATAATTGAAAAAAAGAAATATCAAACAAATTTAACAATTTTTTATAAATATAGGTAGTAAAATGGCAGACGATATCGAATTAAATAAAGTTATTTTCAAAGAAAATACCACTCAATCAATTCAAATCAACTCAATGTATATCAAAGCTGTAACTAATAACGACATAATTAAACATATTCATTTATATATTATTGAGCCAATAAAACATATTATAAATCTAATTTATGAGACAGGTCTAATACCAAAACACTTTAAAGAATCAAATGTAACGCCAATATATAAAAGTGAAATCCCTTAGATAAAAATAATCAACGACCAATTACTACAATTAATAATATCGCAAAATTTTTTGAAGAATCTTTAAAGGAACGCACACTAGAGTTCATAGAAAATAAAAATTTATTATCCCCAAATCAATTTGGCTTCAGAAAAAACAAAGACGCAGAAATGGCCGTGAATGAATTTACAAGAACAATAATAGAAGACACCAACAATAGTAAAAAAACTATGGGAATTTATCTAGACTTATCAAAACCTTTTGATACAGTTAATCACTAAAAATTACTACAAACATTAGAAAATTATTGTATTAGGGGCTAAGTAAATAATATATTCAGAAGTTCTTTAAAAAAAAGATTTCAAAAAGTAAAACAAGAAGGCACATTTAGCAAGTCTCTAGAAATTACAACGGGTATCCCACAAGGAACAGTACTGGCTCTATTACTATTAATTATATATATAAACAACATAAATTACGTAGAGCAAAAACTTTAAATTATTTCTTACGCTGATGATACTGCCATATTATTTGAACTGGACTGATGGACACAGGTATTTAGCAAAGCAGAAAAAGCAATGAAAAGTATTAAGCAATGGTTATATCAACACCAATTGACACTAAATCATAATAAAACCATGCATATCTCTTTTTCAATAACAGAAAATGGATCAATTGGTCTTGATAAACCCGTAATATTACAACAAAATAACTGTGAGCACCTAAATTGTCAATGTAAAAATATGATCAAGGCAACAAATAACCTCAAATATCTAGGGGTGCAAATGGATCAACGTTTAAAATGGATCATAAAATATATCAAACCAAAAAAAATTAGGAAATTAATTTACAAATTTCATGACATAAGAAATATATTTAGCAACTAAAACTTAAGAACAATTTACTTTGTACTAGTAGAATCACTTCTAAGATATTCAATATTGTCATGGGGCGGAACATATAAAACAAACTTAAAACCACTAAAAAAAATGCCAAAATTACATTATAAAAATACTATTTAATAAGGAAAAAAACATCCTACAGAAAACTTAAATAAAGATGTTAACATAATGAATCTAAATTGCATATATATAGTATTGTCAATCCAGTATATACATGATGATGAAATAGATAATAAATATCAGCATATATATACAACTCGAAATGCAGTAAAAGAAAATATAATGACACCAAAATACTAAAATATGTTGTCAACGTTTTGTTCAAAATTATACAATTAAATTCCTCATGTAAGAACTATACCACACATTAAAATATTTAGGAAAATAGTAAAAGAGTATGTACCAATAAATATTAACAAATTCAACAATATTAATAAATTAAAAATAAATTACTGGATATGTGAAAAAAAAACATACTATATTGAATATTGTTTAAGCCCATATTCTCTTATTACTCAAATTTTTTCTTTAAACTCTCCCTCATGTACTATGTGTGTATAGGTATATGTATATATATATATATATATATATATATATATATATATATATATATATATATATATTATATATATATATATATATATATATATATATATATATATATATATATATATATATATATATATATATATATATATATATATATGTATATATGTGTGTGTGTGTGTGTCGGTGTGTGCGTGCGTGCGTGTGTATGTGTGTATATATACAGGGTCAGTCTTAAGTGTGTAGTTATATTTAAAACATCGATTCTTGACATCTGTAGAAACCCTCTGACACATTTTTTTTCCCACGTGTAACTGAATTATCGACTTTCAAAAAAAATATATGATGAGACTGTTTTGGAACTGCTGGTGACTGGAAACATTCTATATCTTAGCTAAAATGATGTAATGGACTGAAGCAACGTTGTCGTATATCTTATGCAACTCTCTCTCTTAGGCGCGATTTTACAACCGTGAGTTAACATAAGTTGAGGGCTACCTAGCATTATATTTTCACAAAACTCGAAGAGATTCTAATACAACCCACTTCAACAAAAAGTTACTTTAGCATAAAATATTTGTTCCTATAACCACTTCCAAAACAAATACAAAATTGAAAAAATTCGAATTCTAAAAGTATGAGTTTAGCTAACCCACAACTGAAAAACCAAGCCCTAGCATTAAGGTCATTCCCGAATTTATAATAACTTTGGATGAAATAATTACTTACTTAAACGATTAATTGCTTCATTTAAAATAATTTTTAATCATTTTGAAATACCTTTCAATGTGAGAAATCTACAATTTTGACTTTTTCTTGCACCAATCAACATTTTTAAACGTTTCATATGGAATATACAACTAAAACTAAATTTTCCGATGAACAGTAAACTTTTTAGGGAATCTCGAGAGGAATTTAATGTTCCCATCTAATTCTTTCAAAGTTTATAAAAGGATTATTATTTTTAAGAAGTAGGTACTTACCTGCTGCTATTACAATAATTTGAAATGTGTAGGGGTTCAAGGAATAAATCAGCTCTCTACTATTTTAATTGGTCTCTAATAGTAAAAGACTGAAGGTGCAACACAATAACAATCAGGTGATGGAAAATAGTTTGCAGTATTTTCACACACTCTGTCACTTTTTACATTGGTCATACCTAATAGTTTGCATTTTTTTTGTCTCCATAATACTCTGGACGGTTAGGAGGATAGTATACATTATTTTTACAAAAAAAGATCAATTTTTTCTTGAGCAAACAGCACTTTATTCGGGATAGGCCATTACATGATAAAAATTCAACCACGCCATAATGTGAACTGCGATATTAGCGGGGCGTATGTAACCTATGATCTTCACACATCTAACCACGCACCTAATCAGTGTTGCCAGACAAACCATTTTCATGGTATTTACACCATTATTTTCCCTTGTGTATCTGCACTTTTTTTAAGTAATAAAACTATTATTTAAAAATGTCTACCATTTTACACCAATATTAGCAAAAGTTAATAAAAAAAGTCAAATTTAAGTCGTCAGCCCCGAGCTCGGTCAGTTCTTCCATTAGAAAAGAGTAAACTGACTTAAATTTTATACCGTGTACGTAGATTTTTATAAATCGGAACCCCGCCTAAACAGCACTAGTTATGCAAGCCCAAATAAATAATAGACTTTTACTGTTTTCTGTTGTTTCTGTTGCAATGGTAAAACCCCTTTTTTCAATGCTCAGTTAGCTAAATTGACCGTCAGTTAGGTCAACAGAAATTTTTTGAAAAGCATCATCATTTATTTATAATGAAATTTATAACCTACGAAAAATTTGTGATAAAATAAATAATTAATGCAAAACACCAAGAACAATGTTGGTGAATCATTTCTTACATTTATTCGATTAATATTATACAATCTCATAGAATCTATATATTAAAAAAAATTTATTTTGCGTAAAACTGAATGTCAATTGATTGAATCGGTAAACCTGACGTGAACTAGGTAAGAATAGCAGAAAGTATGTTAATAATTTTAAAATTTGAAAAATAATTGTTTCATTTAGTTAATATCTACGAGTCGCCTCTGCCTCTTATAATACTAATACTTCAACATCAGCCCGTGAAAGGCAAAACCACTATTAGATTTTGGATTTAATTACCACCCTTCGAACCTGATTAGCTTTTCTGTAACGTATTTTCCACGAAACAACGAAACTTTAATTCTTGGTTCGATGAACGAAGAAGGGGAACAAAGATTATAGATTATGTTAATTAAAATTTATTTATTAATTATGTTTAGGGTGATTAATAATTATTATTTTAAACGATCATTAGCGGATTTTTCAATTAACTAGGTAAACATTTCATCAAACACGAAAGTGTGAGAGAGTATCTAGAAAGCCGTGCATAAAATGATTGAGTATAGAATGAGTTTTTTGAAAATGTATTTTATGGTTTATATAATATTTTAGTTTACTATTGGAGAACTTTTGTAATAAATAATACTAAATTGAGAGGTTAACAAAGGATAAAGAAAAATATTACCAAAAATATAAACAATAAATCTTAGATCGTCAACAAGTTTGGTTTTAATAATATTTTGATTAATTTTCTTTTTCGCATTTTGACTGATAATGTGCTATTTTACTAAATTCAAAATAGTTTATTAAAGTGGCACTTTACCACATAGAAATATCACTTTACTATATAGTAATGCCTCTGTTAATAAAACAGTTTGACTGACAGAAAATTGTTTATTTAAATATTGGAAACATTGTTATATATATTAAAAGTACAATTATTCAAATTTGAAAACTTGACAACACCAAATTTATTCAATTCTATTTGTTGTTCCTGAAAACTATTATGATTCTCCATTTGCATCCCTGAATGATCTTGAGGTGCCACTAGTTCTTGCTGATGAAATATACTTTTTGAAATTTTCAACTTATTGGCGATGCTTTCCTCGATATACCCTTCAGCCACACTAGTTGACTGCCATCCTCCATGCCTTTTAAGTGTTTGAATGTCAGCTCCACTGTCAGCAAGGAAGGTGGCAGACGTCCTTCTCAAGCAATGGCCAGTGTAACTGGTTGCATCTGGGGGTTTTAAGTATTCTGCAACTTTTTGGGGAATTTTTGCAAAACTGTTGATGCCAACTGGTTGTATTGTGTTACCGTGATTATAGTAAATGAAAAATCTATTGTGGTTTACTTATTTGGGTCTCAAACGTGAATACTTATGATAACTTTCATATCCGTTGCACTCTGATCCTACGGCAAATACACGTTTCTTTTTGGTTTTGGTACCATGTAAAGTTATAACCAAAATTTTCCCCGTGTCTTCTATATCTTTTACAGTTAAGCTACACAATTCTGCACGCCGACATGCCCCATTTACACCAAATATTAGTACAACTTTCATTAATAAGAACTTATCGTCTGAAGCCTCTTTTAAAAACATAGATTAGATTAGATTAGATTAGATTTAGATTAGATTTATTTCCCAAAAAATTACTGTTACACAACAATAATAATACAAATATGCTTATATAGATATCTACATAACATAATGCTCCTTAATCAAAGCATAAGGGAAATAGCATTTACTTAAATAAGTTCAAACATTATAAGTATACAATGCATGGAAAAAAATATTTTTGAAAGTAAACCCTTTGAAAACCTTTTATGGTTGAAATGTTGTAGTAAAGTATTCTTCTAAGTTATAGAACACGTAATTACTTAAAACTTTCTTTAGCCTAATTTTGAATAAGTTTTCGTTGTTTATGCAAGTAATAGAATTTGGTAAGTGATTATAAATTTTTATTCCGGAGTATAAAGAACCTTTCCTATTTGTGACATATCTATCATTTGGTGCAATTAGTTTTAGGTTAGATCTGGTATCGTAATCATGAATATCAGCAGGTGTCGATATTGTGTTTCGCTGTCTGTAAATTTTTATAGCTAATTTATAGATTGATTACAGTGGGTACACATAAGTTTTTAAACGCTGTTCTACAGGATTCTCTTGGGCCAATACCAAAAATTTCTCGCACAGCGCGTTTTTGTGTAATTAAAATTTTTTGAAAATAAGTTGCGTTTCCCCAAAATTCCACACCATATTGTAGTATGCTTTGAAAATATGCAAAATACACTGATAGTGCCGCTGCAAAGCTGATATTTTCTTTGATGTTCTTTATTGCATAAATTGCATGCACAAGTTTTTTATTTAAATCAAAAATATGCGTCGACCAATTTAAAGATTTATCAATATATATTCCTAAGAATTTAGTATCAGTTGCTGATATTATTTGTCCTAAGTAAGTTTGAATATTTATATCTAAGATTGGTGCATGGGGTTTTCAAAAGTTATATTCATTGTTTTTTTCGACATTTAAGAGCAGTCTGTTAGCATGAAACCAGTTTGTGATACCGTTCATTGCCTCTTCACTTTTAACTTTAAGATCGTTCAAATTATCTTCATGCACTATAATACTGGTGTCATCAGCGAACAACGAAAATTGTAATGAAGGCAAATTATTGACAAGATCATTTATATATATTAAAAATAGTATCGGACCTAATATGGACCCCTGAAGCACTCCAAATTTGATATCTTTTGCTTGATAGTAACGTTTTCCATAGTAAAACTTTTGATTTCTTTGCTTCGTATGTGTAATTTTGACGTTTTAAAAAGGCAAGTAGCTTTTTGTATTGTGATATATCCACATTTTCGTTTATTTGTATAGTACTTTTCAACATGGAATATGTAGACCATAAACTGGATACCTTAAGAGCTTTTGCCTTAAATAATGAGACATTATTTGAAAAACACTAAAATATATATAAAAAAATAGCTTACCTTCTCAAAAAATACGCTAGCATTACACTTTCATCAGTTCCTATTGCGTTTTTTGTCATTCTCCAATTATGAAATATTTCATATACCTTCTCTCGTATTTTTCCTTGGGTTTTAAAGGAAGTAAGCTCGAAGACGCTTCTCGAGTGACATTTAAAATGTCTTCAGAACAATTTTCTAAATTGTTTTCAGTAGCAAGACTCATTTTTATAATAATTAATGTGTAACTTAAACGCAATTCGACTCACAAGAATGAAACTTGTTAACTGTTGTTATGTAAATAAACAAAGCCGTGTCAGGCTACAAGGTTACGGAAATCCTGCCCAAATCCCTACTATGAAATTTCTTAAATTTCTAACTGTAATGCCTTTATATCTATGATTATTTGCTTATAAATACTAACACAAAATGCGAAAAAATTATTATTTATTGTCAACACACAATATCTACCAGTAATAATTAATCAATACTAAATAATCAACACTACTTATTGTAAATATTAATCACACAATTTTGACAATTTATGAAATTAACTCCAGATTTGGAAACTGCTCCTGTACATAAGCTTTTTTTAGATTCCTTTTGCTTTTTCATGTCCTCTGAGGTTACTGACTATTTTTTAAATGATAAATTATATGAATCATGAAGTACTATCTCCATAAATCGAATCCATGCATGTAAAGATGAGAGTCCAAATCTATAATGCTCTTGATTCTCAGGTCTCTGTTTAACACGTTCCAAATCGTTCGTTTCCGTTGCTTTCGCAAGACATATATGGCATGTGGTATTTGATGGAGTATTTGTTACTACTTGTGTAACCTTACCATCTATCATTGTAAAGAACAGCTCATGTTTAATAGACATCTGCTGTTAATTCTCCAATACAAAAGAAGGCAAAAGAGTGCTTAATTGAGTTCCACTTCATTGACAACAGATCTTGTTTTCTCTGTAGTCTCTTTTGAGAATCCTATTAAAATGGGCCTACAGTATCGAACAGAGGACGGGGTTGAATTTTTCCAAACGACGTTTTTTGTGACTTCATCAACAATTTGTAGTGGAACCAAGGATGTTACAAACAAGTTAATATCGTATATTACGTCACTTTCACCAGACGGTATTTGCTTGTACTCATTTTCTCCCGAAGATCCATCACAGCCCCATTTACTGTATAATATTAATTGTGAAAAGTTGGCCATATTCACAGGATCAATTTTGATTAGTCTCTTACATGTGTGATCTAGAAGAGACTGCAAAGTTACTTTAGCACCAATTTCAGTTACTTGTATGTGCTCTGGATAACATTCTCGCTTTGCTTCTGTAAGTTTGGTATATGATGGGAGTACAGTACAGTCTTTGTCTTGTAAACAGGTTCTAAGGTATGTATATTGGTATTTCGTTAAACCTAAATCAATGAAAAGAGCAAAGGCCTCTTGATTTGTGAAAGACTCAACAGAACTATTACGTTTTAATAATGTGTGAATAAAAGCTTTCCTTTCTTGTGATGCAGAACGTAGTTCCTGTATAATTTCTGATTCCCATGTCTCACGAATTGAATGTAATCCCTGAGTATATGAATGATAAATCTGATCAAGTCCAGAGTCTTCAAATAGTTTAATTGCTTTTCGTTTCTGTGTCTTCTCCACGGATTCGTTAAATAACTTACATGGTCTCCCACGTGGGTTTTCAGATAAGGACATCGATGGCTCTTCGTCTTCTTGGAATGGCAAAAAAAATTCGCCATCTAACCATTTCTCGTTGCTGCGTAAGAACACATCCCTTTTTCTTTCGGCTTTATTCCAGCGTATCTTAAATTCGAGCAATAAGTGTTTCTGAATTTTGATGATAACCCATTGCATCTGCCCTTCAGAAAATTCGAAATGCTCCTTAACATACCGTTCTGCTGTTGATATATGTTTTTCGTGCTCTATAAAAGCGTCACATATGTTACGTTTAGTAATTTTGAAATTGTTCATTGTTTACTCTCGTAGGTATAGCTGACAGTGGCAAATTATTGATTACTATTAATTAATGCTGCTTGTATACATTAATAATAACCTAAAATTTTAACAAATCCAGGTTTATATACTTTCCTAAGGACAATGGTAACCGCAGAATACACATCCCGTGTATAGGTGAAGAAAAAAGAAATTCTCTTTGGATTATTTTTCATGGCCAAAAAATATTTGTTTCAAATTATATCGTAAACCATTTTTATCGATATACCACTTTGTTTAATAAGTTTAACAACTACAAATATTTATTTGATTTTATCTAAGCGCAAGTCACTCGTAAACATATTTTGTCATACGTGGAATATGGTCGTGCTGCTAAAAAAAATCAGATGGGACCGTCCCTATATACGATTCCTAAAATCCAGGCATTCAGTGAAATGCTATGCTCTGATTTGCTACAATTCCATAATGTACAAGTATATGTATTCTTTATATCGCCGTATTTTGCAAATTCATAATTCTTACAGAATGAGTATTGTAGATTTTTAAGTGTTCGTCGCGCGCGCTTCTTAGTATATTTTGTTGTTTTGCAAGAGAAGCGTAAAAAATCCGCAAGATTTTTTTTGGATCTTATACAGGATCTTTTTTAGTTGCCATATGGTGAAAGAAAACTTACCCGGGCCTGCTAACAGTTAAAATTTTTCTTGAAGTTGAGAAAGTCATTTCAGTAACATGAGACCTTTATCATTTTTTTTTATTGTAGTAAGGGATAAGCAATATACACATATTTTTTATGTTTTTAATACTAAAAGAACTGATCTTTGAAACGGTGTATAACACATTGCACTTTATTTAATTTTTAAGCACGAAATTGTTTATTTAAAATAAGCATCAAAACAACACATCTAAATCTCTCCATATTCCTACTTTTGAAGTCTACTAACTGAATCCAGTCAACATTTAAATAAATTACCGAACCGAATTATAAAAGTTTGATGTATTAATTATAAGAAAATTGAAGTTTGTGTTCCTTATTCGGTTTTTGGTTTTTGGTATTTTTGCGACGGCGATTCCACCATCGGCTCATAGTGGTTTATAAAAACAAGCCTGTTAGTTTGAAACACAATAACGACACAATCTCAGAGAT
This sequence comes from Rhamnusium bicolor, assembly GCA_029963845.1. Classification (NCBI taxonomy): domain Eukaryota; kingdom Metazoa; phylum Arthropoda; class Insecta; order Coleoptera; family Cerambycidae; genus Rhamnusium; species Rhamnusium bicolor. Next base: position 151,709 of record JANEYF010003975.1, on the reverse strand, counting down.
CGATTAGGACATTGCCAAGCCGCTGAAAGACACCATATTGAGTACTTATTACATTAATGTAAAAGTTTATAATGCAGGAAGCATTATAGTTCCGGGTTTTAATCAAAATACATGCATAAAATGTAACGTTGCCGATTATATGGCGAGCGAATTTTATTTTTCAAAAATATGCATTTCTTGAAAAAAATACTTTAAAGCCATATAAAAATGTTATATCATCGTAGAGCAAACAATGTGCTCTTACAAAAAAAAAACAAAATAAAACGTGGTTGCCATTTCAAGAATATCCATGACGCCATAAGACAAAAACAATCAGAGAAACAAATACTTGTGAACAATTCACAGCATCAAACAGATTTCTTTTTGCTGATTTGCCACAAAATTATTATGAGATTTCGTCTTATTTGACTTTCAAGCAACCATTAATGTGTTCTTTAAATTAATTTTTATAGCTTTCTTAATTACATCATATTTCCTACGGGTTTTTAATGACAAGGCCTGTTAATGACGCCTAAGAAGAATAATAGAATAATAATAATTACGTTCACCTATAATCATAGATCCTAAATCAGATTATGTCGCTTTATGAATCATGATATAAGAAAATAAAAGATTTTAGTATGTGTAAGATAACACGTTTATTCCTAAGACAAAGGAATATTTTGAACAATAATTAACTGTACTTCTGTAAGTTAACAGCGGGTAATTATTTGAACTAGTTAAAATTTTAAACAGCGAAATACGATATAAGTACGGAGGCAAACTCTCCCTTGTAGTTTTGTAATTATTATTTAATTACTTGTAAAAGCTAAGCGCCTCACTATTTTCAAAAAATAAACAATCAGTGATTATATTTCCTAGTATTGGTACCGATGATACATGCTGGAGTATCTAGTTGATAATATCGTGACGCAGATTTTCGGGTCGAATCCAACAACCGAAAACAATTTTTAATGAAAATGCCCCCCAAGATGTTTCTAAATATCAGCCAATCTTGGTGAAGGGTACACTTACCGTGATATTATGTCTATATTTAAGAGTCTAGCTCTAAAATGCACAACTTAAAAAAAATGGTTTTCCTCCAAAGAAAAATTTCAAACAGATCAGATGAATAACTATTAATGAAAATTATTGTGGTTCTAATTTCGTATTTTTTACGTGACTGTATTCAAACTATAAATCGCTAACAGTAGGGTATTAATGGCGGTGGTGGTTCTCCCCCCATCACATGTAGTGGGGGGGTAATTATAGGGAGTAATTAGAGTGCGGGGGTAATTAGAAGGCGTAATTAGAGGGGGTAATTAGAGGGGGTAATTAGAGTGCGGGGGTAATTAAAGCGGAGATAATTAGAAGGTAATTACAGGAGTACTTAGAGGAAGGTAATTATAGTCGTGGGTAATGAGAGCGGTGGGTGGTAATTAGAGTAGGAGGTAATTATAGTGGTGGAGGGTAATTAGAATGTTGGGAGGTATGCACGAGGGTGAGATATGTTGGTAGTGAGGCAGTTTTATTACTATAAAGGAGATGCGATATCATGGTAAAATCATACCTATCGTGAATCGCCTACAGTTAGCAAGTTTTAGTATCGTGAATTACCTATAGTTAACAAATAAGTGTAGCGCAGTGATCAGAAGTTAAAGTTCAAGTGAGTAATATCTTATATTACTTTTTGTAATTCTTTCATTGTACCCATTTAATTGTGCCCATTTTAATTATGGCTATTTCTGATATCGACATATCTGAGCTTAATGAGCTTATAAGACATGATACACAGGTTTTAGAGCAAAATCCTATTTCATCGTTAATTGAAAATAAGGTCTATATTATAAAAAACATGTCAATGGTGAATTCGAGGTTTGGAAAATCAATTTTAGTAATTTTGTTTGACGAAAGTACAACTACAACATTTAAAACATTTTTAGCAAAACGAATCACAGAAGTTATACGTATAGAGACTATCGATACGATAAATTCATGTAGTGATAAATACACATTGACATATTTAGGTCAGGGTCCTCCCGTATTTGCAGGTGCAAAACCTACTTTTTTAATAGAATTCAGTATTAATCAATAATCAAAGTAGTTGTATTAGTATTTTAGCTAGGCGTTAGTTAAACGTAGATAGTTAAGGAGATAGAGTGAAAGAACTATTCAGGTAATATAAGATGTAATACTATTAGATCACGTGTTAGCTTACAATGAATCAGCGTTGATTCTACTAGGTGATAATATATTGATTTTGTATAACATATTTTAATAGCACACCAGTAGGACCCATGTAAGTCGTTTAATAAAATGATAATTTTCAGGTTCTTAGTTTGCTTATTTAAATTTTAGGTAAGCGGCAATATGTGGATGCAATATTCAGCTGAATGTTGGACAAAAGCTATCCAAACATTATCTTCCCAATTAAATGATCTAAGTATGGATTCGCTGCATGCTGCGAATTATGATTTAAATTATTATTTCGATGATGGTGAGTGCCGACGTCTCATAGAAGATTTTGATATATACAATGATGGTGCAAAGCTATGTCACAAGTACTATAATGGTATTCTAAATTTAGAAGAATTTTGTGAGTAAATGGTTGAAATGAATTTAAAACGGTTTCTGTATACAATAGACAAATACCTACCTAATAAACTTATTGAAAAATATCAACTTGACCAATCTGATGATGATGATGATGACGACGATGATGATGATGATGATGATGCACATGATTAAATTCTATTTATTCATATTGTTATACCATTTTACTATAAAATATGTAAATAGCATATGTAATAACAATAAAAACAAAAAAATCACTTTTATTTTCTTCACTATTTTCAAATTAAAATAAAACACATAATCAGAAAATACATATTAGTTTTATTACCTATTTGGTTACATCAGTAAATTAATACCTCAAAATATTACTAATCGTTAAGTAAGCACATATTGTACATTTAAATCTACAATACGTCTATTAATAAAATGAACATTTGCTAAAGTGACAATAGGGATTTTTCACTTGGTGCGAACAAAACCGCTCTGAACTGAACCATCTAGGGCACTGTATGTTAAATAAGTGTCATGAAGTATGAGAGCATACACTAGAGTTTGTTCAGGGAACTTCGTTTTACGGGTTTCAAACTCTATTTTTATATCTGCTAACCAACTTACCCAGCAATGCCATTTAACGAGTAACCTGATGTCAAAATTGTGTATATGTCAACATTTAGCTATTCTGTTGGAAATGTAGAGATTTTACATTATGTATGTACATACATGTTGAAAATGTTAGGTGTTTGTAACGATATCAAAACTGCTGCTATTGTTTTATAAGTCATTCTGAAAAAAATTACCAGACTCATTGATTGCGATGAACTGAATCTATATAAAAAACGTCTAGGCCATCCAAAGGCACTGATAGTTGTTCAATAGAAACACATTCTTATTGTCAGTGAAGACAACGAAACCATTTGCATTGGACGACTTCGAGTTAATTCTTGAAGATTATTGTAATAACGTGTGAGAGAAGATACCGGATTTCTTGAAAACTGTCTCTAGAGTAATGAGTCTACAAACATTTGTTCAAGAGAGTATCATAAATACTCACAATCTTCTCCAGTCAGATCTGACGAAATTCCATCTGCATTCAAATAGAAAACGATCGTTTCAGGAGCAGTGGGTTCTAAATATTTCTGTCAGATTATTAAATAATATCATAACTGGTCTGCATGTTAGGCCTACTCGTCTTACTTGGATATTATATTTGGTACTTTCGGCACATTTGCAGGTAGTAGAATGTTGCACCACTCAGAAGGCTAAATTTATAATACCAACAGGATGGAAGAACCAAGACAGTTGAGTGTGGATATTTTTTAACCAGTTTTCTTGCTCATTGGATGAAGATGTCGGCCAATTGCATAGTTTCCTCCATCACCTGATCTCAACCCACTTGATTTACATTTCTGGGAACCCATTAACGAGCAGTTTTATGCTAAACCAGTTGACAATCATGATGTAATAGTTTTTTGCGTTCATGCAGTTGTGGTTTTAATAAATGCAGACATGTCCCACTCTATTCTAGTGCCATTTATGCGCCACGCAGACATTTGTATCGAACGTGAAGATAATATATCTGACCCCCAAAGTTTTGTCTTCATTTTGTAATAAATTTCATTTCGATTTATATTTAGTTGTTAAATCGACACCCAAAGGGACAAACATTACTTATAAGACACAGGGTATATGCAGAAAGTGCACATATGTACCTTTAGAATCAGTACCTTGCTTACATTTCATTATTTTTTTGTAAATAAAACTCTGAAAAAAAAAAATTATTGCACGAATAAGAATGTAGAAAATGGATTTATAGTCTGCTGTTATAAATCAATTGATATGATCGCTAGATCTATTCAAATAAAATGAATATGCCTCCATCTCGCTCTTGATGAAAGAATATGAGTTAAATTTATTATAATATAATGGACGATAGTCCACGTGACCCGAAAACTACCAATAATGAATGGGCGCGTCATCAAGTGAGGCTATAATGAAGGAAGTCAATCATTATTTTTTTGTTACTTTATCCAAATGGTGTCATTTCGTTTTTTTATTATTATTAATTTATACTCTAAAACACACGATATTTCAGTGTATCTAATCCCTTTTTTTCGTAACTCAAATTGCTCTAAAAAAAAAAAAAATAAATGTGCCCAATTTCTGTTGCAGGATTGTGTTGTAAACTTCATGCGTTTCAAATATATTAACATGACAATCATGATACAAATACAAAGGATATATTTTCTTATTATAATAAAACTATCCTTGTATTTTTCACACTTCTAAATTCGACCCTAAAATAGTCAATATTTTTAGCAAAGAACTCTTGAATCATAATATAATTCACTTCTGGCAAATGTTCCCTACAAGTTTTGATAAATTTAAGCTCCATCACAAACAGAAAACATAAAAAACTTTTTATTATTAATAATAACAATAATAAACACCACAGAAATTAGACAATGATAAGAATGAAAAGAATCCGTCAATGGCATCACTGGCTGCCAAACACTACTGTCATTTTTACTCTCTCTCTCTCTCTCTCTCTTTCTCTCTTTGATATGTACCTATTTCAGAATATTTCCAATATGAAAATGTAAAATATCTTTACTTTTAGTCTTCTTTTAGTTATAAACTGTGATGTAAACATTTTAAAAATTATAAATTTATTATAATGATTTACAAATAAATAACGTGTTATAAAATAATTATTTTAATATATTTAACGTTATGCCTATACAAGGTGTTTCAGGTATGTGGTCATTAATTTCTAGGGGTGATTCTACATAAAAAAATATGAAAAAAAAGTTCATATAAACATGGGTCCGAAAATCCCTCCTAAAGGCGCTGGGAGCCTCTTGAAGGGGGCACCCAAAATTGACATTTTATTTAATATCTCAGGAACGCTTTGAGCTACAGTGACTAGTTTTTTGCACGTGATTCGACATCAATAAAGGTCATTATCTGATGTTATTCCCCAAGGGTAAATTCAATTGGAAAGTGGGGACTTACTTCTCCCCTCAATTTTTTTAATGTGAATTTTTTGTGAATGTCTCATCGGAATATGATGCCTTGGCTATAAATACACAAAAAAGGTTTTCTTGTTGTAACGCCGTAGGACCAACCAGTTTCCAGAAATTTGAATATAAAGAAACGCATGCATTACCTAGGATTCAAAAATAAGGATAATGATTTCTCGCTCTTCTGCATAATTTAATAAGAATAAGAATCGTAGGCAGTCAATTTTTTTAAAATAATAAATCTGTATTACCTGACACAGAGAAGTACCAATAGGTTTGGTTGTAGACTTACCAATGAAAAAAGAACAAATATTAGTGAAATTGCATTTATTATTCTCTTGAATAAACTAAGTAAAAATAACAAATTACTAATAAATTAAAGGACTCAACAGGTTTTAAAGATTAACAAATTAAATTAAAAGTTCAAAATGGGCGCCATTTATTTCCACACAAGCTGCTAGATGACGATTCAATGAAGCAAAGACCCGTTGAAAAATTCCTGGCGTGTTCCTGATAATTTCGCAACCCACTGATACACGTTCACGTAACTTCAAGATTTGTCACAGGAGTTGAATAGACAAGGCTTTTCAAATAACCCCAGAAAAAATGGTCAAGATGATTTAGGTCGGTGGATCGGGGGGGGCCAAGCTACTGGACCGTTTCTGCCAATACATCTATTGGGATAAGCTTCATTTAAACAATTTCGAACAACTATTCTAAAATGGGAACGTAAACCATCGCGCATGAACCACATTGTCCTTCTGGTCTCATACGACACATTGTCCAAGAGATCTATTAAATTGTTTGTTAAAAAATCTAGATAATTTAACCCATTCAATCTATTAGGTAAACCAAATGGTCCTAATAATCTGTTGCCAAGTATACGTGCCCAAACGTTGAAGGTAAATTTTTATTGGTGCCTGGACTCAAAGAAAGCATGAGGAGTTTCTTCTGCCCATGTGTGATTATTGTGAAAGTTGACTACACCATCCCGCGTAAACCCCGCTTCGTCTGTAAACAAAATGTTTTGAATAAATTCAGCATTTCTTTCACAATGTCGTGCAAGCCATCAACATAAGGCCTCCCTTCTTGGTAGATCTTCTGGTTTGAGCGCTTGCACCCTTTGCATATGGTAGGGATGCAGTAATTGTTCATGTAACATTCTCCAAACAGACTTTGCCGACACACTTTCCTGTAACGCTAGCCTTCTCGTACTGATTTGGGGATTCGCATTTACTGCATTTAATATTGCTTCTTCTGTTTCTGGGGTCCTTACATAACGATCTGGGCTGGAATTCTCCTTGTCTGAATCGAACTTACCCCTTTCTCGTAACGAACGATCTACACTTACAAAAAATCTTTCGCACGGTATTCTTCTATTTGGGAAAGCTTCTTCGTACAATCTTCTTGATTCGGCAGCATTACCCCAGGCTCGACCGTAGAATAAATGAATATCAGCTCATATTAAATAAAAATTGAAATTTTCTTATAAAAGACTGCGCAATGAGAACCTTAACTTTTATGTCATTAATGACAATTCGATATCGGAAACCAATAACAACCAAACAAGTAAGTAATAAAAAGCCAAGTAAGTTGATCATTGGCAAGAAGTTTTTACAAATAAAAAAATACGGTGTGAATTTTTAAAAGTGCAGATCGAAAGATGACCTTCTGTCCATGCTACTTGCGAATATGTGAATAAAAATAATGAAATCATTGAAAAAATTCTGGTTACGCAAAAAGACTGGAAAAATTCCTTTATGTTCAAATTTCTGGAAACTGGTTGGTCCTACGGCGTTACAATAAGAAAACCTTTTCTGTGTATTTAAATAAAATGTCAATTTTGGGTGCCCCTTTCAGAGGCCCGCAGCGCCCATAGGAGGGATTTTCGGACCCAAGTTTATATGAACTTTTTTTCATATTTTTTTATGTAGAATCACCCCTAGAAATTAATGACCGCATACCTGAAACACCCTGTATAATATATTTTTGAAATAATTGTTTATTTTCATCAAACATATCTACTGTAAACAACCATATTGTGACAAACATCAAATTATTTGTACACTAGACTATATATGCATGCATACAAGTATCTTTACAATGTTCTAGCCACTTAATTTTTAATGTATCTTAAAACTTGGGGAATTTGCGATTTTCTAAAAAGTTTAAATACCTGTGTGTGATACACCGAGAAGATTATCTTAATCAGTTGGCTTTATTTAAATTATGTGAGCGCAAACAAATAAAATAGTCAGTGTTTAAACTTTGAGAAACCCACATATATTTTATTTAAACATCAGTGTACTGTTAGCTGAGTAATTTATTGCCTATTTAATGAAATGAAATAAAAAATAAAGCAATTGTATTATTGTATCAGATTTTTTAGTTGCGCAACGAAAACGTTGTGTTATACTTGAATTACTTGAATAATGTATGTAAATAAGGAAATCTTATCTTCGTTAATTCGGTTAACGTAGTAGTTAAACTTTAAAGGAAGACAATATGTTATTATTTCCTAAGAATACATTGGTTTAATGGAGTTTTGGACTTACCTTACGCAATTTTTGACACTGGAACTAGGATAATTGTATTCCAACAAACGATGAAGAGACATTTTTAAATATGTATTTTTATAATTTACAATAGGGCCTGCTCGCGTCTCCGTCTTTCTCAAGGGATGTAAAACTGTGAGTTCTTTCGCAAAACAAAAGCTGAAAATTACGTGAAAACTGAAGAATCTTCTCACGGTATACCAAGACCTAGGATAAAGGTTCCTTTCCTTCATTCCTCTCCCAATTTTTTCTGCAGATTTGTAGCTCATTCAATAATGAACATGGGGAAATATTTCATCAAGATATATCTGCAATGGAAAATGTTACCAAGGAAAGTGGAACTGCGCTATGATGGCTGACTACTGAACGTGACCGAGGTTCTCCAGATATGGAATACAGCAATCAATAAAAGAAAAACGCAAGATTTAGACCTATAAAATTAATTACTTATCCTGATGTCGCTTTTTCTGAAGGAATAACCGATAACGCTTCTCCTGAAGGAACAAGTGATATCGCTTCTGAGGAAATAAGCGATGTCGTTTGTTCTAAAGAAGTAAACGACGTCTCCTGATGGGGTTAGACATTCAGTTTCAAAACAAGGGCAAAGTCTTCTTTATTGCTTATTTTTTAATCCATGATTAAATAGAAAAATTGTTTATGGAAGAAACAAAAAGATATTGAGACTTATGTTTAAAGAAAGGTAAACATCTCCAGCTCAATCTAGACGTCCCAAAATAATCTATACCTCTGAATATGTAATTTTGCAGCATGAAGAATGAACGAAGATAGGATAACAATGTCATGGAAATAAATAGAGAACCTGATCTAATAAGTTTCTAGTCAGTAAGAAAAATTGCGAAGGAAGAATAGAATTTAAAAAGTTTTAATCAAATCTCAGTACAGTAATCAATACTCTCATTAGTCAGTTTAGTCTAAGTCGGAGAAGAGTGCTGAGCAGGAGATCAGAGCTCGTTAGGGCCAATCTAACCGGAAAAACCCAAGTAGTTCTGTAAAATTGTAAAATGGTTAACCCAACCGAATAGTGTCATAAACAGATAGAAATCTAAGTAAAGTGTAAAGTGGTCATTCTAATTAGTACCATAAACAAAAATCTATGAACATGGTAAAACATATGGAGCAACTAAATAAGGGATAAATAATGTGCATGACATGCGTTCAGAGTATAGAAATTGGTACAATCTCAGTTACTTGCAACTAATCAAAAAAAGAAAGAGAAAAAAATTAATCCATAAACCCATAAAATAAAATGATCAACACACAGGCATATATAACAAACCAATTAATATACGAAGAAATCTTGAAAAACAAAAGTGAACTAAAATGCACAGTTGAGGTTAGTGGAAAACCCCTCTTACAAAAAATAGAGGAACTAAATAATAAAGTAAACATTCTCGAAAAGAAAAACTCCGATCTCAAAAATAAAATAGAATTGTTGGAAACGAGAGAAAGGAAAAATAATATAATCATATTTGGTTTAAAAAGAATAGGAGAAGCAATATCACCGCAATTTATTTGTGAAAAATTTAAACAACTACTTGATGTGGATGTAAAAGAATCTGACTTCAACGATCTGTACCCCTTAGGAAAATCAGCAACTATCCAATGAAAGTAGAGTTTTCGACACATCAAACGAAAAAGACTGTACTGCAAATATGTCCAAAATTAAAGGGAACAAGTATTTCCATAACTCAGGATCTAAACCCCAAACAACGACAAGAGAACCAAATACTGAGAAAACACTAATACCTAGCCAGACAAAATAAAAGCATATGTTATATTAAGAAGAATAAGCTTTTTTGTTGATGGACAAGCCTTTACCAAGGAAGAACTAGAAACTGAAATTACCATAGAAAACAACAGTTAATATCAAATAAATAGTGCCCCTACTACTTCAAACCGACAAGAAATCAAAATAAGGTTACCAAAAATACAAAATTACAGGGTATATGAAATCATTAGGTATTTTTTTTTATTATTTGACTTAGAAAAAACTAATTTTGGCGTTCTCCTCTGCTTGCCTTAAAATTTAAAAACCATAAATAAAAATCTGTGATGTGACTTCCAGTATAGCCGATATTAAATTTTATTTTCAAAAATTTTCCAAAAATGGCTTTATTTGTTAATATTTGAAAAGGCGTCATTAAGAAATATATTTTTTTTATAGATTCTTTTATGTTCTATAAATTTACTCTCTATTTGTTTCGAGAATTAGGTGGTGTTTGAGCAAATAGCATTTGTTTGTTCCTTTTTTGCTAGAAACATTGATGCCATGATTATAGTTTATGGTATTTTAATTACACTTCTGCAATTTCTGCGGAGTTAACCACACTATTTTTGTAATATTACTTTCAAAATTGTTTTATGCTATAACAATACTACTTCTCAACTTTTCCACTGCCATCAATTTTATACCCCTGATGATGGCGTAAGTAGAAACTAATCTGATCTGGTAGGCAAAATCATATGCAAAAACAAATATGAGCTATTTTTCAACAATTTTCTTCCTTTCTAATAATTATTTATTGTATTACAGGGATGTGGTCAGTAATATAATTTAAAATATATATTTATCTTATTTCTAACAACTCCAGATTGTTGACGTTCGAAGACATCATTTTCAACATTTTATTTGAAAATATTAGAATTTTTATTTACAATATAGTTGGATTGGAAAAAAATATTTTTTTTAACTTCATTGTTTTTGTTCTACAAATTGTACCCGAAATCCAAGTAATAATCAAAAGCGTATGAAATATAAGTACAAACAAGTATTTTTCATAGTATTTTTGGATTCCCATCCTGTAGCATAATGAATTTTGCAATCATAGTACTAATAGTTAAATAATTGAATAAACTGTTAAAAATCAGGCAAGTTCATGAAACGTCGTTGAAAGAAGGTTACTTTGATTGATTAGGGGCTTGCACCAGGCTTTTACTTCGATCATGGGAAGGCAGTTATCAATAATCCCTGACGCAAGTTATCATTATAATCATATTAAGACGCTTTGGCAATACCCGAACCCATAATATTATTGATTGTTTTGTTCTCCGTAGTGAAAAATCAACCAAATTACAGGCAAGGAATGAAGGTTGTATGTATAGGGTGTGATTTTCGTTGTTGTATTTAAAATACATATATTTTTTGTGCGTTCTGAAGAAATTATATGGAAATCATTATTTCTATTCTACGTTTTAATGACATAGTATATGCTATTTTTGTTTCATTTTAGTATTTTACGTTTATATATATTTATGGTGTTTTTATTTTCTTGTAAATTGTTTTGTCTTTTATAAAAAAAAAACGTGTTTGGTATAATCTGTAACTGCAATCGATAATGCTAGTTACCACTCCAGGCAGGTTTTGCGAACACCTACATCTTACTGACGGAAAGCTATTATATTTAATTTAATTTTAAAAACGTCAAAATTTCCAAGCACATGGAAAGTTTCACGACTCTGCCCTTTTTTTAAAAAATGGGAGTAGGGATGATGTTTGCAACTATCGCCCTATTGTCTTTTTATGTAATTTTTGTAAGGTTTTTGAGATTCTTTTACACTGTTATATATATGATCATGTAAAAATATAATTGATGTAAATTCTAGATCAACTACAACTAATTTGGTCTGTATAATGCAATACATCTCAGACATCTTAAATAATCAAGACCAAGTTAATGTTGTTTATATGGATTTTTCCAAGGCCTTTGATTGCCTAGACCATACAATTTTAATAAATCGCTTAGGCCAATATGGAATATCGTCAGATGTCATAAATCTATTTAGATGTTATTACTCCAAGAGAGTACAATATGTGCAGTATCATGGCTATAAATCTAACAATATACATGTACTGTCAGGGGTCCCGCAAGGCTTCATTCATGGTCCTCTTTTATTTAATATATTTATAGATGACATAACATCCTCTCTCAATATCGGTTTTCTAATGTATGCTGACGACATAAAATTTTATTCTAAAATCGACTGATATGATGAGTATGCTTGGCTACAGGATGTATTAAAACAAGTTAGTGATTAGTGTATTGCCAATAATCTACCCTTAACATTAAGAAAAGCAATGTGATGTCGCAGTAGGCAACTAAATCCTCTAGTCTTTGCTTATCAAATGGACAATGTGTGCTTGGCTTGTCCCTTCTTTATAAAAGATCTTGGAATTATATTTGACAGTAAACTGTCTTTTAATGAACATGTTAATATCACACTAAAAATAGCCTATAAAAATCTTGGATTTGTAATAAGAAATAGTAAAGATTTTGCTGACTCTAGCACAGTGATACTCTTGTATAACGCATTCATAAGGTTACACCTGGAATATGCCTCCATAGTATGGTGTCCAACATATGCAGCATATACAGACAGTATCGAAAACATTCAACGTAAATTTCTCAAGTATATGTATTTTAAGGATAATAGAATTTACCCGAATATTGATTTTTCCTATGATTTGCTTTTAAATTTATATAATTATGTGTCACTAAAGGAAAGAAGATCCATGCCCTCTTATCATTTTTCTGCACAAATTAATTAAATATGATTTTGATTGTCCACAAGTCCTCCAACAACTTGTCTTTAACAAGATTAGCTTCGCGTTCTCCTGAAACATTTCATCTGCCCACTCCTCGACCTAACCTATTAAAAGCATCATCACTGTTTCTTCAAGCTTGCTCTAATTATTCAGAGGTTAAAGACAATATTGATATTTTCAATTGTAAAATAAAGGAAATTAAGAACAAATTCATAAAAAATTAGCAATATACGTAATAGATATGGACTACTTAGTGTATTAGTTAATAATCTGTTTATTAATTCCTTTTTCGTTTTTCCTCTTTTTTTATTATTATTAGTTTCTAGCCATTAATTGTTTTCAACATAATTTTTTTTAGATTTTGGCTGTCAATCATTTTACTTTCTTATACCTAATATAAGAAAGTATAGTAATCGTGATTTTTTTCCACCTCGAGATTTTGATCGATATATACGTTTTGAACCCTCCTGAATCCATTCTGACTATTTTTCGAATGACGTGCGTGCATGCATGCATGGGTGCGTGGGTGTTTGCGTGCGAGCGTGCGTGCGTGCGTTCGTGCGTGCGTATGTATGTGTGTGTATGTGTATGTATGTGGATGTGTGTATGTGTGTATCCACGATAACTCAAAATTCTCCAATTTGGTAATTAAGATTCTCAACAATATTTTAGGTGAAATATTAAATTTGAAGAATATATCTGATGTGGCCTGCACATAACTTTCTTAAACCAGTATATATCATCCTGATCTAAAAAAATCATTCAATTTAATTCTTCAGTTACCTCAATTAAATTTTAATAGCGTACCTTGTAATGTTCCATTAACATTTTTAAATAACTGATTATCAATGTCGTTCGATACTGTCAATAATAATTCATGTCATATATTTTCATAATTTCTTCTTATTCATATTGACATTTAAATAATTAAATTAGACATTTCAAATGTCAAACTGCTAAATTTTCATTATATGAGTTCAAATGTGTAAAAATTTTTAGTTTACATCAGCTTTATTTAATTACTTGGAAAATATATTTTATTCGCTTGATATATTATAGATTTATAATCTTTCATCAAAAATATATATTTTTTGTGAAGACAAATACAAAAAAGTTTGAGTCACGTGGACCTCCTTTCAGCTGGCCAATTTTGCTCGTCACCGAATTTTCCATTGTCTTTGGCCTTTAGAACAAGTTACCAAGTTTGAAAACTTTATGTAAAAAACTGTTGTTGCTGTCGTGATACTACAGACATGCGGACAGATTTTTTTCCATAAAATGTTTTTTTCATTGTAATTCATCGAGGTTCGTCCAGAAATGCAATCAAAGTTTTTTGTTTCTTTTTCCCCGAAATTCTACATTTCTTCTTTCATTCATTCAGTATGTCTCTTCTAGTGGTACCACATTCACCAAATTCAATGTGTCACCTAAAATGTTGTTGAAAATTTTAATTGCCAAATTTGGGCAATCTCCCATTACTATTTTTGAGCTATCGCGGATACACACATACACATACATATCCACACACATGCACCGACATCATTAGGAAAATAGAAATGGATTCAGGAGGGTTCAAAACGTATATATCAATCAGAATATCGAAGTGGAAAAAAATTACGATTACTATACTTCCTTATATTAGGTATAAGGAAGTAAAAAGTTACAATTTCGGGAAAAAAAAAGTTTTATTCCATTTCTGGACGAATCTCGACAAATTATAATGAAAAAACATAACTTTATAAAAAATCTGTCCGCATGTTTGTAGTATTGCGATAGCAGCCACTGTTTTTAGATATAGTTTTCAAATTTGGTACATATGTTCTAAAGGCCAAAGACAATCATAAATTCTGTGATGAGCAAAAGTGGCCAGCTGAAAGGAGATCCATAGGACCCAAACTTTTTTGTATTTGACTACAAAAAAATATATTTTTGATGAAAGATTGTATATCATGTCTACTATATCAAGCGAAAATAATATATTTTCCATGTACAATAAAGCTGATGTAAACTGAACAATTTTGTACACATTTGATCTCATAAAATGGGGTTAGGATACATTTGGCAGTTTGACATTTGAAACGTATAAATTAGGCACAAAAATGTCAATGTCAGTATGAAGAAATTTTTAAAATATGTGACATGAAGTATTATTGACAGTATCTACTGACGCTGAAAATTAATTATTTAAAAATTTTAATGAAACATTTCAGGCTACCCTATTAAAAGTTAATTGAGGTAAGTGAAGAATTTAATAGAATGATTTTTTATTATCAGGATGATATACACTGGTATAAGATAATTATGTGCTGTCCAAATCAGATATTTGTATTATGTTTTATAAAATAATGTATTTAAATGTTGATCTAATATTGTTTAGCTATCGGCAGATATTTGCTGCACTATTTTGTTTATAGTTTGTGTTCCTATCCCGTAATTGGTAACCACGTTACTGTGAGATAGTGTAGTTAAATGAATAAATATATATAAATAAATAATTCAATGGCTATCCAAATAAATATTGTTTTTGAAACAAATGGGAACTTTTGTCGATTTTCAATATTAATAAACACCCTTATTATTATTATTATTATTATTATTATTTGTAAATTTCTTGTCGAGTTAATATCACCCTTATTTCATTTAGTAGGAGGTAATATAAAAAATTTGAAATATGACAATCATGCACTTATTCATTCGAACTATCCACCTAAAAAATTAAAATCTCTTATTAATGTCAAACTTCAAATAAAATCATGTGTTCAGTAAAAAGAAAAAAATACAAAAGTCTCGAGTCTTAATTTTGACAATCAATTGAATTGAATCAATTCAATAAATCCGTCCAATATCCTAAAAAATCACCGTGGGAAACTCCTACGAAAGCATAAACATAAAAAAGAAAGATCAAGAAGCCCTCAAAATCAAATTCCAATAAATATCCGAACTGAATGGACTCAATCGACATAAATTCAGTCAGATATCAACAGGTGGTAGAATTTTAGGTACCAGGGTGTATTTTTAAAGGACGCGACACAAGACTTCGTATAAACAACCTGTGTAAAGTCATTGTCTAAGTTACGCAGTTGGTTGAAAATACCAGACGTTTTTTCAATGAATCGTTTTAGATATTAATAGAATATACAAAAAGGTTGTATAGTTTAGAAATAAACAAAATGTTAGAAAAATAAAATCAAAAATTTAACATAGTATAGTCGATAAAGCAAAAGAAATTGTTCGATCGGTATCTACAGGGTGTCTCGCAAAAACGCCGCAAACATAACGCCGTTATTTCTTTTCCGATTTGAAAAAACAAAAAAACAAAATCAATGCTTCTACAAATACTACAAATTGGCACTAATTTTTTTTCAAAATCAACCGCATTGTCAGGCGATAGTCAACTTTTTTCTTCAAATGAAGGGCTATATATTTTTTTTACTTAGTCTGGTAGAGATTTTTTTTCTGAATTCAACGATGTATCACAACTTGATTTTCGTGAAATGTTAGTTGGAAAAAAAGTAAGTAAATGTTTTAATTTGGGCTTCTAATAAAATTACCCAGTGTGCCATGGAAAACAATTAAATCAACAAACCGACGCAAAATGTCATTTGAGCTTCTACATTAATCTCGTATTACCAAGTGTGCCATGGAAAACAAAGAAGTCAACAAATTGACAAATGTCATTTACGCCTTCAGTGTTATAAATTATTGTTGCCTATAATTTATTGTTTTTTTGTGAAATAACTAATAAAATAACCATGAATAACAGTGAACTGACCGACATGCTGCAAGTATACTTCGAATTCTATAAAAATAGGAACCTAGCGGTGCATCTTTACATGACTCTCTTTCCGAATAGAGTTATTTAGGTGGGTACCTACTCTTGAAATTTTCTCATTTTTATTCTGATTTCATATTAAATAATATATGAAAACAAAGAATGTTTCAGTATAAAATTCGCCAAAAGTGTGACAAAAAAAAAAACAAATACACAGTTTAGATCACTTCTGTATGTAGTTTCATAATTTTGTACCAGAATTTGAAAAATATACACAATCACAGGGTGAACTTTTCCATACGAGCATTAAAAATTAAAATTACTTAATCCGGCCCTGTAATTTTCTAGCTTTGATTAGGCACATAAATAGACCATTAGTAGTATACTACACACACACAGTACGAGCTAATTCTGACAAGTAGTTGAAAAGATACAACATAAATAAATGTTGGGCAAAACTAATGAATTACCCTGTAGCACAGTAAAAAAAGGTCTCAGACATTTTTCAGTGACCATTTCTAGTTCGTTCTAGTGAACTCTAACTACCATAACAGTATGTCGCTTTCCTCGTGAATCACCCTGTATAGAGTTAGTCCTAAATTGAGAGATGTAATTAAATAAGTATTTGAGTCTGTCCAAATACTAGTATCATAACAGATATAGTTAATCCTGATCTGTGTAATCGTAAATTGAAAGACAATCACTATTTTATGCTGGAAGTTATCTTCAGTCATTAAGCGCGTCGTTGCATCACTTTGACAGTGACAGACATCAAGTATAAGTTAAACTCAGTCATCATAATTTTGCCCAACCATTGATAGTGACTGATGTCAAGGAGCATTTGAGGCCAGCCTTAATAATTTTTATTAACTGTCACTTTGTCAGTTGTAGATGTCAAGTATCATCTGAATTTTGCCTAGCTGTCACTTTGACAGTGACAGATATCAAGTATCACTTGAGGCCAGTCTTAATAATTTTTATTATTTGTCACTTTGACAGTGACAGATGTAAGTATCATTTGAATTCAGTAGTAATAATTTTGCCTAGCTGTCACTTTGACAGTGACGGATATCAAGTATTATTTGAGCCCAGTCTTAATAATTTTTACTAGCTTTCGCTTTGACAGTGACAGGTGTCAAGTATCATTTGACCTCAACTACAGTAATTCTAATTAACTGTCACTTTGACAGTGACAGACGTAAGTATAGTTTGTCCTTTTGTCAATTGAAATTAATTTTGCTAATTTGCATTAAAAGCGACTACATTCCCACTTTATTAATTCATCACCTTTACCCCGAAATTATCTCCTCCGATTACGTCAATATTAGTTACTCAAATGAATTTAGTGTTCTTTTGTATTTATTGTTGATCTTACAAGTGGAATGTTTGTGTTATTACATCATTGAATAAACCATGTTCAGTTGAAGTGTACTATCTTTAATTTCTTAACGAACCCGTATATAATAATAGTAATAATAATAATAATAAACGTCTTTATTATTTCCAATTACTATAACATAATGTAAAAGAAAGCAAAAAACAATACAGATACAATGTGGGTAATCGAAAACAAAAGGCGAAGTTCAACACATTTAGCGAGAATGCCAATGAGTTGCTCTTCCACTTAACCTAAACTTAGTTGCGCCTTGCTAAAATTTAAATTACCTACTGCAGCACTGATAGTAGACGATATAAAATAAGTGTATTAAACAAAACGTAAGGAACTTTTATTTTTATACTTATAAAATTATTATGTTCTTATTGGTGGTTAGCGAGAAGATATTTTTTAATTTTATTTTGAAATGATGAATATTTTTAGCTTTATATCCTGTGGAATGAAATTATAAAGTTTACAGATATGGTAGCTGAAAGATCTCTTAAAAAATTCTGTTTTAAATTTTGGTGGAGTTAATGTCTTGAATCTAATATTGATGTTGTGGACGTCAGTTCGATCTGCAATTTTTCTGTGTAAATAAGATGGCATTTTACTAATTACAATGTTATGAAAAAGGGTATTAGCATGCATGATTCTACTATTTTCCATATTTAACCAGCCGGCAACTTGTAGTTTATGAGATATTCGTTGTCGCCTTCGTATTCCAAATATAAGTCGTAGACATGTGTTTTAAACGATTTGAATTTTACGTTTATACTGACTGGTTAAGTTAGGACCATACACACTATCCCCATAATTAAAATTTGACAACACCAGTGTTTCACAAAGCATCAATTTTATTTTCACAGTCAAATATTGTCTGTGAGTATAAATTATCTTTAAGGCAAAATATGATCGTTGTATAATACTGTTAATATATTTTTCAAACCTTAAGTTATAATCCATTAACAGCCCCAAATTTTTTGCATGATCAACGGTTTCAAGTGAAGAATTATGAATTTTAATACTAATTGTATCATTCAAAATTTGACGATTAGTTCTATTTCCAAAAGTTACTACATTTGGTTTAATATGGTTTATGATCAGGCAATGATCTGAGGTCGTTTTAACAAA
Source organism: Rhamnusium bicolor (assembly GCA_029963845.1). NCBI lineage: Eukaryota > Metazoa > Arthropoda > Insecta > Coleoptera > Cerambycidae > Rhamnusium > Rhamnusium bicolor. The sequence goes on along the minus strand of JANEYF010003975.1, from coordinate 132,736 downwards.
TGACTCGAGATCACTATTAATTGATGTACAGGCATTATGAAACATATACGGAGGGAAGCTGTAATAGATTTGAGTGTCATCTGCGTAAAAATGAATCTTACAGTGTTGGAGACTGTTTATTGTTGAAAAAATATACAGAAAAGAGTAAAGGACCTAAAATTGATCCTTGTGGTACTCCAGATTTGAGAGTTAGATAACAGGAGCTTTCATCATCAATACAGACTTTCTGTTGCCTATGTTTAAGATAATTTTCCATTAAATTAGCAGAATGTTCAGAAATGCCCATATAATGAAGAATAACTTGTAACAAATCATAATTAATCGTATCAAAAGCTCGACTGAAATCCAACAAATCTAAAACTGTACAATCACCCTGATCAGTGGCCCTAATAATGTCATGTACAACGTGGAATAATGCAGTTAGTTGTGCAGCTGTGCCTTTTTCTGAATCCCGATTGTACTGATGGTAACAAGTCAAATTGTGACCAATGATTTCTCAACTGAACTTCCATTGCTCGTTCTATTATTTTGGAAAGGGTAGGTAATACACTCATAGCCCTAAGATCCTTGTATTCGGAAGGGTTTGATTTTTTTGGCAACACTTTGACTATAGCATTCTTCCACACTGCAGGGTAAACATTTTTCCGTAAACAAAAATTTAATATGTGAGTTATATATTGTACAATAAACGGGCAACATAATTTAATAAGTTTAATATTTAGACTATCACAACCCATTGCATTACTTTTTATACTACATATAGTTTCATATACAAATATATCATTTACTTCTACAAACTTGAATTCACTGTTTATAATACAATTACTTCTATAAAAATTTAAAAGCTCTTCCGGTGGCTCAATAGCAGGGATTGAATTTATGAAGAAATTATTAATTTCATTTACATTCTTTATATTTGTAGGTATTTCATTTATTTCTTCGGATAACATACAATTATTTTTCAAAATTATCCATGCATCATTTGGTTTACAATTATTAAACTGGAAGGTAAAGAACGCCCGCTTTTCTCGTTGAATACTTGTGACGTGCATATTTAAAAATCCTTTGTTAAAAAGCCAGTACATCCATTGGTTCAACATATTTGCTTAAAAATTAGGTCATTGTTTTTGAATATATGATATAATTTTCTTTAAGAACTTTCACTGGTAAACGATTCAACTTTTAAAAATTCTAAGACCTTCCTTCTTATTTTTCAGATTAACACCCCTCAACTTCAACCCTCTTCAAAGCTTTCTTTAAAACTGCCTGACCACCCTCGAATGCCTTTTCAATCGCGGCGAACATTTTAGCACTTGATCGGTTTGCACTGTTTGAATAAGTTGTCAAATTAAAGTGAGGTTGTTCAGGTTGTTTTTTTTGTAGAACGAGATGTCATGTTGCAGATTTACACACGTTTATAAGAATTGATCTCATATAAAAATATTATATTTTGATGTATACATTTTGTGTAGTATTTTTGCATTTAATTAATTTATAATTTATTTTACTCTTTTCCAAATTACCAAATGTTTAAAATTTTTTTGTATTGTGATTCTATTGGAATATAAAAAATAAAGAGGTAAAAGTGTGGCAAAAGTAAATATAGCATTAATTAACTTAAAAAAAAACAATTACCTATAAATGGATAGTCGAAGGTGTGTATAATAATATGCGATTAGTTTCCATATTATATTTTAGTTTTTCTTTATTGTAAATAACTTTACCTTTACATTTGAATTAATTACGAAATTAAATTGAACATTTCTACAGAAAATGAGGCTTTTCAGAAGCTCAGGATACCGCTTGTATAAATTTGCCACAAAAAAACATCTGAGCATCAAGGCGAAAACGAAAACAAAAGCAAGTCGAACGAAACAATCGAGTAATTCAGAACATTGTCGATTCGAATTTGTTTCCCTGGGCGATTTATTCCATTTCTAAGCCCACGCCCTTATATAGTCAATTGAAGAAAATATCTGAAATAAACCCCCATCAAAGCATACTTTGTATGTGTGTGTTGCTTTACAATTAGTGAGATACATTGTTTTCATTTCACCGTACCGATAGGTTATTGCCCGGGGATATTGGTTTAAAATTTCTAAAAGGTATACATATTCAATCTGTATTTAAATTGCTTTTGGTACATTAGCGCAACTTATATATAGGCACGTAATTCGGAAAAAGGGTTTTACTTCTTTTTTAAATACAATATTGGTCTCTCTATTATTAATATGTATAAGATGATAAATATCTGATATTTTATTCGAGGCAATTTAAAGTGGCAGACTATTCAACTAGTTAGTAAATCGGGTAAGGGTCAATCATTACCATTTAAAAAATCAATTGAATATGTGAGAATGAACCGGATATGGCATTAGATATAAACCAGGGCCCATTTAATTCTTAAGAAGACGTGTTTACTATAATATAAGAACCTAAAATACCAAGTTACCATTAAAAATAAACGTTGCATATTAACATAGATCCTAGTCCAGGGCCCATTTCATTCTTAAGAAGACGTGTTTACTATAATATAAGAACCAAAAATACCAAATTACCAAGTATAAAGTATTTTGATTTAGTAAACACTACAAAAACCAGATTTCTGTGTCCAAAAACACGTCTGGTCAAATCGAGGAATCGTTCCATATATTAAAGTCAAACGTACAGATAACTCCACTCCACAAAACAACTTATGTATTGAAAAATTAGCTGTTAAAGACTTAAAAATACAAAATGTGCAAGTTTATGTCGATTTTTGGACGACGATATTAATAGTAACTTAAAATCAATTCTTTAACAAGAGGTGGAGAAAGCGATGAAGAAATGGATTATTCCATTTCCAGATTTAATTGTCAACCAACTTGTCACTGGAGATGAAATGTGGGTTCATTTTTCCTAAATCGAAACAAGACTCGATTCAGTGGCATGTAAGGGCTCCAACCCTCGCAAGAAGGCCACCCTTTCTGCAAGAAAAATAATGGTAACAATTTTTGGGGACTTTCAGGGAATTTTGTATATTCATTATCTAATGTGTGGTAACACAGTAACGGAAGAATATTATTCAGGTATAACTTTTACCGGCTGTTGAGGGCCATATTGTAGAGAAACCAAATGAATATTTTTACAATGGATTAAAGATGTTATCAAAACCTGGATTCAAAAGCAAGGGAACCATATTAAAAAATAATTTTTGTTGCTGCTCTAGTCATTAGATTTCATGCACAAATCGAGAATATAAACACGACCCCTCGCACTTTCTCGGATGATGCTTCAAAAAGATAGTTATGGACATTGATGATGAAAACTCTTGAGCAAAAATAGTACAGTCATCCTTATTTTCTAAGCTGTTTAGTGTAGAGTGCTCAGTAATATGGTGGTATCGATATCTGCGGTGAAAAAAAAATACTTAAACATCATTTATGTTTATCGCGCCATCACCATAACTTTGGCGTTAATTTATTATCAAAATTCAGCTAGTAACGAGTCCTAGCTGTGTGTTAATTTCTTAACAATATTCTGAGGAGTATATTATCGAAATAATAAATTATGTTTGACTAAATATTCCTTTTCTTAAGGATAGAAAAACATTCAGTTTCTATTTACTGGTGCAGGATGACCAAACAGCAGTTAGCGTAGTAATTTTAAAATAATGTCCTAACTATCGTATAATCGGTAATAGTTACATGTACAACATCGAAGGAGAGTAGTATCTAATGCGATGTGAATTACTCTTTTTAACGTGCCGTAGTTGATAAGTCATAGTTAAATCAACAAGCAGGATTATTGTGAATGATTCGTTAAATTGAATATATCTTTATTGCTCACCAACATGTTAATGCACAGATATTCTTGAAGATTGGTAGAGTTTTTAATAATGAACCCAACAGCTCTCAAACAATCAGAGATGAGACTGTTAATTTGATCCACAAATGAAAGTTTATGATGAAACTTTACACCCAGACATCGAAATCTTTCAAGTCTATTTTAGAACTGAATTATTTAATGAGTAGTCAAAAATAATTCGTTCTGTTTTATAAGAAAATATCATTACATTATATTTTGCTAAGTTTAGGGATAATTTATTTGCAATGCACCAATGCTCATAATTACTAAGTCATCTTTTAACGTTTTAGTCACCGGTACATTGATAAATTTTCATGTCGTCTTCATGCAATAAGCAATTTTTCTTCAAATCAAAAACAATATCATTAATAAAGATGTTAAAAATGAGGGGGGGGCCCATGTTGGACCCTTAAGGAACACCGGATGTTGCTGTAATTTGGGCAGACTGGTGGTTAGAACATACAACATATATTGTCTAGAACATATAACATATTGTTTATGATTAGTAAGGAATGACTTAGCAAATTCTAAGAGACCTAATGAGAAACCTAGAGAATGAAGTTTCATAATGAGAATACCGTGGTCCAGTCTGACAAAAGCCTTAGAAAAATCAGTGTATGAAATATCAGTCTAAAGTCCAAAATCAATAGATTCAGCTAAAAATTGTGACAGTTGACAGTAGATTTTCCTTTGATAATCCCATGTTGAAATTGACTCAAGCGATTATGCACATAACAATACGTGTACTCATGTAGCAAGAGTTCAAATATTTTTCAGAAATTGTTGACTATAGTGTTCGGTATGTAGCTTTTAGTATTAGCTCGGTCACCTTTTTTAAAAACAGTTACAATTTTAGACGTTTTCCTTTTACAGTATGTCCCCAGTTAGATTGGATAAGAGGGCAAACATTTTTATTTCTCCTTTTACGCGGAAAATTTATTCTTTATGAAAACTTTTGCTTTTGTTAAGAATATGATTGCCATGGAGTAAGTTAACATGTTATGTACAGGGTATTCAGAAAATTAAAAAAATCTGAAAATTATGTAAGAGTAAACTACGTTCAATTTTAACGATATGACAAACTGTCACTAAGAAAAGTTGTTTGGAATTCAAATTTATGTCAGAATTCCAATTTGTGGATAAAACTACTTGATTCGACTTTTTTTAAAAAAATTTCAGAAGTATCAAGTGTTATTTATCATGCGGTAAAACTTACGGTAAAATAAAATTCATTTTCATTTTACAAGAATTATTAACTGAGACAGCTAATTATACTCGTAATTATATTAAACTACTTTTATTTTTAATAGCATTGAAAAAAATTTATTTGGAAAACTAAAACAAATTTAAAAAAAAATATATTATTCAAACACATCTCTACTGTGATCCACGCCTTTTTGAAGGCGAGTGTTAAGCTCTTTGTAACTATCTCTAACCTCTTGTAAGGATATTGACCGAATAGTTTCCTTAATGTGGTATTTCAATAGATCAGTGTTTTTATCTAAAGGCCTACTGTATACAATTTGTTTCAATCGACCTCACAAATAAAAATCCATGTTTGTTAAATCGGGAAACCTCAGAGGCCATGGAGTTGGACCATACCGACCAATCCATCGGTCGTCAAACTTATTTCGTAACTAGGTTCTAACATTTGCCACAGAATAAGCCGGACAACCATCTTGTTGAAAATAAAATGAATTGGGGTTATCCAACGGTAAATTTTGTAATTCATCACTGAAAAAGTTTGCAGCATATTTAATTGTTGCTGTTACAAGTTATCTTTAAAAAAATATGGCCCTATAATTACATAGTAAGACACTGCGCACCAAACACGTAATTTTTTTTATTTTAAAGTATTGTCGCCTCCATTGTATTCTTAAATTAGGATTATCATCACTTCAATATCGACTATGTTGCGAAGATATAATCCCATTAGTCGAGAAGGTTGATTTATCTGTAAAGATAATTTTTTTATAAAAAATGTTTACTCATGCTTTTAATCCACAAACAAAATAAAGACGTTTTTCTTCGTCGCCTATCTCTAAGGTGTGGTTGAATATCGGTTTTTAAGGATATGTCTTATTGTGTTTTAAAATTTTTTGAATCTGAGATTTCTTAAACACTTCCAAATATTCCACTCGTCTTCTTAATGATAGTCTGGGATGTACCTCTTCTGACTGTAATACTAACAGAATGCTGTCATCATCTTCATCATATTCTTTTAGGTCTTGGTATTTTCAACAACGATCCAGTTCTTAAAAATGTCTGTACTATTTTGTGGCAAGTCGACTGTGCAACACGCACGCATGGGCTTTTTTAAATTAAAATGTTCGATTACTTCCTGATAGCAAGACTCACCAATTTCATAACACTGTATTAGATACATTTTTTACTGTAAAGTTAGCATTTTTACAACAGTTATTAATAATGAAGTAGAAATTGATGTTGTACAGTAACATGACAAATCGAGGATAAATAAAAGTCACTGTTAACCACAAGCCAACTCATTTTCACTTAATTTCTTATACTGGGTGATACAAACCAACTGTACTACTTATTTTTCCTTGGCAATTTCTGTTTCACAGATGATTTTAGCGAACTTTGTGTCAATGGTTAACTGATTAAATAGCCCATAAAAACTGAATATGAGGACAGCCCAAACATCAAAATTCAAGATGGCAGACGCAATTGGATGGAACTGCTTACAGATTTTGAATAAATGAACTTCACTCCACATTTTAAGATTACGATGAGTTATATCGATTTATAAATTTTGAAGATATAGCGAAATCAAAAAATGTATTTGCCATTTTTAAAATCTGGAACAAAAAACAAACTTTGACATTTTACCTTAAAATTCTTTATTTCTCAACCCAGACTAAACAAGACAGATCTAGTGAGTGATAAGTGTATTCCTCTGGTGGTCAGTGCTACTACCCGTCAGACATCAGTATATACTGAATAAGACAACTACTCAGCGAACAAACGCCCGACCTGCGTTGAATTAAATACGCAAATCTTGTTTGGTATCTAAGATAATTTGTCAATTCCTTGCTAGACATAGACCGGTTTCGAACTTGTTATGTTCTCCTCACTATTCCATAAGTAATGGAAAAAACAAATAATAATAGGAAACCAGACTAACCTAAAGCAGACTAAGCAAAACAGACCTAGTGAGTGATAAGTGTATCCCTCTGGTGGTCAGTGCTACTACCCACCAGATATCACTGATATCTTAGTGACGGATAGTTCGTATTGTTGATTGTCATTATTTAAGATGTTATAGTAGTACAGTTGATTTCAATAAAAACTGGTACACTTTCTTTTAGCTATTTAAATCATTCGTTCTTTGATTGATATTAATAATCTTACAAATGTCACTTTGACGTTAATCAGTGGCGTCATTATTAAAAATGGTTCGACATCTAACAGATATTCAAAAATTTCGGATTGTTTCTAAAATTAAAGATAGTTGGTCCATAAGAAGACTTGCTGCTGAATACAATGTGAGTAAAACCACGATAATGATTGTTAAAAAAGCAATGGGAAACCAACCAAATGGTATCCCGTAAAATTGGTTCCGGTAGGCCCAGAAAGAGCAATAATCAATAAGATGAAAATCTTATAAATTACCTAATAGAAAACCCTTTTCAGACTGCAGTAAATGCAATTTCAGAGACAAATTTCCCTGCTGGTATCTACTGCTTGCAGAAGAATAAAACTACAAAGCGACTTGAAGAGTTGTTCAGCGGCTAAAAAATACAAATTTTTAGAAGAAAAGAAGCAGGGTAGGATTATTTTTGCACTCAACTATATAATCAATGATGAAAACTTCTCGGGACAAGTTGTCTTTTCTGACGAAAAGGTTTTTAAATCCTGTAACGATGGACATGTTCGCGTATATAGGCCTCCTTCCACTAGATACGACGAAAAATATACTTTCGATCCACAAATATCAGGAAGGTTTTCAGTCAATGTCTGGGCTTGGATGAGCCTAAATGGGTTAGGTGTGTGTTGGAACAGTGGTGGTCATCTCAATTCCATTAAATATATTGAAATATTAGACAATATTATGTTGCCGTCAGTAATAGAGGTGTTTCCGGAAAATAATTTTATTTTCCAACAAGACAACTGCTCCATACATACGGCCCATCGTGTCAGGCAATGGTTTCTTAATGAAAACATAGAGTTGTTACCGTGGTCATCTAAAAGTCCGGATTTAAATCCAATTGAAAATGTATGGGGACTAATGGTGAAACATATAAGAAAATTATATAACTATCCAAATAATGCCCAAGAATTGGAAGGGATAATTTAAGACGTTTGGGAGAACTTGTCGCAAGAAGTTGACCTTGCAAGAAATCTGATTTTGTCGATGCCTGCAAGACTTCAGGCAGTTTTAGACGCTAATGGAGCAATGACAAAATATTAGTTAATTCTGTATTACGTAATTGAGGTTATATATATATATATATATATATATATATATATATATATATATATATATATATATATATATATATATATATATATATATATATATATATATATATATATATATATATATATATATATATATATATATATATATATATATATATATATATATATATATATATATATATATATATATATATATATATATATATATATATATATATATATATATATATATATATATATATATATATATATATATATATATATATATATATATATATATATATATATATATATATATATATATATATATATATATATATATATATATATATATATATATATATATATATATATATATATATATATATATATATATATATATATTGTAATGAAATCGGTTAATTCGTCACTAAATCTAAGTAGGGTCAAGGATTGAAATTTACAGCAAGGACAACGATAACAAATATCAACTTCTTAAAAAGCTATGCACAACTTACTACTTGAATCCTTGCATAACATTTAGTTGCCGAGGTTTTAACATTCAGTGAAAGAAAGATTTTTATAATTTATTTATATTTTGATTAATTATTATCATGATTTTTACGCCTGCGAGTCTACGTACTGATTGAAATGAACTCGTACAGGTAACAATAAAACTTCCAATTTACTCAAAACTTACTTCCAACCCATAATGTGATTATAATTACAAGGCCTGATAACTCAGATTGAAGTCGACCGGGCCGCCCACAAAAATCAAAAATCTTTACGCTGATGATGCCCGAAGGGCAAATAAGTTATAAATTGACAAAGCAACGAATTACTTACACAGTGGTGCACGTCGAGGGAAGTACCTAATCTGAAATCAAAGACAAATTGTTGATTAGTTTACCTATGTATTATGATGGAATTAAACCGGTTTTTCGTGATGTTTGCTTGTACTCTAATAGATAATTAAACACAAAACATGCCTGAGAGGGCCAACATAGTCTATTATTAATTAAGAAATATAGTTCTTATAGAAGTGGAGTGAAAATCTGATCTTGTTTGTATTCAACATCGTTTTTTTACTGATGTGTTACAATTTTTACCATTAAATATCAAAAAAAAAATTTCACATAAATAAAAATTGTTTTCATAGCACGAACAACATTTTTAACACGCTTTTATTAGCTTCACCTGTATGTTTGCTTGCTTGCTTGCTTGTTTGTTTGTTTGTTTGTAACCGACTCTTTGGACTCGATTTTGACCCACTTTAAACGGACAGATTTAATTGAAACTTTGTACACTTACGAAGAACTGGCAACAATACAATAATTTGATAAGTTTATATCATTATCCTGATCAGAATCGCCAGTCCTTTCCTCACGTATCCTCTGCGTGAGAGTAAAGGCTTAAATATGTAAGTACATGCCGTGATTGTCAGTTAGGTCTACTCAGGCGTGAGTTCAAATCCCATGGCTGAAATAGAAAAATATTTTTTTTTTCAGAAATATCTGTTGGATCGTAATATGTTATAATATCAGCATCAATAAGCAATATAAATAGAGTTTAAAAAAACTAAAAAACACGCTTTTAAAGCACATCAAACTAAAAAGTGAAAAATAATTATTAATATAAACTGAAAACAATAATGAACGAAAAATACTAGTATTATTGTGAAAAAAGCGTGGGTTGCTCGATATACGAAAAATATGGCACAAAGCGCCCCACGCTTTTTTCACAATAATACTAGTATTTTTCGTTCATTATTGTTTTCAGTTTATATTAATAATTATTTTTCACTTTTTTAGTTTGATGTGCTTTAAAAGCGTGTTTTTTAGTTTTTTTAAACTATACTTATTAGTATCTACTTCTCACTACTAAAATGTTATCTTTGCTAAGGGTTTATAATAAACATGCAGGACTTTTTTACATTTAAGTTGTCAAATTGAAATTGGATAGAGGAATGTAGAATTAGAACATTTTCATTGTACAAGGTTGATATTAGTAGAAACATATACAAATAAAAAAAATTAACTTTTATAAATTATTTATCTTTTTCTAGATTACCAACAACTCTAAAAACTTCATCAATTTATTCATTTTATTTGTTTGAAAAGAACTTATTAAATTAATAAAAAGGTACATTTTCTCTAACGAAGTTTTTATTTATTTATTTATTTATTTATTTGATAGTAATGCTAGTAATATACAAAGATACATAGGATTTTTTAGAATATTAATTCAGTTTTTTCAGATAAGCAACATGGCTTTAGAAAAAATAAATCAACTATGTCTGCTCTGGTAACCTTTTTGGACTTTATCTACACAAATATTGACAGTGGTAAAAAAGTTGTTGCGTTATTTATTGATTTCTCTAAGGCATTTGATTGCGTAAATCATGAAATTATTTTAAATACTTTACAAAATTACGGGATACGTGGAAAATGTAACGACTTATTAAAATCTTATTTAAGCAACAGAAAACAATATGTTAACTTTTTTGATACTGACTCGGAATTTCAATCAACAAACACGGGGGTTCCTCAAGGTAGTGTATTAGGGCCACTACTTTTCCTTCTCTATATTAATGACTTAGATGAGTGTATATCAGACTTTTTTTTGTGCGTTTGCTTATGATATCTCCATTGCTGTGTGTGACGAAAATATAGAGTTTCTCATTGAGAAATTAAACATTACTTTAAATAACATAAACAACTATTTTGTCAATAAAAAATTAGTAATGAACCAAGAAAAAAACAGTCTCTATACAATTCCATCCTGTCCGGGCTCATTTTACCTCAAGTTTACTTTTAAAGTTAAATAGGAAATCAATACAGCAGATGGATTCTTTTAAACTTTTAGGTATCTATATTATAGATATAGCGCTTGACTGGAAATCTCATGTCTCTTACATTTTCAATAAGTGTGCAAGTAACTGTTTTGCGCTTAAAAGATTACGTCTCATAACTAATTTAAATCTTGTAAAGATATTTTATTTTGCAAATTTTGAATCTAGGCATTATGTTTTGGGGAAATTCACCTTCTGCTAATTGTTTATTTATACTGCAAAAAAAGAGCCATCCGTAATATGTTTAATTTAAGCTTTAGAGAATCATGTAAATCCACGTTTATTGAGCAAAGGATTTTAACATTACCCTGCCTTTATACATTTGAAACTTTAAAATTTGTAAAGAATAACTTTTCTACATTCAGTCTTTTAAATGCCAACCATGACTATCCAACACGGCATGGTTATAATTTGCAGTACAAGATCCACAGACTTGAATTATTTAAACATAACCCGTATTATATGGGATGTGTACTCTATAATAAGTTAAGTAGTTAAGTACTCTATAATATATCATATGTTGACTTGTCCTATATCATTTTATGATCTCTTGGATTAATAAAGGATTATTATTATTACTATTGTTATTATTATTTCGAAAATGTAAGTAACCGTCCATAGCAGAAAAATTGAAATTTTGAAAATTCAGCATGATTTTTGTAAGGACTTTATTAAAGTTCATAACCTTTATAGAAATGCATTTCTAGAAAAAAAATAATAAAATAATTATTGTGTATTACAAAAGCACTATTTCAAACCTAACGTGATAATAATAATCAGTATCTATAGACTTCTATATTTTAATACTGTCATTCATATCTGAATGTGCTAGTATAAAATTGTTAGGCATACAATAGATCAAACACAACACTTCCAATATATTTTATCATAGAAACTGTTAAAACAACTATCCAGTCTAGGAGCAAGAGCTGCATTGAATTAAATAAGTGTTCTTATTACTAGAAGCAAAAAAAAATTGAGATTAAAAAAATTTTTACACACCAAAAAGGAAAATGTTCACAGTCAAGAAATAATTTCCTCCAGTTACAATACAAAAAACGAAAATCCCTAGTTCGATATATATCTACTTTACAAAAACGGTTGAAACACATTTTTTTACTTGAAAAAATTAATTTTATTTAAAATTCGCCCTGTCTGAGCTTTGTAACGATTTGATGCGTTAATTTGAACGGCAACATATTTATTTTCATGTAGACCGGATACATCGTTGGCGCGCCTCTGTCGTGGCTAATGTAGACCAAGAAATAATAACCCTTGCATTTGATCGAAGCCTTATTTTATTCTTGATTATTGTTTAGTTTCTTTTTACCTTACTTATTCTTTAACGTGTCTTATATAATATGTAATGATTTGTTTTTAAAGTGTCTTTTTTATACTGAATAAACGTGTGAAATGGAAGACAAACCGTACTTAATAACGTGAGAATAGGTAGAATATATTCTTTTATAATGTTTTACCACATCATTATTACATTATTATGGAAAATTGATCTCTATAGTTAATTTTATTTATTTTAAATAAAACGTTTAGTCTGCCGAAGTACAGAATGAGGAAAATAGGCGAATGAAATTAAAACGTTTTAAATTAGGACTCGTTGTTCTTAAATATTGATTCAAACTTACTTTTGACAGAAATATATTCATTTATTTTTGAGATGTCCTGAAGGGGGTTGGAACCTTTGATGTGAAGATAATACCGACGTAGTTTTCCACCAAAACATCATATACTTCACTCGACGCAAGTTTCGTCAACCAAGTTGGCATCATTGGGATTTTAACTAACCTTATGCTAGCAGTGTATCCTATTTATACCTAAACTATTGTACGGTTCGGTGAACCGTGATCTTGACCTACTAACTAATTAAGTAGGCTATTTGGGATTGGCCCTCTGTCTCTATTTATACTATTTTTACGCATTGCGTTTTCCAATCTTTCTAATGCATCCATTTCGTATGCTAATTATTTTGTCAATTAACCCGTTTTTTCCCAGTGTTCCAATATTGGAATAGCTATGTATATTCCCAGTGTTCCAATATTGAAACAACAAGGAATATTCCCCCTCCAGTCGACTAACGCTCGAGTTCGTGTAAGCATCCCACTGCAATTGGTTCAGTGACGTTTTACCAAGCAGTAGAGGAGGTTTCGTTAGTTATATTTTGATATTTCTGCGACTGGCGCGTTAGATTCTATAATTTTTGATCACCCACAAAAATGGCGTCTAAAAAAGTAAGTATAATTATTATACTTTTCACTTTAAAATTTTTCTGTTCAGACAAATCAATGATAATGCATGTACTTTACTGGTGCTTCATACTTTTTTTAAATATGAAATAAAAGTGGCTTAATTATACGGTATTTTTTATATGTTCCTATCTTGGAACACTGGGAAGAAACGAGTACATTACTTTTCTTTGTTTTTTAGGTTTTACACTACTAAAGAACTAATTGATTTAGTTGAGAATGAGGAATTTTGGGAACCTGATGTATATATTACACCTCCAAATGATGGAATGGAATCAGAAGATTCAGATGATGATGAATCTCCTTTAGCAAATGTAAATCACCTTAGTGGACGCCAAATGCAATCAGAGGCTTGCGCTAAAATAAAAAAATTGGATGGGGTAGTTTACGTTGAAGATAATGATCAGGAAGAAAATGATGAAACATTCTTTGAAGCTAACCTACAACCAGGAACTTGAGGTAATGCTGTTGAAGAATCTCAGAAACTCTCTGACGGCAATGCAAGCGATGACAGCGAAAATATACCTTTGGCTCGGTTGGTAACCCAAACTAACAGACAAAGAGTAGAAGCAAATTTTGAACGAAATTGGAACAAAACTAACCTAACAACTGTCCTTCTTTTCCTACATTTATTTTACCTAACGCAACAGATAATCAAATCACATTTCCAGATGCTGTTGCGTGCTTGGAATCACTTTTAAATACAGATATATGCAATTCTTTAGTGGAAATGTTTGGATTGTACGCCAGACAAAAAGGCGATCATATCCTTAGAACAGATGAGGGAGAAATAAAATGTTTTATAGCAATTTTATATTTATCTGGACATTTACAAGTTCCAAGGTGGCGTATGCTTTGGGAAGTTGACACTGATACATATAAATCCATTAGTAGCGAATTCAATGCGGAGAAATAGGTTCGAAACGTTGAAAAAGTATGTACATTGCTCTGATAATAATAATTTAGAAGAAAATAATAAATTTGCAAAGTTACAACCCCTCTTCAATATGCTAAATGAACGTTTTTTGTCTCATGCTCCTCTTAGCGAAAAATTGTGCATTGATGAGAGTATTGTGCCATACTTCGGTAAGCATGGGGCAAAGCAATATATAAAAGGAAATCCCATTAGGTATGGTTACAAAATATGGTCTTTATGTGGAAAATCTGGATACCCAATACAGTTCGATCCATATCAAGGCAAACAAGCAAACAGGCGACACATGGAATTGGGATTAGGAGGGTCTGTGGTAATGACACTTTTAGAAAAACTGCCAAAAGAAGTACCGTTCAAAATTTATGGCGATCGATATTTTTCTTCTCTAAAATTAGTAAATTTACTTCAAAAGAATGGGGTAGGTTATTGAGGTACAATTAATTCAAACAGATTGGAGAATTGTCCTTTGCGCAATAAATTAGACATAAAAAATTTCCAAGAGGAAGCTTTGATTATTCTACAGACACCTATTCTCAATTAACAGTTACATTATGGAACGATAATCGCCCTGTTCTAACTGTAAGTAGTTGCGATCCGGTAAATCCAGTTTCCCAAGTCAGTAGGTGGAAATTAAATGAAAAAAAGAAAAGTCCGGTTCCTCAGCCATTTGTAATCGGTCAATATTATAAATATATGGGCGAAGTGTACCGGATGGATCAAAACATTCACAACTATAGAATTAGTGTCCGTTCAAAAAAATGGTGCTGGTCTTTTTTTCATTCTGTTTAGATTCGTGCATGCATAATGCCTGGCAGTATTATAGGCTTCAACCAAATTGTGGAAAATAGATTTTTTTACAATTTCGAAGAGAAGTGGTGCAAGTGTATCTAAAGAAATACGGAAGACCAAAGAACGGACCCATAATCAAATTAGATAGGATGGTATCAATCACTGGATTGTTCCAGCCAAAAAACAAAATAGGTGTGCTCTGTGTCGTAAGAACTCGACCAAAATGTGTGAAAAATGTGATATTAATTTACATGACGCTTGTTTTAAAATTTTTCATGTGCCCAACTAATAATATAATCTCTTGTTTATATAACTTCATCACATGTTTCCTACTTTATTTTTAATAAAGTTGAGACCGCAAATATTTTAAAATTTATTTTAAATGGCCCCATCCGTTCCCAGTGTTCCAAAAATGGAACATCAATTTTTTTTCTTAAAAAAAACTGAAAAAAATAAAAAATGTTTTTTTTTCGATTAAATTTAATAACTTTATCTACAATTTTTGTAAATATATAATTTTCAAAGTTTTTTCAAAACTTGGGCACTACAGGTACATACCATAAATTAAAACCTGGGAAAAAACGGGTTAATCTTACAGATTATCTATTACTCACAGCTATATCCTTAATCAATGCTTTTTCTTTTTCAAACCTATCCTTATTGAGAAAGAAGCTCAACAGATGATGGACTAGAAAATTAAAATGCCATCTTGTGTTGAGCACAATGGTAAGAGTCCTTAGAGATATAAAGAAGTTTGGTATAACCGTAAAATTTTTTTTTCTAGAAAAAATAATAAATCATTAATTTGAATATTACATAAACATTTCTTGAAACTTAATATGAAAATAATAAACTGCATATTATTTTCTATATTTTGCACTTTCATTCTTATGCTAGTATAAAGTTTTAGGTAGATAATAAGTTAAACACTACATCAAATATATTTTATCGCAGAAACTATTAAAACAACTACTTCTCCTTACTACATGCAAGATGACATTGTATTAAATAATGGTATCATACTACGAGTAGTAGTAATAGAAGCAAAAATATATTAGTATTAAAAAAAATGTTGACTCACCAAAAAGAAAATTTACGTTTAAGAAATCCAGTTACAAAACAAAAACGAAAATCCCTAGTGCTGGATTGCCAGGTCCTAGTTTGTTGAACTAGGGCCTACTGAATGTCGGAGATTATAGCAGTTTGCATTAAAAAGTTGACTAAGACTATTATCACAAGATATTGAATTCCAAAGAAAATGTTGCTAACTGTAATTACAAATAAAGCCGAAAACGTGCATTAAAAATATATTTTTTTAACTCTCAGAAATGACACTTATTTATATGATTACTTCGGTGAATAATTTTAAATCCATAGTAAGTTGTCTTATCTAAATGTCTTTAATTTCTATATTAATATTTGAAAATCAATTAACTGCCCAAATAAAATCTGAAAAAGAAAATTTGCATAAAAATGTCGATGTAGATTAACTTTTACTTTCGGCTGCTACACCAGCCTTACTCCAAGTATATAAAAATTCTAAGCATTCCAGCCATTAAACACAATGGATAATCAGTATTTTACATTAATTATGTCGAAATATTTTCCCATCCTGTATTTTTAAAATTATTTTATAAAGATATTAGACAATTGTTTACATCTTTTTAATTTTTTTCACACGCTTTAACAGTATTTGTCTATTTATTACTGAGGAAACTAGATATAATCGCCTTAAAATATAATTAATACAGATTAAACAATGATTTACTATAAATAACTCTCATTAATTTTCTTCCTATTATGTAAATTTGTTTAAAAATTTATGGTGAATAGCTAAAAAGAAATAATTTTGACATTTAAATAGAATATCCTAGTTACTTATGTATTTTTATTTAAACCCATTATTGTAGTACCAACATGAAGAAGATACTACTCAATTTCCAATTCCAATTTAAAGATTTTATTGCCTATTATAATACATATCTAAAGCTACTTAATTATCTCATTTATTACATGCATAAATAAATATACAAAAAAACACACAAAACAATAATAAATGAGTGGTGAGTGGTATCCAAACAGGACGACAGTACCGTTCGTGCACGGCTGGGCCCTCCTGGTAGCCGGTGTTTTGGCTGCTCATGCGCTTTCGCCTTTTATTGTTTGGTGTCTGGGCACTTTCTTGTGAGAAAACACAGTGCATTTTGGTCATAAATATGAAAAATATTTTTAATAATTAAGGGAGTAAGGTTAAAATGTGCGGACTACCTGAGAATGTGGGATTCTGGAAGCTGGCAGTGTTCAGGTAGAGCTGAAGGTCACGCAGCAATTGCTGGACTGACGGAGAGGGAAATCCCTCTCTCTGTCCTGAAGGTGACAGAAGCGAAAGATCAGCTAAGGTTGGAAAGGAATTACACTCTCACTGTTCCCAGTAGGGAGGAGTGGAGTGAAGGAAGAATTGATTTCCTCCCGGACTCTCTGGTGGCCACTAGGCCGTCTTCCGGGGCGGGAATATATATGGAAGGCAAAGAAGTACAGGAGAGTTTTGCTCTAGGCTCGTACACCACGGTCTTCCAGGCAGAGGTTTACGCCATCCTAGCGGTGGCAGGTATGGCTGAGGTTAGGAATGGGGCGGAACAGTTAATATACATCTGCTCCGACAGCCAGGCTGCTCTAAAGGAGGTGTGCTCCCCCAGGACGAGATCAGCTCTCGTCCAGGAGTGTGGGAATGCCCTAGAAGAGCTGGCTAGGCATAAACAAGTGAGACTGGTATGGGTCCCGGGACATATGGGAGTTCTAGGCAACGAGAAGGCCGATGAATTGGCTAGGCTTGGAGCCGGGGAACCCTGTCACGGGCCTGAGCCTATGTTAGGTATTTCAAGAAGGCAGGTCACAACGGCCCTCAATGAGTGGGCCCACGAGACACTGAGGACGCACTGGAGGACCAACAGGGTCTGCAGGCAAACCCGAGATTTTGTGACGGGACCGAACAAATCGAGATCGGCCTGGTTGCTGGGACGGAGTCGGAAAACTCTGATTCTCTTAATCGGTGTTCTGACAGGCCACTGCAGACTTAGGAGGCATCTATCATTGATAGGTATTGAGGAAGACCCTACATGCCCAAGATGCAGGAGTGATGAAGAGACATCTTACCACTTCCTGGGACAATGTGAGCGTTTGGGCGCCTGAGACACAGTATCTTCGGTTCTGAGGCGCTTCTAAGGGAGGAGATGAGCTCCATCGCAATGAGTGACATCCTGACCTTCATCAGAAGGTCGGAAAGATTCGATGAAGGAGCAAGAGAAGCACATGGCTAAGGGGACAGCTGGGAATTTGGTAAAAAGGGCCCGTCTGTGGCCTACTTGCCAGGCGTCAGGCTCCCCCACCATTACCATTACCATTACAAGGTTAAAATGTGGACAAGAGTTATAGAAAATACAAGAAAATCCGTAGAAACCAGCTTGAAATAATCAATATAAGGAAGTATAGTAATCGTGATTTTTTTCAACCTCGAGATTTTGATTGATATATACGTTTTGAACCCTTCTGAATCAAAAAAATACTAATGGGAGACTAAAAAATCAAATATTTTACACATTTGGCCTCATAAAATGGGGTTAGGATAAATTTAACAGTTTGACGTTTGAAATGTCTAATTTAGTTACAAAAATATCAATGTCAGCAACAAAAAATTATTAAAATATATGACATGAATTATTATTGACAGTATCGAATGATAATTAATTATTTAAAAATTTTAATGAAACATTTCAAGGTACGCTATTAAAATTTAATTGAGGTAAGTGAATAATTAAATAGAATGATTTTTTTAGATCAGGATGATATATACCGGTATAAGAAAGCTATGTGCTGGCCACATCAGATATTTTAATTTAAAAATTAAAATTGACTTTACTTCCGCGGTGGGGTTTGGAGTGGAAAGGCGTGTGTACTCATTGTAAGGAGTTGTGGATAGGATTAGAGGTGTGTTTACGGGTTTAGAGGGTTTTAGGGCATGTCTGTCATTGTGTGTGTTTAGTTTTAGTCAGTTTACGCCGAAGTACAGTGGTAGGTTTTCGTGTAATAGTTTGTGAGTATGTACGTAATTGTGGTGTCTTCGTATGTCAGTAATGTGTCCGGTCAAGTTCGACGCCTGTATGTTTTTGGTCAAGAAGTTTTGTGCAGTCTGGGTAATGTAGTCCCGTATGAGTGGGATATTTGTGTTAGTGCATAAGTCGTCAATTGATATGTATCAGGTCGTGTTGGTTATAAGTTTAAGTGGTTTATTCTGCGTTACTTGGAGACGCTTATACTGCGTGTGTGACATGCAACTCCAAGCAACGCAGCCATATGTCATTGTGGGTCGAAGTATTGTCTTGTAAAGTAGTAGTTTATTGTCCGTATTTAGTTGTGATCGTCTGTTCAGTAATGGGTAAAGTTTATGTAAGTTCATGTATGTTTTGTTTATTTTTTTTGTTATGTGTGGTTTAAATTAAAAACGTTGGTCGAGTGTAAGTCCTAAGTATTTAACTGTCTTGTTTACTGTTATGGTCTGTCCGTTGATTTTTAGTGGGTTGAATGCTTTAATGTTCGTGAATTGTTTAGTGTCTTCTTTTCATTTATTGTAATTTTCCAGGCGTGCGTCGTCGTATTTTGTGAGTTTGTCTAAGTGATATCGTACTTTGGTAGTCGTTGTCTGTGCGCGAAATGATTGTGAGCAAATAGTCGTGTCGTCTGCGTATATGATGGTTTGCGTCAACGGATGGGTGGGGAGGTTGGAAAGGTAGAGGTTAAACAGCATGGGTGACAGTACTGTACCTTGCGGTACTCCTGCCGTTATGTTTAATGAGTTAAACATGGTATTGTTTATTTTTAGTTTAAATGTCCTGTTAGTTAAATATGACTTGACTAATGTAACGTAGAAAATTGACAAATTATGTAAATATTGTAAAACAAAGAAGGTTTAGTGCCATATCCCTAAAAAAAAAATAATTATGCAGCTACGGACAAGTGTTTTGGAGTTATTGCCCCTCATTAGCGTAGTGTAGCTAAGGAATTGGATCTAGGATTGGATAAATCAGGAACAAGAACTAAAATAAGGCTGAAATGCACTAATTAAGTACACAGTACTGGTGAGGGGCAATAACTCCGAAACACGTGTCTGTAGCTACATAATTGTTTTTTTTGGGGGATATGTCACTAAATCTTCTTTGTTTTATTTTGAACGCCAATAAATCTGTCTTGTTTTGTAAATATTGTAATTTGTGTAGGAGATCTCCGTGCCACACTGTATCGAAGGCCTTTTGTATATCTAGTCGTAGCATTTTCGTACTGTGTTTTTTGTTGAAGCCATTGCTGACGTCATACACCACCTTGCACAAAGACAGCGTGATATTGTGTCCTCCTCTGAAACCAAACTGAATGACCGGTATTAGTTCTTTTTTTGTTTATAATTTTGTTAAAGTTCTTTAACATACATAACATAACAAGATCCTACTCCGCAGAGTAGTATCTTGAGTATGTTCATGTTGGTAGTACAGTAATGGGTTTAAATAGAATCGTAATTCTAGCTTGACACTTTTCTAGCTTGACAATTGGCGGCGTAGGGAGGGACGAAATATAGCTAGTGTGGGATAGAGACAAACAAACAAACTGTTTTACATTGAAAAGACAGGGTTTCTTAATATACTCTGGATCTCTGAAACAATACTAATAAAATGTCTCCTACATGTCATACTGTGGGCAATTTATATTGGTTACATATTAACCAATTATAGAAGGTTATGGGACGGCGGATATGTAAATCGTGTTTACCACACACGTTACTCTATTTCCGTGATTATTTTTTATTGTTTTTATTATCCAATCATTTAGCAGTATTTTTGATCAGGTGTTTAATTTTTCCAATTATATTGTTGTTATAGTGAGAATAATCTAATTATATTATCCTGCTAAAATATCTTATAGTAATTTTGACATTTGTCATCAGTAAGCCTGGTCAAGGTCATTAATCCTACAGAGACGTATGCATCATATCATAATACTTGAATAAGTACAATAATAAAAACAAAAATATTTTATATATTGTGATGTATGTTTTTGTACTATTTCGTTCGCTTTAAATTCTTTTTTTATATATTTTCTTATATTTTGTAAGCTTAGTGCTGCACATTATTATTAAACTGTTAAATGACGTTCACACATGTACATTGTATATCTAAGTGATAACTAATAATAAATAAATAAATAAATAAAATAAATGGAAATAAATTTTATTAATACTGGTACACTTTATAAAAATATGTACAAAACTCACCTTAAGCAAATTTATGAAGTAGCTTGGTTGTCGTTATCACAAACTGGAGCACTTCTATAATAACTGTATAGCATCAGATATGTTTCTACAGTTGTCTCAGTAAGCTATGTTTGCTGTGGTGAAAAAATATGTTTGTATTTTGAAAAAGATCGTTCGACATCTACGGAAGTAATACAGGCATAAGTAAAACACTATATGAACTCACTTAACGCAGCTGTAGATGCACCATCACAAATTTGTCTTAATTTGGTAAAATCAGGATCTTTCGGTAATACACTCTCGAATTTTTCAATAACGGGCTTATTTTTTGCGTCATTTATAGTCTGTAGCTGTGTATTTACGTCGTCCACTATTTGCAGCGATTCCACTAACGACAACGAAGTATTTTGCAATTTTTCTATTGCGTCGTGTAGTCCTCTATAATTGTTATAAATAGTTTTTAAATCTGTTTCAAGGGAAACATCTTGAAAGCTTGTCTGGCTTTCCTTAATAGCTGCAGCCTCGTTAGGGTTGAACTGTAGTATCACAGCTTTTATTTGTTGAAAATATTCAGCATAATAAAAAGCTGCCCTCAACCACGTTCCCCAACGTGTAAGAATCGGCTCTGGTGGTTCCGGAATACCAGGACATCGTGTGTGAAATGCTCGAAGCCGTTTAATAGATTTGAGAAATACTTTTTTTGTATTTGCTATTAATGCATCTACCTCTGGAAAACATTTTCGAATCGTTTCTGCTACAAGATGGAACGCTTGCACCTTACACGGAACATGTAAAAACCTACAATCGTCTCTTTGAAGAAAACGGCCCACCAAACGCATTTTCGCAGCACCGTCGGTCACAAACATCAACACTTGACTTGTTGACAGTTCAAATTTTTCGAAAGTCTCCAACACCACCCGCGTGATTGTTTCGCCAGTACACGCAGTTAGTCTTTTGCTAGCTAGTAAAAGTGGAAATGTTGGTTTAACAGGGTCGAGTACACGTACTATAACATTTAAAATAGAATTTTTTTTACAATCTGTCGTCTCGTCAACACATAACCACAGCCATGTATTTTTTAATGCACATTTAATCCTATTTACAATGTCTTCACGAACACTTGGTATATATCTACGTAACGATGAACAACTTGGTAAATTCACCTGGGGATTGTATTTATTCCAGAACTCCCAAAATGCTGGTTTATCCAATATGCGCAGGGGAACATCACAGGCAATCAGCATTAACAGTAAATCAAACATAAACTGAGGTTCCAAAGAAGACACGCCATTTTTTAAATTTTTATGCTGGTTACTATTGACATGAATTTTGCAGCCGTACTTATTCCAGCACATTAAGTCTTGATCACAAACTTTACAAATTATTTTACATCCATCATAGATTCATATTGTTTTCAGTTTATATTAATAATTATTTTTCACTTTTTAGTTTGATGTGCTTTAAAAGCGTGTTTTTTAGTTTTTTTAAACTATATTTATTTTTCACTTTTTAGTTTCATGTACTATGAAAGCGTGTTTTGTAGTTTTTTTTTAAACTATATTTATATTGCTTATTGATGCTGATATTATAACATATTACGATCCAACAGATATTTCTGAAAAAAAAAATTTTTTTTATTTCAGCCATGGGATTTGAACTCACGCCCGAGGAGTCCGTCATTTCGCGTCGACTAAGACTTGCCCGCTCAGCCAACGACCGAACTGAGAATCACGGAATATACTTACAATATTAAGCCTCTTGCTCTCACGCAGAGGATACGTGAGGAAAGCACTGGCGATCCTGATCAGGATAATGATATAAACTTATTAAATTATTGTATTGTTACCGGTTCTTCGTAAGTGTACAAAGTTTCAATTAAATCTGTCCGTTTAAAGTGGGTCAAAATCGAGTCCAAAGAGTCGGTTACAAACAAACAAACAAACATCAAGTGAAGCTAATAAAAGCGTGTTAAAAAAAAATTCACATTAGGGAAGAGAAAAACAACTCGATTTAAAAATGCTTCATTATAAAAAAATTACAAATCTATCCAGCTTTTAAAGAAAACCTATTGGTGTTTGAATACTACCAGACCTACGAATGAACGTTACACCTTTTTCTTTTTTTAATAAACATTGAGGGGCAATAACTCCGAAACACGTGTCCGTAGCTGCATAATTGTTTATTTTTGGGGAATATGGCACTAAACCTTATCTGTTTTATTTTGAACCCCAATAAATCTATCTTGATTAATATCTGATTTAGACCCCACGTGCTCCTATTAAATAGAGCCTCACATCGCCGAGGTATGCTGAAAATTACGCCGTCTATTAGTTCTTGTGGAATTAGATGCCATTCCTCGTGACTTGCAATAACAATCCCTGCAATATTTAGAGGTAGTACATGGCGATTAGAAAGACGACGTTTTAACACATCCCATATATACTCAATAGGGTTGCAGTCTGGGGAGCAAGCTAGCCTATTAAGATGATTAATTTCAAAAAAACTAATTTACTATAACCGCATATAATCCACGTATACATTAAAAATCCATTACCAACTTCATTTGTAAACTGAGGAATGTGTACTTGCAGAACCTCAAAATACCGTGGAGCATTTACTGATTGACTAACGAATATTGGAAGTTCGACTACCAAAATAAATTCCACCCCATATTGTCACGGAACCTTCTCCATAAGAAATCTGATCGAGTGAACATTTTCTTCGTACCTTTCTCCAACTCTTCATCAAACACGAGCTCGGTTATTATCAGAATGCAAAGCAACTTTAGACTAGTCAGTAAATAGTCACCTCTTGCAAACCCCAATTCACGTACTCTTGAGCCAAAGTAAGACGATTTTTTCTTGGTAATTGGGGTGTCTATTAGGCCACTGAGCATTCAAATGGGCTTTATGTAATCGATATCAAATGATTTTGGACGAGATGTTTAAACTGTGAGTTTCTTGTATTCTATTTTTGAGTTTTGTTGAACTTATATTTCGTTCATTAAGAGATTCACGTATAATATACCTGGTTGTTGTTATTTTTGCGTGGCCTCCTCTATGGGCATCCCTAATAGCACAACGTAGTCCTATGGACATCCGATGGACGTCCTCAGCGGACATTATAGATAATTCAGGACGTCCCATGGACATCATTTTTTAGTCCAAAGGACATCTTATAGACGTCCTTGGGATGCCGAAATGTCACAACTTTGAACCATATTGGGACGTCCATACGGAACATCCGAAGGACGTCTATAATGGGACATTAGTTGGATATCTTTTTAATACCCCATAATACCCATATTAGTTTATTTTTCTTTCTTGGGTCTCACTATCACATAAACCATTTTTCCAAATTTATCGATTATCTAAAAAGAAAATACAGTTATCCAGTTATGACATTGGAAAAATAAGCCTCCGCGCTTGTGACTACATCAAAGAATTATTTAGCGGGTGTTTTTTTGGCAACTAGAACCAGACAAAAAGACTTATTTTTGCAGTATCACACTGGGTTACTGTATTTTTTAGATAATCAAGCTTAGAATTATTCGTGGGTAGCAAGCCCCAAGAAATATTAAGAGAATGCTACAAATAACATATTAATGCCCCAGAATAAATCACATTTAGATTTGTATTGTTGTCTACTTCTACGAGTATTATGCTGTCGACTTCAAAACGTTATTAACTTAGTAGTCTTTTAGATGTCGATTTAACCCAGCGTTAAAGAATATACTTACGGTAATATTTTATATTATATTTCACAAAATCAAAATAACTATACAAACTACACCAAAAGCGAAGCAAAATCTAGCAAATAAACTGCCAAAATCATGTATCACTTTTTCCAGTAGGACGCTTACTTAGCATTGTTGCCAAATCAAATACCTTCATTTCCCTCCACGGCATCATTTTTGTTCATAAGATGATAATAATTGTAACTGTAACATCTCTTTGTATAAAGAAAATAATAGTAAATGGCGATAATACCTGATACACACGATTTTATTTAGTTGTTTAGATATTATCTGTTGAATGTTGAAATCAATTGTCAAGAATTGATTATTCTTCCACTTGGCAACATGGAACATGTACGTTTCCACTCGCGCGAATTTTGAATTGCATTTGTAGCTTTCACATCATATATTAATATTATTCATTTTACGTGCATAACACACGAAGTATGCTTAATACTTTAATACAATACAATACTGTTATTATGTTATTTTTATAATCCAGATATGATTTACAGATGTTTTTACTTTTTCACTTTTTATGTAATATATTTAATTTTTGAATTTATTGTTATCATTATGAATACATAGGACACGCCCATATACCAACTCACAAGGAAACATAACAAACCTAATTATATTTTTTTAGGAACTAGAACCAGAATATCACCACCTAGTGGAAATAATTTGAAAAGAATTTACTTAGTTAAATCAATCAAATCACGATATCCCTGCAAAAAATCTATAAAACGTGAGTGTTCATCTATTCGCAAAATGAACATTTTCTACACAATTTCAAAATGTGTTGAAACAGCAACGTCCGTCAGACGTCCATTTTATGTCCTTTGAAGTTGGTATATTAAATGTCCAAACATGGACGTCCATCGGATATCCATTTTATGTCTTTGGAAGTTTGTACATTTAATGGTCGGATACGGACGTCCTTTGGATATCCATTTTATGTCCATGGACGTCTGTACATAAAATGGACTTAGAATGGACGTCCCTAGGACGTTGTGTGCTATTAGGGATATTACGCTGATCCGGTGACCCAGAAGATGGGCCATTTGACCTCTGCTATACTCCCCTCCCTATGGTTATGCCAGTGATTAGGAACACACCGCTTAATTTAATCACCATGACAATTATCAATATTTTAAGAGAGAATCTTTCGTTCTACTAGAATTTGTTGTCAATGCCGTGAGAAAAATTTAAGAAAAATTCGTTTTTTTCGAAAAAAGTTAATCTCACCCATCAAAAAAAATCTATTTCTGAGAACGATGTGGAAATTGTAATAGAACAATTACATGTGCCATAAAAAGTACGTAAGGAATCAAAATTGCATTCATTAATTTAGCCCATTTTGTTCAGGAAATATGAAACAAAATCCTTGTTTTTCGGATACCTTTTAACACCCTGTATTTTTCTTAGGAAGGATTTTAGGTGCAATCTTTAAAGGAACTTTTGCTTATTTAGATTCGTGCTATAAGCTATCACTATTTCAGGGACACCCTGTATAATTTCTTTTGTTTTCGAGATAAAATATTAAATAAATATTTAAAAAAATAAAAGACATTTGTTTAGACTAAAAAAGTGACAACACAAAAAATAACAAGTTATCCCAATTTTCTCTCACCGATTTAAATACGAGTATACGCATCATTTTTTATCATTACAGTACACCGTAGAATAGTTCTATAGCTAAATCAGTAATGGTTTTTTCAAACAATACGATGCTAAGACAAAAGAGAAACGAATATTCCATTAAATGAAAATACCTGAAAAACTTCTTTTGGTGTGTATTAAAGTAAGTAGTTTGTAGAGGGATGGGAATATTGAAAAAATCAGTCGCACTCCTATATTAAGAAGAATAACCAAGGCTTCCAATTAGCGTAAAAGGTGTCTCATATTGCTCTACCTTGATAATGCAGCACCCTACTTTATCGGCCGAGGGCGATATTAAACAAGAATGCTGATCATACTACAGGGACGTACCGTCACAAATAATTGTAAATAATAAATTCAATCTTTGATTACTACAATTGAATGATTGGAAATGCAGTGAATGATATAAAAAATGATTTGTTCGGGTACTGTCGAATTGTTCCATATGTGCGTGCTTCTGGTTATGCCATACCATTAGTTGTCTGCAGTAGCGGTGGTTATATGAATTATTCCATATTTATTGGAAAGACTAGTTTTTTAATTTGTTTTTCCATACTTCTTTATTCTAACACGTACAAGGTGGACAAATTTCGATATTTGTATAGGGTAACTCCGGTAACTGTAAGAGATACAAAAAAATGGAAGACACTTTCTCGATCTCTTTTTTTGAGAAAAATTCACTGGCTGAAACAAAAATTTGCTATCACTTTTGTTTTCGAGTTATAAACAAAAGTTCGATTTTTTGACTTAGACATGTCAATATCTTGATTTGTAAAGTTATGAAAAAACAACTTTTACATTCTTCAGGCACTTTTTCTGTATAATACAGTGGCGTCGAGACAAGTAAATAAAGGGTGAAATTTCGAGTTATGGTATAAAGTATTTTTTTAAATGGGAATCATAGTTGGCTATGTTTTATTTAAAAAAAGCATTTTTTTCTTTTTAAACTATATATCACATGTGGGGTCGTTTTCGATGTGTAAGTATTTAATAGCGAAAATAATCTTTTAGTAGATTACTTTTTACGTTTTTTTAAATTTATTCCAAGTAGGTGTGTGTCATCTATGCTTGTCAGTAAATTGCATATTAATAATTTTGTTTCCATCATAATTACACCCAATTTAATCGTAAAAGTGAACATGCCTTAGGAAATTACGAGAAATATGATATGCTAGCATGCTTTTTCTAAGTAATAACAATTGTGATATTGCATCCAAAATATATTTCAATCGCTATTCAGAAAGAAGACAACCTAATAAAGCTATTGTAAGTGGTTAAAAGAAAATCTCGTTAATTGTGGGTCCTTTAACAAGCCAAGACCAAAAAATTACAACATTGAAGATACTGAAGAAATTTCTATAACTGTAATCCAATTACAGTTATATGGCGGTTTCAAATCCTTTAGTTTCAAGTCGTCAAATTGAAGCTGATTGTGTGATTTCAAGACGTCGAGCTTTGGGTATATTGAAGACACAAATTCAGGCTTTATACTATAAGGAAACAACATCATCTGCAATCAACTGATCTTAAGCGACGATTGGACTTTTGCATATCGTGTCGTCAAAAAGTCAACAAGATCCATTCTTCTCTAGAATTGTAGGTTGAACAGATGAAGCCTACATTAGCAGTGCAGGAATTTCAACAGGCATAACAAGCACTATTGGTCTGATATGAACCCTCACCGTACCGTTGACGTGCGATCTGAAGGACGCTTTGATTTTAGTGTCTGGTGTGCTCTACGTGGCAATATCACATATATTCAGAAAATCTTAATGGCCAACGGTACTACGAAATCTTAAACCAGAAAATTATTGAGGAATTTATGGACAATCTATTAAGGCAAGAAATCAGTTCTTCTAACAAGGACATAATACCAGGTCCGTTATAGAGTTATTAAATACCAATTTTGGAAATAACTGGATGGGAAGTAAGGGACCAGTGAAGTGACCACCACGATCACCTGACTTAATGCAACTAGATTTTTTTCTTTTGGGGCCACATTATAGGCAAATTATACAAGAAAACCAGTACTGACATAAATGAACTCAGACAAAATTGTATAGACTGTGCGAATTTCATTTCAAATCTTCATATTTATAATGCAGTTCAGAGTGTCATGAAGAGGTGTAATTTATATAAAACATAACAGACATCAGTTTGAATATATACTTTAATCTAAATTTTTATTTTGTAATTGTAATGTATTATAAAATTAGATATAAATATCTGAATTTTTGGTCTTGGCCTGTTGAAGGACCCACAATTAATGAGATTTTCTTTTAACCTCTTAAAAATAGTTTTATTAGGTGGTCTTCATTCTGAATAGTGATTGAAATATTTTTTCGGGTGCAATATCACAATTATTGTTACTTTGAATAAAGCATTCTAGCATATTATTTTCTTCGTAATATTCGTAAGACATTTTCACTTTTACGATTAATTGGGGTGTAATTATGACGAAAACAAAATTGTTAATATGCAATTTACTGACAAACGGGTAAACAATATCATACACGCCTTTGAATAAATATATAAAAAACCCAAAAAGTGATCCACTAAATGATTATTTTCGCTATTAAATACTTACACATTAAAAGCGACCCCACATATGATATATAGTTTGAAAGGGAAAAAAATCCTTTTTAACTAAACCATAGCCAACTATGATTCCCATTTAAAAAAATACAACTTTATGCCATAACTTGCACCTTTTTTTAAATATTCTCAACGCCACTGTATTACGTAGAAAAGAATGCCTCAAGAATGTAAAATTTATTTTTTCATAACTTTACAAACAACCAAGTTATTGACATGTGTCTTAAAGTCGAAATATCGAACTTTTTTTATAACTCAAAAACAGAAGACGGTATTGTCGATAAAAGCATTTGATAAAAAAATTAACCCAATAGTTTTGCGATACTTTCTGTTTGATACAGTTAACAACATGCAACATAAGGTATTGAAATGCTATTTGAAAAATCATATTTTAAAGTAAAATTTTTAATAGAGCTAACGAATTCAAAAATATTTATTAATACACTCAACCTGTGCACCGCCTCTGACCAATTACTTGAAAAATAAATATAGGACATCGTTAAGATTCTGAACAAAAAGTAATCTCTAAATTTTGATATATGGGGTTATCATAAAGTAAGGGGCCTATTTCAAATTCTTATATAGTTTTAAGAAATTATGCTAGTAGCAGAAAGTAAACAGAATCTAGTTGCCTCAATAATTGGATTTTAGTGTATCTATGGAAAACAGAAGAATTGTCGTGACAACTATTGATACAAGTGTCAAACGAAATAATCGCAATTTAGAGAATTGTTCTCAAAATAAAACTCGCGTAACGTAAATTGTAACAATTTCAATATGGATCTGCAAACAAGAATTGTTTTAGTGCAATGTTATTGTGAAGGCGGTAAAAATTACACTACTGGATTACGAAGATTTCGTACGAAAATTGGTTTGAGAGCAGGGCCGTAGAAAATGAAGGAGTATCGTAATTTGATTAGCAAATTTGAAGAACAGGGTCTGTAAAAGACCTTCCGAGGTCAGGAAGACCTAGGATTAGTGATGTCCAAGTTGCAGAAGTTCTTCAGGAAAATCAAAACATAGCCAATACTAATCCGCTAGCAATCAGTAGTGTGAATGCGATATCAAAACGATTACAAATGCCATACACCACGGTTTGGAAAATTTTACGGAAAATCCTAAAAATGTATCCCTATAAACTGCAATTGCTGTTTGAATTAAAGGACGCAGATTTTGCTCTCAGGTAAGATTTTTCATTACACGTATTGGCTCAGATGGAAATTGAACCCGAATGGTTATCCCGTATTTTATGGACAGATGAGGCCCATTTCTCTCTTAATGATGGAATTAATACTCAAAACTGTCAAATATGGTCAACAGAAAATCCACATGAAATCATTCAGCAAGGCCTTCATGACAAAAAAGTCACCGTTTGTTGCGGTTTCACAGCTAATTTTATCATTGGTCCATACTTTTTCGAGGAAATACAGAATGGGGAGGCCGTATCTGTAACTGTTACTGGTGAACGATACCTGCAAATGTTAAGGGATTATGCAATTCCACAGTTGCAAAACGAGCACGAAGGAATTGAAAACATGATTTTTATGCAGGATGGAGCACCTCCGTACATTTACCGACCAGTTAAAGAATTGTTAACTGCGGTTTTTCAGGATCGTGTTATAAGCAGACATTTTTACAAATTCATGGCCACCAAGATCGCCTGATATTAACTCAGCGGATTACTGGCTGTGGGGTTATTTAAAAAATTTGGTGTTTAGAACACGGCCAACAACGCTGGAGGAATTAAAGGACAGTATTAGAGAGCAAATTCATGCAATTCCACCAGAAATGTTGAATAATGCTGTATACAATTTGGAGGAACGGTTGGTAATTTTACAACAACAAAATGGAGGGCATATCGAGCATTTGCGGTAACTAGTGTTTGACAAATCCTATTATGTAAGCAACTAGATTCCATTTACTTTTTGTTATTAATTTGATTTGTTAAGAATATATAATAAGTTGAAATATATCCCTTAGTTTATAACCATCCGTTACGTATTACGGCTTCTGAGTTACGACACAAACAATGTTTCTTTCCTCCATCTTTGAAACGTTGTAACTCCTTTAATATGCATTATTGACCAAATGTTTATAGGAGTTCTTAGTTTATATTGAGCCCATTTACTTACTGTAAGAATTTGGCTACATAGTTTTGATATACTCTGTATATCAGGGAAGAAGGAAAATAAGGAGAAGAAAAAAAAGACGAGTTTGTTAAACAAATTTAAGGGAATGTCACGGAAATGTCTAAAGACTAAGGAATGATCCTCAGGAGGCTAACGTTTACCAAACTGGTGGAGTAAGGATATTTAATATGATTTTACTAGATTAAACTAATACTTTGCCCAAAGGTTCTAAATGACCCCATAAAATTTAGTATTTTGAATTTAAAATTAATTCATATGATTGATAAGATTTTTTCTCAACCAGATACATTCTAGGCGGTGCCACCCCTGTGTAATCTAGACAGAGACCGTGCGTTAAACCAGGTATTAGGAGTGGGATGGGAATCTATTGTAAAATCTTGAAGCTCCTTATTACTGTTAACATGCGCGATCATTTCTCGAAAATTAAAAACGCCTGAAGCAAGTATCATTTTCATTTCTATTCCAAGATAACAAAAACGTAATTTAAAAATCGCAATTCCACTGTTTTTGTCATTATCCTATTCTGTCTGTTTAAAGCATCTGATATGGTGTCGTCCGACAGATGTCTTAATTAGTTATTCCTATTGGAAACCGCACAATTACCACGGATTTTTATCGAACGTGTCATGGGTACAATTTAAACCCCTGTTCATTACGGTATTTAATTCCTTTGTTAACCAAAACAAATTTAGGTCGATTTAGTTACAATTTTATATAAAAGTAACAAATTTATAACATTTTTTGTAAAAACCTGTTGGAAATTTCATTGTCCCTAGTAAAGGGACTTGGTTGATTATTATATTACAGTTGATCAGTTGATGGATGGGTTGAAATGCAAGTGCGGTGCGGAAAAACATGGAAGACTATAACATCGATTACCACAAGAACATGGAGGGAGAAATATTTGAGGAATGGTTTGAAAATACCCTAATTCCAACATTAAAACTGAATAGCATTATTCTTCTTGACAATGCGAAGTACCATTCGAGACAGCCGTATAAAATTCCTAACAAGAGTTCTATTAAGCTGGAGTTACAAATTTTTTTTAATGGAAGATGATCTCTATTATGAGGATAATTATAATAAAGCACAAAGTCCTGCAAATGGGAAATTATCAGAAGAAATATATTTTAGACACGGTAGCGGACAGATATAGCCATAAAGTATTGAGAATACCGCCATATTTCTGTATTCTCAACCCGATTGAATTAATTTGGTGTAAATTGAAGAAAAATTTCAGAAAAGGAAATGCTTTTCCGAAATTCGATAAAGAAGTTGTAGACTTAATTCAAAATTAGGTGTCGAAAATTAACAAGGAAGATTGGGAAAAAAGAATTAGGAAAGTAATTACAATAGAGGATGATTATTTAAAATTTGCTGAATGTCATATTAATGGTGGAAATAAATTTATTGTAAATTTGAACGAGGATAGTAGTTCATCTAAAAATGTAGAAGAAGGTGAGAAGGGCGAGGATTCAGAGAAAGAAGCGATGTGAAGTGAGGTAAAGTGAAGTGATGTGAAGTGAAGAAATGAATTTTGTGATATCAACTGTATTATTTATTTCCTATTCTGTGCTTTCGTAAGTCAGTGTTTTTTCAGGAGGTTACTAATTATTAATATTTTTTTTTTTCATTTTTACAAAAATACGTCTTTCTGTTTTACTTATACCTAATATGGAAATACAGTAATCATGATTTCTTTCGACCTCTAGATTTTGATTGATTTATACGATTTGAACCCTCCTGAATCAATTCTGATTATTTTCCGAATGATGTCTGTCGGTGCGTGTGCGTGTGTGTGTGTGTGCGCGCGTGCGTGCGTGCGTGTGTGCGAGCTAGCGAGCGAGCGTGCGTGCGTGCGTGCGTGCGTGTCCAAATTTGGCAGTTAAGATTGTCAACAACATTTTAGGTGACACATTAAATTTGGTGAATGTGGTACCACCAGAATAGACATAACGAATGAAAGAAGAAAATAGGTACAATTTCTGGAAAAAAAAATTAAAAATTTTTATTGCAGCGGAAACGGGGGAGTCCTCTAGACCAAAACTTTTTTTGTATTTGACTTTACAAAAAAATATATTCTTGATAAAAGATTATAAATCATGTCTACTCTATCAATCGAATAAAATATATTTTCCAAGTACTTAAATAAAGCTGATGTAAACTGAAATTTTATACGCATTTGACCTCATAAAATGGGGTTAGGATAAATCTGGCAGTTTGACGTTTGAAATATCTAATTTAGTTACAAAAATGTCAATGTCAATAAGAAGAAATTATTAAAATATATGACATGAATTATTATTGACAGTATCGAAGGACGCTGATAATTAATTATTACAAATTTTTTATGAAACATTTCAAGGTACGTTTTTAAAATTTAATTTAGGTAAGTGAAGAATTAAACAGAATGATTTTTTTAGATCAGAATGATACATACTGGTATAAGAAAGTTATATACTATTATAATTTATTTTTATATTTCTATATTTATTCTTATTATCATATTTTTTTTCCCACCGACATTGCCAGTGCATGTGGAGGGATTTGAGCCCTCAACGACGATGGAGATATTATTTAGTCTCTCCTGCCATTATGCGCTCTAGCCACTGCACCGAGCCGGAGAATCTAATACAACATTATTGTCTAACAACAAATTTACTGTATATTCAAATACGTATTTTTAATCATTAAGAAAAGAAAGGGCTATTTAAATACTAAGCATTAAGAACTGTTTGAGCATAGATAGGATTTCTAGGTTCAAATTCTGTCTGGGAGAATGTAATTTTTAAAACAATGCAAATTGTTCCTAATTACTAATTTAATTAAATATTAATTTTTAGTGCTCATTATATATTTGTAATAATTTATTAGCACTGTTCCCCAAGCAATTAGCATATGCTCTAAGAGCCTCCGTGTGTATTTTTTCAATGATTTATTAACCAAAAATTGACTTGATAAATACATCTAATAATCCAAACACTCCATATAAAAATCATCAATATAAAAACCCTTTTTAGAAGGCATGATACGTCGTTTTTCAACACTGCCACCGGAAATTGATAAGGGTTGAAATTGGATTGACAGGAAAGGAGAATCGAGTGGAGAAAAATCGCGCCGACCGCGAAACCAATTGACCTGAAAATTCGGCCTTAAGACCTTTTGAATAAGGAAATTGAAGGGGCGCCTTGAAAAATCACGTCGATTTTTCCGGATGGTTACATTCACTTCCTTAGAATTTTCACAGTTTATCCCGGTAACAAGTTGTAAAGAATGATCCGATGCCAATACCTGACTTGAATAAATTTAAATTTGATGGAAATTGGTTTAAAAATTCACTTAATTTTAATTTAGGACTGGATGGAATATTATATGTGGGAATGGGAACCGGAGAATGAATTTACATTTTATTTATTAGTGTTATTTGTTCAATTTCAGATATTGTAATAAATTGGATGATTTTTCTAGTGAGGAACTGAGTAGTATTGGGTTAGTAACAACAATTTATTCACGTGTTTATTTTGATAACATAGAACTTTTGTTGCCATTGCAAATACAAGGGTAATTAAAAAATTGTGTGAATTACAGCTCATCATTAGGCAGCGAAAATATTTGACATTTGTGTGCGTCTATTTATATACATGTAATATATTAATTATTGAATATTAATATGAATTATTTAAATATAAATTCAAAACACAAAAGTTCGTTAGTAGATTTCAATGACGCCAATGAATTTAATAATTTCTTTAACACACCACAAGTGTCACCTGAAGTTGACAGTGATATATTGGAGAAGTATAATGGGAAATATCCAGGTATTAGTAATATAATTAGTAATAACCGTTCAGAAGAAACGTAACCTCGTCTGAAAAAATGATTTATTTAACGAATTGGGATTCCGATCACTTTTTATCCATCATGGTATCAAAATTGAACTCTTCGATCTAAGTTATCTTCTAGTAATTCTTGCATTAAAGAATGCCATTTTTCTTTTTTTACTAATATATGAACAGTGGTACAATGGATATCATTATCTAAATCTGCCTGCATTGAGGCAGTATGGGATGCAAGTGAAACTTATAATCTCTTATTTTTTGAGAGTTTGGTGTCCCACTTTTAGCAAGATCTCTATGACCTGTCTCTCTGATTTTTCTTTCAGTTTTATTAACTGTGTACTGACCAAATGGTTCTCGATTTAGGTACTTCACAGAGCACAGACTTTTTGTTGAGTTCTCGCCTTACCTTCACAGCCAATCATAATAAGAATTTCAACTGTCTATGTTCTTGTTAACGGCATTTTGAAATTTATTAAAAACTGTTGATGTAGACTTGATACAACAATGAATCCGACAGTTCTCTCAAAATTCGATAGTTGTTGTTTATATATCAAATCATAGTTAACGTGTAAAGAACTATTAAGTTAAGTTAATGATTTTTTTATTAATTTATTTCAAATAAATATCAAAATACGGTTATCAAAATCCAAAGGGCAGATATTGTTGTAGTCAGTGCCGCCAATCACCATTTTTACGTTTATTTTGAATAAGAATTTTGTATTTTATAATGTTTAATCTTTAATAATAATTTTTGTCCTGTAATTTGTTTATTTTATGAAACTATTCGTGGGTAGTAGGACAAATAAAACTACTGTTCTTTATTTAAATTGACCGGTTTCTGCAGTATAACCTGCCTTCCTCAAAATCTGTAATTTATTACTAGTGTGACCAACGGTTTTACAAGATACTAAAAAACACTTAGCAATCTAATCATAAAACGTTTTATCTCCAACACATTAAAGGTCAAAACAACAATAATTGGCACATACAACATTAAAAAGAAATAACAATGCAATATTACTTACTACTTTGATTTTTTATACGTGAACAATTACTCTTCTTTTTAATAATTTTGTGGCGTATATTTATCTTCTAATAACTCATGTTTCATATTAGAGCATGGCTAGGTTAAGGTTGTTCATATTCTTCTTCTTCTATTAGTTAATGACATTATCATACAAATTAGAAGACGAGGAGTACGTAAAACTTCTAACCTAACTTTATTTAAGAATTAAACTTATTTAACAATGATTTACAAGTTGTACTAGAATTATCTACATCTGTTCTGTCATTAACACCATTTTTGTTACAATTTATATACATCATTTCTAGTAAAAATATCTTGTCTAAATTCTGTTCACTATCTAATATTTTTTGTTTCTTCAACGTTAAATTTACAGTTTTGTTCTACTACATGGTTAGATAAAGCCGTTGGCGGTTTTTTTGTTTTTAATATCGTATTTATGGTTTTTTATACTCGAACTTAATCATTGTTTAGTTTGGCCAATATATTGTTTACCACATTCACACGGAATTTGATATACGACATTACCTTTTAATTCAAGTGGAATTTTATGTTCATTTTTAGTGAACAAAGGACCTAATGATTTTTCATTGTAAAAAGGTGCTTTAGTATTATTTTCGTTCTCCAAACTCCTTTTAAATTTTGTGATAAACCATTAACAAACGGTATCTTTTGTTATTATTCATTGTCAAATTTGTAACCCTCGACCTGTTTTCTAAAAAAAATTATCTGGATAATTATTTTTGATTAGAATATTTTTAGCTACATCATAATTTTTTTTGTTTAAATTTATTACTACCCAATAGTAAAATACCGAAATAAAAATATTAAGTTAAGAGTCTTATATACCCTATTAAATCATAATTCTCGAATATCTCGTTTAAAACTTATCCGATTTGATTGCGATTTTTACAAGATTTTTCAAAAATATGTATAAAATGTCGGAATGTAATTTTTTTTTTTTTTAGAGTCGTCAAAAAATTTTCGCATGCATTTTAAATATTTTGTATCCAAATTTTTTAACATTCCGACATTAGTCACTGTTTGTAACGTTTATATTCATGTGACCCAACTCTTGGATTAGTTGAAAATAAATTTATTAGAAAACTAAAAACTGCATATCTGTATTCCGATAATAGCTGCCATCTCGCATGATATTTCGGAAACACGGATGCACTTGCATACACTGGACTCGTTTGCAGGAGGGGGAATCGGGCACTTAGCAACCACGTTGCGATTTGCGTAAACAACAGTGGCGTGTGTATTCTAGAGATATCTCAAATTTACTTATTTGTTATAAAGTGGGTACACTTGATTTAAATAAAAACTGGTACACTTTCTTTTAGCTATGTAAATCATTCGTTCTTTGATTGATATTAATAATCTTACAAATGTCACTTTGACGTTAATCAGTGGCGTCATTATTAAAAATGGTTCGACATATAACAGATATTCAAAAATTTCGAATTGTTTCTAAAATTGAGGATGGTTGGTCCATAAGAAGACTTGCTGCTGAATACAATGTGAGTAAAACCACGATAATGAGTGTTAAAAAACAATGGGAAACCAACCAAACGGTATCCCGTAAAGTTGGTTCCGGTAGGCCCAGAAAGAGCAATAATCAAGAAGATGAAAATCTTATAAATTACCTAATAGAAAACCTTTTTCAGACTGCAGTAAATGCAATTTCAGAGACAAATTTCCCTGATTCGGTATCTACTGCTTGCATAAGAATAAAACTACAAAGCGACTTGAAGAGTTGTTCAGCGGCTAAAAAATACAAACTTTCAGTAGAAAAGAAGCAGGGTAGGATTATTTTTGCACTCAACTATATAATCAATGATGAAAACTTCTGGGGACAAGTTGTCTTTTCTGACGAAAAGGTTTTTAAATCCTGTAACGATGGACATGTTCGCGTGTATAGGCCTCCTTCCACTAGATACGACGAAAAATATACTTTCGATCCACAAATATTAGGAAGGTTTTCAGTCAATGTCTGGGCTTGGATGAGCCTAAATGGGTTAGGTGTGTGTTGGAACAGTGGTGGTCATCTCAATTCCATTAAATATATTGAAATATTAGACAATATTATGTTGCCGTCAGTAATAGAGGTGTTTCCGGAAAATAATTTTATTTTCCAACAAGACAACTGCTCCATACATACGGCCCATCGTGTCAGGCAATGGTTTCTTAATAAAAACATAGAGTTGTTACCGTGGCCATCTAAAAGTCCGGATTTAAATCCAATTGAAAATGTATGGGGACTAATGGTGGAACATATAAGAAAATTAAATAACCATCCAAATAATGCCCAAGAATTGGAAGGGATAATTGAAGACGCTTGGGAGAACTTGTCGCAAGAAGTTGACCTTGCAAGAAATCTGATTTTGTCCATGCCTGCAAGACTTCAGGCAGTTTTAGATGCTAATGGAGCAATGACAAAATATTAGTTAATTCTGTATTACGTAACTGAAGTTAATTTATTTTATTTTTTTATTGCATTTTTATGTTCAGTTTGCATTGTTTACATTTTTTTTAATCTCAAGTGGTATTTTTGTGTTCTTATTTTAAAATTAGAATTATCATTATTCAGTTAGTATTTTAATTACAACCATTAGTAGAATTATCCGTAACAAATATTATTTTTTTAAACAATAATATGGCAGGCTTGAAAATGTTTTGAAAAAGTTATTTTCTAATTATTTTTTAAAATTCCATTTGAATAAAATAAAAGAGAAAGGTTTAATAAGTTTAAAAACAAAAATAAAACCGATCTCCTCCAAAAAACCCAGGTCCGGGGTAAATCATTTCTTCTCCACCCCCCTCTCGACATGCCTGGCCAGCCCTATTTACAGACATATGCACACAACTAAACTATTATATAAGATTTTCGATTACAAGAGTTGTACCAGTTTTTTTTTTAATCAAGTGTACACTTAAGGCGACGTGTTATTGAAAGTGATTATTAGTGGAGTGAAAGAACAATGGGAAAAATAAAAACATGTCATAAGCGTAAATACCCTAGCAGAAAACCGAAAAATCGAACATTAGCCCAAAAGAGAAAATATAAAAAGTAAGTACTAGTGAAAATTGAATTTTTTCGTAAATTAATAAAAGTAATTATTTTCTTTTATTTCCGGTAATTTCTGTAGAGACTAATATAAATGAAAGTTTTCCAATTTTGCCGTCTCTAAATATTGATATGGAGAATGAAAGGCTCAATGAAAGGTGAATATGATAATTTTTATTTTTGATTTATTTTAAGCGCAGTAACCTCATGTACAGGGTGATCATTTTAAGTGCACCTTACTCTATTTTTCTGCTGTATTTTTAACCTAGGAAAAAACTTCAAAAATTATACTTATGTGCTTTTTTCTAAGGAATCCGAAAATTAAAAACAATTGAATGTCAAATAAAAAGAAAACGCCGAAAATTGAAAAATAAAAAAATTACACCCTGCATTAATATGCGGAAATGGACATACGACATTCCGAAAACTGATTAAATATGCGCTTCACATACATATCTTTTACTTCCGGTTTGACCGGAAATTGCCTTAATTTTTTTTATTCTAAGTGATATATCCTGTATATTCGGCTCAATTTAAAAAATTTCTTTCTGAATTCAGCAATATATGTAACATCATCATAATCTTTCATATTTGATAAAAATATTGGAGTTTAAATTTAAAATAACACAAATATATTTTTCATATTATTTCATCGCCTTTTCCATTCTGAGTTGAATGATATGACACACATTGATACTTCCATTTTATAGGAAAAATATTTAAAATAATACTATGCATTAATAAGAAACGATAAAACGAAAATTTTTTTTGTAGACTAACGATTTAATTGTTTTGTTGTTTAGTTCTTTAGCTATTTTTAAACAAAGTAATAAATAATTTCGGGTTTTTTTTAATTGTTTTTACATATTAATTGCAGGACAAGGACGCATGAAGGGTAAGGTTAGCTACTGCTTAGCTTATAAGCTTGACGCAATACAACTTTTTCGTCGGTTTATGTCGTACGAAACCTGTAGTACTCCGCCTCTGATAATTCATCATCTCCCGATCTGAAATGTTCCACTATGCCGTTCTGTAACTAGAACATCGGCCACCTTCGACATTCGCCGCGATAATTTCGGTTTGGTTGTATGTATGCACCGTGGCCTGCGCGGGGTGTGGTAAAATCGAGACTATATTTCACTTGCATCTGATATAGACTCTTAATGAAAAGACTATTTAACCAAGGATATATAGATGAAAGAGAGAAGAAAAGACTTACGTTTTATAACTCTAGGGTATGAATTGCTCAAGATCCATAAGGTGAATACTCCATTAAGGCCAATAATAACTCAAATAAATTCACCTTCTTATCAGTTAGCAAAGTACATATCAAATATTCTAAATATTCAATATGGTATTAATAATTCATTAAATATGGTTGAATAAATACAACAAATTAAATTACCTGATGAATATATTTTACTATCATTACATGTCAATCATTATTTACCAATGTCTCAAAAGAGAGAGTCAATAATTAATTCGATGATAAGTATTGGGAGAGTATTGAAAACTCATACAAATATCCCAGAAATTATTTTTTTGAGTTGATTTTTGTTGTGAATGTAGTTATTTTTCATTTAACAATAGCTTCTATATGCAAAATTTTGGGACCGTAATGGGTAATCCGACGTCGCCAATTTTTGCAAATATAGTTTTATATGACATAATTTCAGGTTGTTTGGAAATATTATCATTGAATATATCTGTCCTTTTCCTATATGTGGATGACATTTTATTAGCGACACCAGAAACTGTGTTAATATGTGTTAATAAATGAATTTAATTCATTCAATAACGATATTCAATTTACTGCAGAGAATGAAGAAAATAACATTCTCACGTTTTCAGATGTATTGCTTATTAGAGAAGAAGAGAACATATTAACAGAGTGGTATAGAAAATTTATTAATTCCAATAGAATTTAAAATTTTTATTCAACTCATCCTTTAAATCAAAGAATTGCTATTATAAAGTCCATGAAATTCAAAATAGAAAACTTTTGTAGTAATAAATTTAAACAAAAAAATTATGATATTGCTAAAAATATTCTAATCAACATTAATTATCCAGATAGGTTAATTAAAACATTTTTCTCAGAAAACAGGTCCAGAGTTACAAATTTGACAATGAATAATAATAAAAGATACTACGAAATACCGTTTGTTAATGGTTTATCACAAAATTTAAAAAGGAGTTTGGAGAACGAAAATAATATTAAAGTAACTTTTTACAATGAAAAATCATTAAGTTCCTGTACAATAAAAATAAAGATAAAATTCCACTTGAATTAAAAAGTAGTTTTGTATATCAAATTCCGTGTGAATGCGGTAAATAATATATTGGCCAAACTAAACAATGGTTAAGTTCGAGAATAAAAAACCATAAATACGACATCAAAAACAAAAAAACGTCAATGTAGTAGAACAAAACTGTAAATTTAATTTTGAGAAAACAAAAATATTAGATACTGAATAGAATTTAGAAAAAGAACTTTTACTAGAAATGATGTATATAAATTGTAACAAAAATTGTGTTAATGTAAGAACAGATGTAGATAATTTAAGTACAATTTATAAATCATTGTTAAATAAGTTTAATTTTTAAATAAATTAGGTCAGAAATTTGAGGTACTCTTCATCTTCTAATTTATATAATAATGCCATTAATTAATAGAAGAAGAAGAATATGAACAACCTTAATCTAACTATGTTCTAATATGAAATACGAGTTATTAGAACACAAATTAATGCCACAAAATTATTAAAAAGAAGAAGAATTTAATCTATATAATAATAGTAATTGTTCATGGATATAAAATCAAAGTAGCATTATTGTATTGTTATTTTTTTTTAATGTCGTATGTGTCAATTATTGTTGTTTTGACTTTTAATGTATTTGTTTGTTATTTATATATGACTAATCCAATTAAAATTGAAGATAATAGGTTTTGTTATTAGATTGGTGTTTTTTAGGATCTTCTAATAAATTGGTCACACTATTAATAAATTACAGATTCTGAGGAAGACACGTTAAACTGCAGAAACTGGTCAATCTAAATAAAGAACAGTAGTTTTATTTGTCCTACTACCCACGAATAGTTTCATAAAACAATCATGTTTAACTTTTTTCAACCAACTGAAATAACAGAAAATTGATTCAATAAAGACCTCACAAAAGACGTGTCACGTGACATATTATTTAAAATAAAAATTGATGACGTCACAACTTTGACACAGATCATAAATTCGACAGGTATGTCAAAAGACGCGCATTTAAAAATAAAAATAGACGTGTCTGAAGATTTTCCTCAAAAATAGTTTTTTCCATGCTTTAGAAGCATACTGTATATTTATAAGCCTGCTGTGTAATAATAATGAAAAAAAAAACAAAAGACAAATATCTCAATGACACGCAATATATTAATAGTAAGTATAAAGATTAGTTAATAATGATTGACTAACTCTTCTTTCAGTTCAGTAAATTATTACCGAATATAAATAAAATAAAAATAAAATTGATGATCATGTCAAACACACTACTCTGAGATAATATAAATTTTTCAACTGGTTTGACCTAATAAACAAATTTGTTTCAAAATAAGAGCATTCCAAAGAACAATTAATAAAAATAACATGATGATTTGTGTCGATTTCCCTTTTTTACATGGTGTATTTTCCAATTTACTGCTGGAAAAGTTTGATTAATGCTCTCGACTGTCAATTGTTTGTTAGGCGACTGGATCAAGCTATTGAAATGGGATTTTCCTTTTTTTCCTGACAATGAACGACCTGTTGAATGTATAGAGAACCGATTCCGATACCACTCCATTCAATATTTGCCCCGAACTGATTGAATTACCCTTATAACTCTACCGTGTTGACTCAGTTACAGACGCTGGCGGTCTGTTTTGTATAGTCTTCCCAAACTGGTAAATAAATATGTTGCTAAAGCATTTTTTACATTAAATACGATTCTTAAAACGTTTATTATATCGTTTGACGAAGTTAAATTATAAACATGCTTATTCAATGAAATCGTATAAATAACACTGACGTAATTTTCCACAAAACATCAAAACAAAATATAGTGCACTTATCGCGCGTTGCGCTAACCAAGTTGGCATCATCTGGAGAAAATTATAACTAATTTTATGCTAACAAGCTACCCCATTTACACATAAACTATTGTCACCTTAAAGCAGGCTATTTGGAATTAGTCCTCTGTCACTATTCATACTACTTTTACACTTTGTAATTTTAAAGCTTTCAAATAATAATAATAATAATTTATTAACCCATGTCTTTCAGTACAATATTAGAGTACACGTAAATATTATAATTATATTTTACCATAAAAATGTAAATCTAATAATTGAAATATAGAAATATATAAATACTAACATAACAAAATTATTTAGGGTGAGACACCTAAGCCAAAAAAGACTTGTATTGTGTCTTATATAATAAAGATTATATGAGAGCTTGTAGTTTCAACATAACATATATAATACAATAATATAGATAAACAAAATTTTAAAAAAAGATAAAAAAAAACTTAATATTAACAAAGAAATTAACAAAGAAAATTAACAGTGATATTGTCATTACCAACATTACAAAATGCACTTAAATATCTATATTTTTTATAAAGTACTCCTTTAGCTGTCGTTTAAAATGACGTATATTTTGTATTTTTCTTAATATTACTGGAACTAAATTGTATAACTTTGTACCTAAATAGTCAACGAATCTTTGACATATACTTTTGTTGTACCTGGGAACCCTCATTTCTTCATTTAATTTGGATCGTGTATCATAATTAATATTTATTACTTCTTTTTTTAATATTATTTTTTTTATATACAAAAATTATTACCCAGTAAATATACAATCCTCGCATATCTAATAATTTATTTGGTGAATACAAAAAGTGCGTTCTAAATCTAGGCTCTTTTTTATACATTACTCATATGATGTAATTTTGTGTTATCTGTATTACATTTATAGCCTTATTATACATCCCTCCCCAACAGACTATTGCATATCTGAGTATAGATTCAATCAACGCATTATATACTAAACGTAATGTTTCTATTTTTAGAATGTCCCTTAAGGTATAAAATTTCGGTATGGTTTTCCTAATTTTTGATGTAAGATATTCCGCATGTTTATCCCATTTTAGGTGTGAATCAATTATTACTCCAAGGTATTTTAATTGGAAGGTTTTCATTATTTTTTTTTTGACTGTTTCTTATTTCAATAAAATTATTTTTTGGTGTGTCAACCATCGTTGGAGAAAATGCTAGAAGTTTTGATTTTTTCATAATTTAATGTTA
This sequence comes from Rhamnusium bicolor, assembly GCA_029963845.1. NCBI lineage: Eukaryota > Metazoa > Arthropoda > Insecta > Coleoptera > Cerambycidae > Rhamnusium > Rhamnusium bicolor. The sequence goes on along the minus strand of JANEYF010003975.1, from coordinate 87,924 downwards.
AATAGTTGTTTTCAAGCCAGCTGTTAATAATATTAATATCCGATACGGCACCCTCAAAGGCAGGGGTCCAATCATGTCCTTCACATATTAGTACTGTGTCATCTGCATATGCCAATATTTTTCCTTTTATGTTCAAGTTGCATAATTCATTTATATATATCAAAAACATAATTGGACCAAGTACTGTTCCTTGGGGTACTCCTATCTGTATTGTTTGCACATCACTATAGGTATTTTTTATTTTGACATATTGTTGTCGATTTTCTAAATAGTTTTTAAATACAGTTTGTACAGTGCCCCGAATTCCAATTTGTTCCATTTTGTGTAATAATTTATTATGGGGGACTGTATCAAATGCTTTAGCAAGATGAAGAAAGATACCTATGGTTTTGATATTTGAATTAAAATTTGAAATAACATTACTTGTTAACATATAAATGGCTTGTTCCGTGCCTCTACCTTCTATAAAACCATACTGCGTTTCACTTAAAATGTTATATTGTTTTAAATAATTCATTAATTTTACTTTTAGACACTTTTCGAAGATTTTTGCAAAATTATTAATTAAACTGATTGGCCGATAATTATTTTTGTTAGAAGTATTACCTGATTTGTGTAGAGGTATTACCACAGATTCTTTAAATTTACTGGGTATTATGCCGGTTGTGAAAATTAAATTTAATATATGTTTCAGGGGTTTTAGAATGTGTAAATGTGAATTCTTAATTGTAATGGCAGCGATTCCATCTGACCCAGGTGATGAGTTGTTTTTTAAGCTTTTTATTTGAATTATAATATCATTAAAAGAAACTTCTTCAATATACATACTGTTTGCTGTTATCGCATTGACATTTTGTTTGATATCACCATGTATATTTTGCTTTATTTGGTTTTGCATATCTACTCCTATATTTATAAAGTGGTTATTGAATATATTCTGCAATTGAGTTTATGACATGCTCTTTTGTTACACCCTGTATATATATTTATCGTCCGACGGATGAAAATGACATTATCTGTAAGACCATAAACATGTGTCTTCAGCGGACTTTGGAACGTTTTAATTTTATCTTTGACCAGCCACATCTCGACTCCTATTTTTTTGGGCGAGTCTTCCACAGAACTTTAACAAATATAACCCCAAAAGAAGTGAGAACATCTCAAAATACAAAGCCATTAGTCTTAGTATTAACTGTCAAGTCGAAAAAAGCAAAATACTCAAATCAAAATTATTATTCCAAATATGCATGGAAAATAAAATAACTGGAAAAGTTTCTAATATGTATAAAATGTGTTGTGTTTTGTTCCTTTACCTATTTTTGTATTAATTTATACGTATCAAGTAAGTGAACAAGTCATGTTTGATTATAAAATTATGCATCAAAATGTACTCACATTTAATTAAATTATTTAACTTGTGTGAAAAAACTGTAAATCCCAATTACATGGGCAAACTAGTTTGCTACATATATACTTTTAATTACATACAATACGTTAATACTTTTGTTAATGTGTATTATATGTAAATCGATTTGGGTTAGGACTAATTATTTATTGTTAGTTCATACGTAAATCCACTGAACCGGCTTAAAACATTTCCATTTCTTAACCGGAACTTAACTTATTTGATCACTATCCAGTTTAGAATAATTATACACTGTATTTGTTACGTTTAACTTGATTCATGAGAACCTATTTTTATCTATAAGCATTATGATGAATAATAATTAAGATTGTAGGTAGTGGTACAATAAAGTTAATTTTATTAATTTTGTAGTTAACATTTTAAGAAATCGTTAGAATGAAAAAATATTTTGTTTACAGAGTTTCAACTACAATCTTCCAGGCCGACTACTGGGAAAATGAAAATATTGAATTTTTATAACAGCGGTGCACAGATACCTGTATTTCGAAACACGTCATTGATGAATAAAGCCGTGTTTTCTAAGAATCACACATCTATGGATGCACGACAAGCATAGTGCAATATTGCGAAGCTGCAGCAGTTGAACGAACGATTAAATAATGTTTACCTTTTGTGCTGTTATAACGTATATCTTGTGAACATGAACACTGAATCTCATATTGTGAAAAAAATTGCCGTTTTTACTAACCACCTTCCTTATGCCTAGTTACTGGGTCAGAGTCGGAAGACTCTGAATCTTTTAATCGGAGCTCTGACAGGCCACTGCAGATTTAGGAGGCATCTATCCTTGAGGAAGACCCTAATTCCTGGGACAGTGTGAAGCGTTTGGGCGCCTGAAACATAGTATCTTCGGTTCTGAGGCGCTCTTCTAAGGGAGGAGATGAGCTCCAGCGCAATGAGTGACATCCTGACCTTCATTAGAAGGTTGGAAAAATTCGATGAGGCAGCAAGAAAAGCACATGGCTGAGAGGACAGCTGAGGGTTGGTAAAAAAGAGCTCGTCTGCGGCCCACTTGACAGGCGTCAGCCTCCCCCACCATTACCATTACCATTCCTAATGCTATTATACGTGTCGCGTACCACGGATGCATGATTCTTAAAAATTACGTCTTTAAAAGTCGCAACGCCCAGATAGATATTTTCGAGGGCAGAAACTTTAAAAGTGTGGTATTCTGACAGTACACTAATTTCTAACTAATACATTTTTATGGTTTACATAATTATTTGCAAAAAAATTAAATAAAATATATTTAATTTAAATAAATCTTTGCTTCATATATAGGCAAATAAGTGTATTCTCTATCAATGGCAAATTTCCTGACCGTCTGAAAACCTCCCATATTAAAGCAATTTATAAAAAAGATGAAAAAATTATTATAAGTAAATATCAACCTATTGCCTTGCTGTCAAATATTAGTAAAATATTTGAAAAAATAATCTAAAATAGGTTAATCACCTTTCTAGAAAGAAACCACTTAATATCTGATATTCAAAATGGCTTTAGAAAAAATAAATTAACAACTAGGGCAACATATCAAGCTCTGTGTAAAATAACAGACTCTGTACAAAAAAAATACAATGGCTATATATCTAGACTTGTCAAAAGCTTTTGACTCGGTAAATCACGTTGTCCCAAGCAAAAAAATTGAAATGTATTGCATTCGAGGAGTTACCTTATAATTAATAATATCGTATGGAGAACTCTTAAAATCAGACACACTAAGAATACAAAGTGGCGTGCCACAGGGGTCAATACTGGGTCCATTTTTGTATATACTATACACCAATGATTTACCTCTAGTGACCAATATTAACACCATAATGTATGCGGATGACACTCCGTTAATATTTAGTAAAAATAATGAAGATACCTGACAATTAGTTCTATGCACGCTACATACCTTACAAAAATGCTTTCAGTCACTAAACCTCAAATTAAATAAAGAAAAAAACTCAGTCAATCAATGTTATATATCAAAAAACAAATAATGAACTAATACTTACTAATGACAATAGTACTTTCACGTTAACCATCAGCACTCCTTTCCTGGGCGTAAAAATTGATTCAAGACTTGATTGGAGACCACACATAGATCGTCTTGCACAAAACATGGCTCTGTATTGCTATGCGCTTAATATCATAGCACAGAAAATTAATATTTCAACGGCTTTTATAGCATCCAATGCATATATACAATCACGAATAAGATATGGTATTTTTTTTTGGGGCAACTCTTGTGATGTCGAAGAATAATCAAGCTATAAAAAAAGGTGTTTACAAATATATTAAATATGAGGCAAACAGAAAGCTGCAAACAACTCTTCATTGAAAAATTTACTATGTTCTGTAATTAAAATTTATAATAAACTGCTCATAAATATACGAAGTCTTCCAAACAGAAAACTAAAAAACAAACTAACAAATATCCTTCTGGAAAAAGCCAAAATGTTAATAATATTAATAATAATCTCTTTATTTAGCAAATAAGCTACTTGTATAGGATACAGCAAATCTTAAATAATACAATGTATAAGGTATTTTAAGAGTTAATTATCCTAAGAATTTTATGAACCTAATATGAAAAATATCTACTTATTAACAACATATATTTAGTTATATTATAGTTTACAGTAATTTTTAATTTTTTTTACTTTCGAAAACACACTTAATTGGTTTTTAAATTTTAGGTAATTATTACATTGTTTGATATTCTCAGGAAGTTGGTTAAATACAATGAGACCTTTAAAAGGCAACGTTTTGTCTATAGAAAAGTCGTTAACATTTCTCCTATTATATGTGTGTACATCTCTCACAAATTTAATTTTATTTCTGAAATAATCTGGAGTCAATTTGTTTTTTATTTTGAAAATCATATCTAGTGTTCTAAAAGAATTCGCTGTTTAACATTCATGAAATGAAGTACTTCTAGCATTATGCTTATCAGCGTATATTTATTACATTTCAAAATTATTCTCATAGCTTTGCTTTGTATAACTTGGAGTTTATGTATTTCATTTTTTTTCAGGTTAAATAATATTGTTGAGCAAAAATGAATGAATGGACTAATGAAACTTTATAAAGTGGAATTTTTGAAAAAATGTTTAAAGAGTTGCTTCTTCTCCTTAAAAAATATTCTTTTTTTGACATTTTATTCATTATATAGTTGAAATTACTTTTGAAACTAAGATATTCATCAATAATTACTTCTAAATACTCAGTTTTATTTACTTTAACTAGTTTGTTTCCTATAATTTCGAGATTTAAATTAGGATATGAGATAATTTATATTTGTTACCTATTAACATATTTAGACATACTTATATTTAAACTTACATTATTATTACAGACAAATCATAATTCTTCGAGTTAAATATTGTTGGTATGTCATCACCTGCAATATATATCATTATATTGTTCGCGAACATAGAAATTTTACTATATTTCACATATTTTACAATATCGCTTATGTATAAATTAAAGAGAACTGGTCCAAGAATAGTCTCTTGTGGAACGCCATACATGGTTTGCAATTTATCTGATATGCCATTTCTAAATTTAACATTTTGTGTTCTAGAATATGTTTCAAGCCATATTATGTAATAAAATTCTTTATGTAACGTTTTAGCCTTAGTTTTTAGTTTTTAATATTTGATTTTAGAGAAATATGTTCTTCATATGGTATTATTTTAAATTTTACTTTTTAACGTGTAGTGTCTAAATCTGTTTATCTGTAGATTGTGGCTATTTTAATTTTTAAGTATTTTATAATGTGCATTTTCTTCCTGTTGTCTTTCTCTAATATTGACATGTTGAACATCCCATAGGTATTATATACTTTTGCTACAAGTGAACAAATAAAGCCTATATATCTACCTATCTGTCTAATGAAAAATATTTGTTTACCAATCAAAGTTTTTTTTATTTCGACACTTAAAGCTCGTACCAAAGATGATATTTCGTCCGCTTTTGATTCTCCTTCAAGGTAATGTTTTTCTCGGCAGGTGCCGAAAATCAAAGACACATATTACTTTGGTTTGGTGGTCGCGGAGAACTATATGAGGCTTTTTTTCAATAGCCCGACAGTTGGAAACGAATATTAAATATGACATTTCTCGTTCTCAACAACGAATTTAATATATCTGAGAAAGTAGGACAACACTGGTATCTGGTATATTCCGTACAAGTCAAGGTACCATGCTGAGGTTTGTCTAAGCAAATTTTCCCTGTTGAGCAACTCTGATTCGGACTTTCAGGCGATTTGGCTGTAACTTAATAACTGACATGAACACCTCGCCTGCTTCTTCCCCTGGTGTCGAACTGTGGCTCTTCTTAGACAATCTTGCGACCACTTCTGTAGTTCCATGATGCTTCACAAACCACAAGAAAGGATTCGAGCGCCTGAGGATGTTATATACCATACTCAATACTACTCTGTCATACATATAATACAGATTCAAGAGTTCTTCATACACCTTACGGGTATCTCTGCTCATTCACTTTTCTGCTCCAAAAGACTAAAGCAGTGTTGGAACGGTAAGCAAGTTAGTCGCAGGCACCTTGTTCGTTCCCGAAAATTCGGAGGACTAAATTTTTTGGAGTAGGTGTCAGTACTTGCCACTAAGAGAATTTGTTTTACATCCTGGATATGCAAAACAATATTTTATTTTTTGCATTTCGGCATCTGTATTGTCGGGAGACTGAAATTTGTTCTTATGTCTATAATCTATTACATGTAATTTTATGGGCATCTAAGTTTGAATGTTGTGAATGCATTTTGGTGGCATCCATCAACTTAATAACAGAAGCCCATTAGATTAATTTGTGTGAATGTGATTATATAAAGCATCGGGCATTTCTGGCAATAAATATTACGACAATTTAAAAATAATCGTGTTAACCACTAAAAGTCTGCAAATTGCAAATTAAATTGCTATGTTGTTATGAATATTAATAATTGGTATAGGCAATCATTCTCGATCACTCTTTGGTTTTATGTTGCTTCCAAAACAAAATATAAAGTCAAACTATACTGCTTTGAAATAAATTTCGAATTTTTTTACAAATATTATTGCACTATTGTTAATGGGACTACTTTTAAACACCATAATACGATTTCCTAACCAACATTTATTAGGATTAGTAGTTATGTAGTAAAACCGTGTAGCATTAATTTACGTTGATAATGAACAATAATTTTATATCAGTTACGAGCGACAATGTGGAAAATGATGCCATCAAAAATGGGAATCCAGTTATAACCACGAAGTAAATGCCTAATTCGATTGTAGTTTTCAGGCTGAAATTTCTACTGATGCACAGTATAACATTTTGGACACAAATTTCATTATTTCAGACTTTATTATTATAGACAAGACGTTGAGTTGATAACAGAGGCGTATTTAGGATTATTACTGTATATTCTACGTAATTTTGTTTATGCATGTAGTTATATTTAGGTTGGCTTACAATCTATTGATAACCATAACTTTAGCATTTGTATAATGTAGTGATCAGGGTAAAGTACAACCAAGATATTATTTTCTTTTATATTTTATTTTTAACGACGTTACTACTTGTGATATTCAAGATGATAGTAAAGGGAAACACATTGTTAATACCTGAGTTCGGAAATTTGCATTGGCACTTTACCACTTTCCAAACAGCGATACAAAAAATATACACTAAACTAAAGAAAAGTAAAACAATAAAGATGTGATTACGGCTGCCCATGTAATTATTTTCATAATAGGTAGCAATATTTTTCCCTATTCCGCATAATGCATTGTTAAATTGGTTTTTCTTTAGCATTCGATTATGGAACGAACATGATTTTTCGTTCTCGATGTTTATGCTGTTTAGGTATTAATTAACTATTTATTAGCAACTTATTAAACACATCTACCTAATAGTTGTTAATAGTGTGTTCGAATAACAGTAAGAAATAGTTTGGAACTCTACAGTGACTTTCAAAATATCTTTTTAAAATACTACGGGTAGTCAGTATAATTTGTGCTAGTTTCAAACAGTTTTGACAATTTCAGCAAACCTGTTATGTAAATATTTTGTAACTGTTCATAACAACACGTAGAATATGAAATGTAATAGAGTATATTTAGTTTAAATTATTCTTTGTTGAATATACAAGGAGTATCACTTCGAGTGTACCAAACGCAAACAAGTAGTAGGCGAAGTTATTGTAAGCAAAAAAATTCATATAAATGCAATGGCGGTTCTTCTATAGGGTCATTTGGTCAATGACCTCCCACATAAAAATAAAAAATAGAGCTATTCATTTTCTGAAGTTTAAAAATATATAATATATATATTTTTTATATTCTTAAAAAATATATTAAAGTTTCTAGTTCATTCTATGCATAATACTATTCAAATATCTAGATCGCAGGATTTCGTATCCCCTCCGAGCACCGAGCTTCTATATTCATATTCATTACATTATTCATTTATAGAATTTAAAAATCTTGGGTCAATCCATAACTTGTCCTCAAAGCTAGCTACGGACCGAATATACAACGAATTAAAGTGAAATATGCTTATGAGCGAATCGTCAGAAAGCAAAAGTGACAAAAAACACTGGCGGGGACAATGTCCCTGACACATTTTACGGAAACGACAACGCACGAAGTTCAGTAGAGCAGTCTTAATGCTGACTAGGTACGCGTTGGTCGGCAAATTCTGTCGCACTGTTTTTAATGTTTTTATTTGTGAACATTTTATTAGTAAATCTCTACTTGTCGTGAAATTAAGTAAAACAGTGTTTTTGGTGTTTACTATTAAATATGAGTGTTGTACAAAATATATTAAAACTGAAAGATGGACATAAGTTGGTTTATGAAGACCGAGTGAAATTCAAAGGTGGTGGCCGTCCAAAACCTAATATGACGATAAAGCAAACATCTCTTGATAAGAAACAACAAGTTAATAGGTATTTTCGAAATTCAATGTACGATTTATCCAAGTGGATTTGCGGATGCTAGGTAAAAAATGCATTTTTTTGTTTCCCATGCCTGTTATTTGGTGATGATCCTGATCCTATATGGTCCAAAATAGGTGTAACTGACTTGAAACATTTAAAAATAAAAGTACAGAAACATTCGCTCGCATCAAGTCATATGAATAACTGTTGTAGTCTAGCAACACTTGGTACAGTTGATATTAGAATACAGTTAGATTAAAAGCTTATAACGAAAACGTTTCTAAAAATAGATATATTTTAAATAAAATAATAGTGTGTTCCAATAAAGTATAAGTAGTTTTTGTGTTTAGATACGTTTTAGACATTGTTGTATGTGAGAGATTTTGGAAATTTATTCAGCCTCAATGAACGACATCGCAGCATTTGACAGATGTAATTTTAAAAGAGTTAGAATGTCTGAAAATTAATGAAAGTCCTGAAAAATTGATAGCACAAAGTTGCGATGGAGCATCAGTAATGAGTGGTACTTTTGGAGGTGTACAAGCCAGAATTAAAAAAAGTTATCCTTCAGCAAATTTTATTCATTGTTACGCTCAACAACTAAATTTAATTTTACAAAAAGCATCAAGTCAGGATAAAAGCATAAAATTTTTTTTGCAAATTTACATAGCTTTTCTTCATTCTTTGGAAAATCGCCAAAAAGAACAGCCGTGTTAGATAATGTTGTTAAGGTGAGATTACCTAAAGCGGCTCCAACATGATGGAATTTTAATACAAAGTGACTGTTTATACCTATAGAGACTCTGTTTATACCTATCGAACAGAATTATTAGATTGTTTAGAAAAAATCGTTGATAATGAATCAGAAAACGACACTCTAAACCAAGCTATTGGTTTAAAAAACTACTTACAAAATGAACATTTTCTTTACTGGTTAAATTTTTTTTCATTTAGTTATGCCTCATTGTGATATATTGTTCAATCAAATACAAACATGTCATAACAGTAAATAAGTGTATTGGCGTTTTTAATAATAAAATTGAAGACATCAGAAATAAAATTTTGAATAACTATTTGGAGGAGACATCCATACAGTCTGCCCAGAGAGAAACGGAAGAATCAAAAAGGAGAATTTCATTAGAAGTTTGTGATATAATTACATCTGAGATCAAAAACAGGTTTGGCTTCAGTAATCATTTAGCAGTGTTTCAATTATTTCACGCAGATTGATTTAAAGATTATAAAAAAAGCTTTCCTCGAGATATGTTTAAATTAGTTAAAACGGAGTATCCAGTCATAAATCATTTGAAACTTAAAACTGAATTAGAAGTATTATATAGCCGAGAAAATTTTTCCAATAGTGAAGGTGCAGTTGCTTTGTTACAGCTTTTTATTAACAATAATTTGTGCAATACTTTTTCTGAAAGTGTCAAACTGTTAAAAATCTTGTGTACTCTCCCTATGACTACCGTCGAAAGTGAACTTTGTTTTTCCACCTTAAAAAGAATAAAGACATTTTTAAGAAATGCCATGGGTCAGGAAAGGTTATCTTCTTTAGCTATGCTTACCATAGAAAAGGCATTAATAAAGAAGATAAAAGACTTTAATGAAAAAGTAATTGACCACTTTGCTTTGCATTTCAAAAAGACCGGAGGATCGACTTGGAATTTAAATCACTTTAAAAGGTAGGTAATACAGTAAACTTTTCTAATTGACCTTCCTATCTCTTGACCCACGAACCGCCACTGTATAAATGTATCCGATTCATTACTCTTATTGGGATAAATAATTTTAAAGATTTTGTTAATAATGAGGCTACTAAGTACTTCAGAATACGCGGATGTAGTGTATATTTGTGGTTTATATGATGGAAACACTAGAGCTGCTGCCGCCGCGAGTGTCGAAGACGATTTCCAAATCGACATCAACCATTTAGAGTCATACTTAGCAACACATCTTAACTTTTACATGATAGATGAGTACTGTTTACAATCGCAACGAACGTATTCGTTTATAATGTTATTGATGCCGACACGTAAAGCGGCTCAACAAAATGTTTCAAACTCTTTCGTTTGGCGAATGCTTAATCGCGAAGTAATGTATCCATACCATTATTAGTTTAAGCGCTACGTGATGGAGATAATGAGAGAATAATGCAAATGCAGATAATATGTTCGTTTCTTCTATTTTATGATGTGATGAAGCGACTTTTACCCGTGACAGTATAAATACAACACCCAGCAATCACGAGTGGTCCCTCAATAATTGCAATATTAGAGTGAAAAATTTTCGACAACGCTTTAGCATAAATGCTTGGTTTGAAAATTTCAACAAAACTGTCAACTGTTTTTTTTTAAATCCCTTCTAAATGCAAATCAGTACTTAAATTTACTTCAAAATGATCTTGAAACAATTCTTGATGACTTGCCACTTCCGTAATTATTTCAGATGTTGTTCCAACACGATGGACACTACCCAATTATTCCAAAAGTGCCATTAATTCGCTAAAAATCCAATTTCGTACTAGATGGATTTGACGAGGGGACTCGATTCCTTGGCTACAAAAACCTCAAGATCTTACATCTCTCGACTATTATTTCTAGAGGTACAACGAACAAAAAGTTTATAACGTTTCCATAAATATACAACAACAATGTGGACCCGCTATTGGAACCATATAAATTTTAATAAACTTTAAAAGATTTCTTAGTCTAGATTAATTTAACATTTAAATTTTTAAATTTGTTGATTACGTGAAACGAAGCAAAACATATCTCAATTAATATATTATGTTTATTTGATATTTTAAATTATACTGGTAAAATATTTTAAAACAAAATATAAACAATTATGTGAAAGAAAAAAATATTCGCACATTGCTTCTGATTAATTAAATGTAGAACAATACTGATAAATATATTATCAAATCGTGACAAGATAGACATTAAAAAAATCAACGAACATGTTAACTTATTTTAAAATAAAAATGGTTTATAATTAAACTACTTCCTTGCTGAAAAATTAACAATTAAAACTAGTTTAATTATACGTTTACGTTTAACAGTTCTAATGGACATGGCAAATTCCTCTGCAATCCAAAGAAATCCGAAATAGAGTGAATTATTTTCTGCTCAACTTACTTGCATGTCCGTCTTAATAGAGTGACTGAGCAAACTATCATTAACTAAGATCAAATAGTCAGTCAAATTCGTCCGCGAAATTTTGAAATAAAAACCAAAATAAAATAAGCATTTTGTTTGAATCTACCTTAACTAATTGATTGAACGAACTTTAACTAGGCCAAAATAGTCAAACAACTCATTATACAAACATTCAAATAATAATCAATTAGTAAAAATTGTTATTGTTATAAGGATGTACTATTAATATTGCTTCTGCATGTTCCGCATATAAGTTTGAGCAAACATTGATATTAGTTCTAGAAGCAAGGAATGAGCGTGGTCCAACAATATATTCGTATTTTTTTTAACGTCTTATTTACATTAATGTCCTGGTGGAATTTAGCAGATTGTTATTTCACCACTCAACCAGAACATATACAAAAAACCATCATACGAAAGTTAAGCAACGGTAGTCGCAGATGGGTAACCCAAATGAAATTCGGCAACCTCGCTCCGCCTTCTAGTGGCTTACATATCAGCGTATACGCAGAAACTATGCAATCTTAGGCGAAGGTTGTGTAGGTGACATACCATCCTTCAGAGGGGATGTAAAGCAGTCGGTTCTTTGTTTATTAGATGTTAGGCAAGTAAAAAATTCCTACTCTTCTATAGAGAAGAGCTTCGGCAAAATTTCCAGGTTGGGAAAAGAGCGTCTCCTGGCGTTGGTTATTGGCTATGGTAGCGGTAATAGGCCGCCGTTAAGTAAATGAATAAAAGAGTTTTATAAGTTTAGTTTCAACGTCTACTCTTATAACTAGGGAAAGAAGAAAAAATCAATTCTCTGTCGGTGAGAAAAGTTACTGTATTAAAGACATTTTTAACTTAATTTTATCGCTTTATTTAACTTTCTAGCAATGCCTCGAGTTTAAGTATGTGCAAACTTCTGAAAATAAAGTGAGTTAAAAGAAATAAAATCGTAGGATATCGACAAACCGGTATTTCTTTCCGGAAAAGAATGATGAGATTTTGGAATACATGGAATCAAGAACAGAAGCGTCAACATCATAGAGATACCGGGACTGAATGTGAAAGCTTCTTAAGAATTGTATCCTAAGAGACCGTTTCAGTACATCCAAGTCTATGACAAAAGAATGGTTAGCTGTTACGGGTCAACGACTATCCATCAGTACTATTTATCAAAAGCAGTTCCTCTGGTATTCCATCGTACCTTCCCTGCCTCATTCTGCCACTGATCAGAAGGTACCGAAAGATGAAACTCGAATGGTTGTCATTGAGATAAGAAATCCAATGGGATAGTGTACAATGGTGAATCTTCTTTGTTTGTGGGCTTACGACGTACGAGCGCAGAAGAGTTCGCCGTCAACGTAACGTGTGGAAAGATATTCAGTTTTGTATGGAACGGTAGACAACCCTTCACCTTAGGGGTTATGGTATAGGGTTCAATATCATATGGAAGCAGGTCTCCTCGAGTCTTCCTAGAAGGGAACAAGAATGCACAAGAGCACACTCACAGGGCCTTGAAGCGACTGCATTGCTGTGTCTTTAGACGCTGGAAAATCCTATTTTCAGAAGGATAATGACCAGACCCCATAAGGTTGTCATAATTATAAGTTCATTACAAGATGCTAATATAAACGTGCTTACATGGCCTGCAAGATAACTTGATCTTTTGCCAATTGAACATGTATGGGACAAAATAGACAGACGGCTGGGATAACCGGTTTCAGTAGTCCCACTAAAGAAGTCTCAGCGGTTACGACAAGAGACTTAGGTAGCTTGAAGACACAATGCCTTAAGAAGACACCGATCACCTAATTCGAGGCATGCCTCGTAGAGTTGGAAGGTGTGTAAGCTCACTATTCATTTGGAGGTAGATATCGTTATCAAATCTTAATAACATTTTAGTCGTTTGATACTATTTTTTAAATTGTTTTTATACTAAAAAATACATACATCGCATAATCAGCAATTTTTGTATATGTTATATATAAAAAGGAACATATGTATTGCGATTATCCTAATATTAAGCACCCAACCAGTTTACTAGTGTCAAATTTCCCACTCGTTTATTTAGTGTACTGAGACAATTGAACAAACGCGCGCAAAAACAAAGACACATCAATTCGTATCACAGGTGAGTTGTTTTTTATTAAAGACGTTAAACAATTGAACGTGGCGGATGTGCCTACTGCAATATTTTAAAAGCTCGAGCTTAACTTAAAAGCCATCTATGATAATAACGTTACATTATTCCGTCGAGTGAGTTTAAGCATGTATTTTATTATTATTTCGCCTTTCTGATCGGAGATGGAGATAAAATTGGTTAATTAATTGTCTAATTATTCTCCAAAAAACGGGGGCCGTCAGTTCTGCTTCTTTACAGATGGAATATTCAACGGAGAGTAATGGCAAAGTGCAGTTTAAACAGTATAATGAATACAGTACGGTACTTGCGCATGAGAATTATTGAAAAAAAATGAGCTCCTTCGTGTGGCAAATGTACAGGGTGAAACAATCTTGATTGGATTTGTGGTTTCGGGTATAGTTGCCTGTTTTGTCAAGAAATTTAATGGCTCTCTCTTTTCTCTCTCAGGAGCAATAGGGTACAAAATCGTGTGCTTCTTTCCGAACAATTTTTAGAGATTTCGAATGACAAACATGTGATCACTAGACTTCTAGTGACAGAAGAAGTAGACTTTCATTTTTAATATTATGTAAATAATCAAAATTATCATTGAGTTCTTAAAGTCCACAGCAGTGTTTTCAATGGTCCTCTTTTCGGTGACAAAGTGACTTTGCTTTTTTCAGGACAATGAGGTTATGCTGCTGTCCTGAATTGATTTTCCTACCACATGCATCCAACAAGAAAATCAACTGTACGTACGACGAAGGTGTCAATGAATATGACACGAGAATGATTCCACATTATTTCGCGAATTTTACATGTTAAGGCCTTTATATATGTGAGTCGCAGCGTCAATATTGGTGACTTATTTTAGTGCTGGATATCAACTGAAAAGAGAAAGCACAAAATTTTTAACTTGAAGTATAATTTTGCACCAAAATATCACAAAATTAATGGTATTGAATAAATATCATATAAAAGTATGAGTAATTATCTTGACAGATCTTGTGTACATCTGTGAGCGAATACGGGACGAAATCATAGCTAATCAAAAATGAATGGATGCATAAACAATTTAAAAACAGCATGAGAAATGATGAAAGATATGCTTTTTAGTAAATGAAATATTATGAAATATGGTTCCTAGAAATCAGAACTTCTAAATGAAAAAAAGAAGCAACAGCAATTCACTATTTCGTTTTAAATTTACTCAGTCTGCCTACAGCATTCTGTATAATATACATACAAAATATACAGGGTAGGGCAATAGTGCGTCCGACTTAGATATCTCGAGTTCTATGATAACTAGAAACTTCATTTAGAAACATAAGTAAACTAGACAGAACAGTCTATAACCGGAAATTGTTTTCGATTATACAGGGTGAGCCAAGACGATTCTACAGTGTCAAGTAATATTTTTTAAATAACATCCATATATATCAGAACATTTTTTGAAACCTCTTTGTGGCCTCCTTTCACTCCTTTATTATTATTGACATTCTCCCAACCACTTGGATGTAATAATTTTTTTTTGTTGAAATTATACCATTTACACCTGTATATTAAAAATATCACTACAATCACAACTATCGATTTCAAGAAAAAATATGTTAGTACCAGTTATGAGTAAGCCTGGCCAAGCGATGGTTGATTCTGAGTCGGGCGCAATACCAATGCCATCGCGCGCTTGTTTACAATGACGATGACACGACACACTTTAGTTGTTATCTGTCGGTCGATGCATAGAGTACTAATAAATAATAAATAATGTTGAGCGTAAAGAGTAGAAAACGACCGTACGCTGATAAAGTGAATAAATTTATCGGTGAATTTCCGGATTTATTCTATGATGGATGTAAAATAATTTGTAAAGTTTGTGATCAAGACTTAATGTGCTGAAATAAATACGACTGCAAAATTCATGTCAATAGTAACTGGCATAAAAATAAAACAAATGACGTGTCTTCTTTGGAACCTCAGTTTATGTTTGATTTACTGTTAATGCTGATTGCCTGTGATGTTACCCGGCGCATATTGGATAAATCAGCATTTCGGAAGTTCTGGAATAAATACAATCCCCAGGTGAATTTACCAAGTCATTCATCGTTACGTAGATATGTACAAAGTGTTCGTAAAGACATTGTAAATAGGATAAGATTAAATATGCATTAAAATATACACGGCTGTGGTTATGTGTTGACGAGACGACAGATTGTAAAAAAAAAATATATTTTAAATGTTATAGTACGTGTACTCGACCTTGTTAAACCAACATTTCCACTTTTACTAGCTAGCAAAAGACTAACTGCGTGTACTGACGAAACAATTACGCGGGTGGTGTTGGAGTCTTTCGAAAAATTTGAACTGTCAACAAGTCAAGTGTTGATGTTTGTGACCGACGGTGCTGCGAAAATGCGTTTGGTGGGCCGTTTTCTTCAAAGAGACGATCGTAGGTTTTTACATGTTACGTGTAAAGTGCATGCGTTCCATCTTGTAGCAGAAACGATTCGAAAATGTTTTCCAGAGGTAGGTGCATTAATAGCAAATACAAAAATAGTATTTCTCAAATCTCCTAAACGGCTTCGAGCATTTCATACACTGTGTCCTGGTATTCCGGAACCACCTGAGCTGATTCTTACACGTTGGGGAACGTGGTTGAAGGCAGCTTTTTATTATGCTGAGTATTTTCAACAAATAAAATCTGTGATACTATAGTTCAACCCTAACGAGGCTGCAGCTATTAAGGAAAGCCAGACAAGCTTTCAAGATGTTTCCCTAGAAACAGATTTAAAAACTATTTATAACAATTATAGAGGACTATACGACGCAATAGGAAAATTGCAGAATACTTCGTTGTCGTTAGTGGAATCGTTGCAAATAGTGGACGACGTAAATACACAGCTACAGACTATATATGACGCAGAAAATAAGCCCTTTATTGAAAAATTCGAGAGTGTATTACGGAAATATCCTCATTTTACCAAATTAAGACAAATTTGTGATGGTGCATCTACAGCTGCGTTAAGTGAGTTCACAGAGTGTTTTACTTATGCCTGTATTACTTCCGTAGATTTCGAACTGTCTTTTTCAAAATACAAACATATTTTTTCACCACAGCAAACATCGCTTACTGAGACAACTGTAGAAACATATCTGATGCTACACAGTTATTATAGAAGTGCTCCAGTTTGTGATAACGACAACCAAGCTACTTCATTAATCTGCTTAAGAAGGTGAGTTTTGTACATATTTTTATAAAGTGTACCAGTATTAATAAAATTTATTTCCATTTATTTTAGTTATTTATTTATTTATTATTAGTTATCACTTAGATATACAATGTACATGTGTGAACGTCATTTAACAGTTTAATAATAATGTGCAGTACTAAGCTTACAAAATATAAGGAAATACATAAAAAAGAATTTAAAGCGAACGAAATAGTGCAAAAACATACATCACAATATATAAAATATTTTTGTTTTTATTATTGTACTTATTCAAGTATTATGATATGATGCATACCAAGTACGTCTCTGTAGGATTAATGACCTTGGCCAGGCTTAGTTATGAGACATTTATTTTGTGTGATCACACCACTCAGCCATTTTCACTTCCTAAACATATACAGGGTGGCCAAAAAGGATTTTCTTTACAACTTTTTGAACTGAATTTTCTCAATTTTTTTCAAATAGAACACCCTGTATATTTTTGGTCGATGTGATGTAGGATTGAAAAACGAACATTTTTTGTATGTACATTCCTATTTGTGACAATTTTCAATTTATTCAACAATAACTGCAAAATTCTGCAAAGATTTTTTTTGAAATAATTCGAGAGAAGGTATTATAATAAGCGTGTACATGATGCCGATAAAAACATCACACCAACAACAATCCAAAATTTGAAGGAAAGGATAATAAATGCTTTTAGAAGTATCACTCCGGCAATTTTATGAACAGTAGAAACCTCATTCCAAAGACGTAAAGAAATGTGTGTCAATCAAAATGGACAACATGTGGAGCACTTTTTATAATATCTTCTCTTGAATTACAAAAAAAAATACATTTTTAATTTTTATTGCTGAATTTTGCAGTTCTTGTTCAATAAATCGAAAATAGTTACAAATGGCCATAGGGATATACGTACAAAAAATGTTCGTTTTTCAATTCTACATCACATCATCCAAAAATATACAAGGTGTTTTATTTAAAATAATTGAGAAAATTCAGTTCAATTAGTTGTAAATTTAAAAATTATTTTTGGCCACGCTGTACACTTTTTAGGAAGTGAAAACAGCTCAGTGTCATCACACAAATATCTCATAACATATTTTTTTCTTAAAATCGATAATTGTGACTGTAGTGATTTTTTTTTAATATACACGTATAAATGGTATAATTTCAACAAAAAAAAAAATCATTACATCCGAGTGATTGGGAGAGAGTCAATAATAATACAGGAGTGGAAGGAGGCCACAAAGAGGTTTCAAAAAATGTTCTGATATACATGGCATTCCATTTAAAAAAATGTTAGTTGACTGTAGACCCGCTTTGGCTCACCCTGTTTATTCGAAAATAATTTCCGGTTATAGACTTTTTTGTCTAGTTTAGTATGTTTTTAAATCAAGTTACTAGCTATCATAGAACTCGACATATCGAAGTCGGACGCATTATTGCCCCACCTTGCATATAAAAAATGTAAATAACGTGGATTAAAAAAAATGCAGGAAAATAATTTTCACCAGTTTCATTTAAAAATTATGCGAATACCAACGATTTGTGAATACTCATTGTCTTTAGATATTTTAAAACAGATTATTTCTATTGGGTAATAATATACCTTTATATAACATACTCTGGATATAAAAAACTTAAAACATATTTATGATAAAACCAGCCAATCCAGTTCATGCACATTTCATCATTCCAGGTGCTGAAAAGCTATAAAATAACTCAAAATCAATTGTAAGTCAACAGCAAATATCTGTTTCAGATTGCAGCCAATTGCGAAACAAACAATAAATAACATACATTCGTTCGGAGGTAAATTTCGAGCACAAACTGCGACATTCAATATGGATTTTCCATGGTGGCGCTCAGTATTTTTCTCCGTCGATGTTTCAATTTTCAAGTGTCTATTATTCCCGATTCATAAACAGCTTTTAACAAGTCAATTGGTTTATTTCCAGCCGCACGTTCAACAACTTATTGGTAATTTAATTTACTCGATAACAGCCCTTGCGGATATCGTATGTTGGAGCGCTATTTGTGTGAAATTACGGTTTGATTTATTTTCGCTTCCTGTCAATTACAATAAACACTTCTTGCTGATTTGCTTTTCATAGCACCATTGGCATTGATTGTTGACTTGGTGCAGAATTGCGGTAGATGCAGAGACTTTGTTGTCCTTGATTTTCATTTTACAAAATGGCTCTTGATGAGTCCCACAAAAAGTGTGGATTTTCAGTTATACAACCTTTCGTAATACATTTATCGCTTATAGTAAAGTCAATGGGGCTTCAATATTGGGCGTATTTAGTGATTTCAGCTGCTGAGAGTAACGCTCAACCTGTTTAGTTATTATTACTGATAACAGGCGTAATTTCGTTGAATGGTCTGGAAGAAAGCGGAAGATATTACCTGTGCTGATTAGAAACAGCGTAAAATTTGTCGATGTCCCCGTTGAACAGCAGTTTCTAGCGCATAGTCAACCGTCTCGTTTAGCGAATTGTTGCCGGTCAACCTCGCAACTTCTACGTGGAAATTTGAAAATAAAGAAGGTTTAGTGCCATATCCCCAAAAAACAACTATGCAGCTACGGACACGTGTTTCGGAGTTATTGCCCCTCATCAGCGTAGCGTAGCTAAAGAATTGGATCTAGGATGGGCTAGATCAGGAATAAGAACTAAAATAAAGCTGGAAAGTACAGTACACAGTACTCAATTAGTGCCTTCATGTTCCCATGTGCCACAATTGGGGCCTCAATGAGCACAGTCAACACACAGAGCTCTATATGTATTGCCCGTTTCCACGTGGCACATACAAACAAAAAAAAGATAGATTTATTGGGGTTTAAAATACAACAAAGAAGGTTTAGTGTCATATCCTCAAAAAAAGACAATTATGAAACTACGGATACGTGTTTCGGATTAGTTTAATCCACCTGGGCTAGGGGTCGCCGCTCTCGGTACTTGCTGTGATGCAAGTCGCTATTCGCCACAGAGACATCTAGGATGTCGGTCGGATAGTAGCATTCAGACCATATGAGAAGTTTCATACCTCTCACCACTATTCACTTCACCTTAGTTAGTATATAACTAGCAGGTTGGCCACTATCATTTGTCTGTTCCATAACCTATGGCATACTGAAGAGAACAAATAAGTTCGAAATCGATCTATGTCTGGTTAGGAATTGACAAATGATATTGGCTATCGATCTATCGTGATTTGAAGGTGTAATTCAATGCAGGTCGGGGTATTTGCCCGCCGAGTAGTTGTTTCCTTCAAATCATATTTAATAACATTAGTTTAGTCCACCTGGGCTAGGGGTCGCCGGTCTCGGTATTTGCTGTGATGCAAGTCGCTATCCGCCACAGAGACATCTAGGATGTCGGTCGGATAGTAGAATTCAGACCATATGAGAAGTTTCATACCTCTCACCACTAAAACTTATAATCTTTTAACAAAAACCTGCATTTAAGTTATGTTATCGCGTATTGTTTCCTTTTGCTTTGTGTACATTATATTATCATCTCTTGTGTAACAAATGAAAAAAATCAAGGGTAACATGCATTACTATCGACCTCAGCTTAATATACCGTAGGTTAGCGTATATTAGTGAAGTGATTGATTAATAAAAGAGACATTACTTTTATAAAATCATATAAGTAAGGGTTCATTGTGTTTATTTTTGTAGTGCTATACTGTTTTATGTTATTATTAATTTTTATGTCATCTACTTTATAGTTAAACATGATAAAGTTTATAATAATAGTAAATACAATACGTATCTAGAGAACCGTACTATAAAATGCCAATAGTACCGTTTTTAAGGGACTTATTTATATTCAACCCCTTTTTTCAAGTTTCTGATTTGTTTATATAAATTGATAGAGAGGGCCTTTTAAACTTGAGAAATCCACGCAACTTGTTTGAAAAAATTACTAAATACTTTACATATTTAAGAGTCAAAGGACAAGACCTACAAAATTAAGAGCTGTTTATATTTTTTAACTTTTTTTATAAAATTATCAATTTTACCCAAAATTTAACATTATCGTTAGTTATTAGTTTAGTATTTTTTAGTGTAAAACTGTATGTTAATTATTTCTTATACAGGTTCGCTAAAATATGTCAGTAAACTTTATAAACCTAGTTAATTTTTTTTAAGATGGTGTAAAGCCTCTGACTGACTCAGTAACTCACAAATATCGTGAAAATAAATATCTAATTATCATATTTGAACAACAGAATAATTCTAGTATCACCCAAAAATCATTAAATAATTTTTTCATTTATTTAAATTTGTTTTATGTAAAACGTATTTTTGAAATATTTTTAACACTGGAATAAATTGAGGAAAATTGTGCCAATTTTAAAATAAGCAATTAGCAACAATATTTTCATTCACATATTTTATTAGCATTGTAACCAAATTATCATTTGCAAATTTTATATTATAATTACTTATATGTAATTCTAATCAATCGTAATGAATATTTTAGACAAAGTTTGGCGATACGATTTTGCCCACATCCATATGTGTTGCAAATAATTATTACTGAATATTTAACACTTGTTTCAGGTGGTGCAGTTTTTGTGACAAGAGAATATGACTTGATTGGTGAGACTGATGGTCTTATGAGCATACAGTCTTCAAGGATATTTTAAGGTATCTAAAACATTAAATATTTTTCAAAAACCAATATATATTTTCTAAATATCGTGATGAGCCAAAATTTTGAGATTTGACAAATATGCATTTTTTTAGAAAAATCGATTTAATCACCTTTAGAGGCTCCTATGTAAGAGAGTATTTATCATAAAACAGTAATTCAATTTTTGCATTAGTAAGAAACCCTGTCAGAAACATTTTTTTGTAAATCACAGCAATGTATACTGTTATATTCAGAATTAACCATAGATTCCAAAAATGTAAAAAACACAAGATGTTCCATTTAAAATAAGAAAGTTGGGGTTGAAGGTGCATAAAAATTGAAAATACTCCCTTCTAATGCAATTTTATGTGTATAACAACATATTAAAATTTCATCAACTTATTTCTATAATCAATGAAAATGGAGGGGTGAGCCAGGTTTGTAGACACTCTGTATAAGGATATATACACCGAGATCAAGATATAAGGCACAAATTACAGCCATATTTCGAACGTGCCAAAAATGATGGAAATAAAGTTTATTTAAGAAATACCAAACTATGGATAAACGACAAATGCTATACACTGGCAGAATGTGAAGCCACTTTAAAAATTGATGCAACCCTCAACAACTCCAACAACCACAACAACAAAATCATCAACAACAAGAACAACAACCCCAGCCTTCGGCGGGCTTCAACAACAAAGAATACTGAGAAGAAATACGCAGAAAAAAAACTAATTGACAACTTAATTATTTACCATCAAAACATTCAGTGCATATCTAACAAAGTACATTACATTCAACTCTTTTTAGCAGATAACTCCGAAACTCAAGTTCTCTGTATCACAGAACATTGGTTGTTAAATAAGGAATACTGTGCATCATTCGATGGTTACAGCTTAACTTCTTGCTACTGCAGAAGACTTAGTATACACGGTGGAGTTTTGATCATTACAAAAAACTATTTAGATTTTGAAAATGTAGTTAACTTGAGTACAGAAATAAAAGAAAAAGAATTTGAGTACGTTGCAGCTGTAAGCAAACAATTAAAGATTATAATAATTTGCATTTATAGGTCATCAGCGTGTCGGGGTGAGTCATATAATGTATTTTATAATCTCTTTTATAACTTAATGTCTGAAATAAATAAACTGTTCCCAAATCACGTATATGTGGTTTGCAAGGATTTTAACATACATCTCGAAAATGAGAATGTACAAAAAAATGAATTTTTAAATGTGCTAAACATGCTAGACATAACTTATCTATCACTATCACCACGCCCACAAGAGTCGTGAATAATTATCATTCACTAGTCGACAATATACTAATCAATGATACTGAAAAAATCTTAAACGTTTCGAATGATGATTACGGTTTCAGCGATCATTATGGACAAAAAATTACACTTCAAACCAGCTCCCATCATTCTAGTTCTATGATGTTGAAGTAAAGGATATTCAGTTTAAAAAATAAAGCCTTGTTTCAAAAGTTAGTTTTAGAAATTGACTGGACTCTCCTGTACACTAAAACCGATGTAAATGACGCTTATGAAATTTTTTATGAGTATTTTGATAGTTGTTTTAATGTAGCCTTTCCAGTCAAGGTCATAAAAATCAACAATGTAAGTAAGTGTCCTGAATGGATGACAGAAGGAATAAAAACGTCATGTCGTAACAAACGTTCTCTGTTACACATTAAAAAAATTTTTTCTACAAATTTATTTTTCGTAAATCATGTGGGCATTTATTGTAAAATTCTGAAAAACATCATATTTATAGCAATACAAAATTTTTCTAATAATTATATAGTAAACTCAGATAATAAAATAGGATTCACCTGGAAATTAATTAATTCATATATAAAACAAAAGGCAAATAAAACACGTCCAAACTTTGACATTATAAACGATGATAATGCAGTTATTTCAGAACCATACACAGTTGCATCAGAATTCCAGAAATTTTATTTAAATATAGCAGAAAACGTAATAAAAAATATAAAGATTAAAAAAGAAGCCATGGAATATCAGAACATTAAAACTTAACAATGAAAATTCATTTTTTTTCAGCCCAATAACAGTAACAGATGTAAAATGAATTATTAATAATTTTACACAAAAAAATAGTACGGGCTATGATGATACACCTATAACGATAATAAAGGAACAAGTGGACTGTTTGAAAAAACCGATCACTTACTTAATTAATTTATCACTGACTACAGGAACATTTCCAGAGTGCCTTAAACACGTGATAATTAAGCCATTGTATAAAAAAGGCGAAAAAACGGAAATCGCTAATTACAGACCAATACCTCTTTTATCGGTAATTTCAAAAATTCTAGAGGCTGTTGTTAAAGACCAAATTACTAATTATTTAGAAAAAAATCATATATTTTCAGAATCACAATTTGGTTTTCGAAATGGAAAAAATACTACAGCTGCGACTTTTGATCTAATCAGTAACATAAATAAAATATTAGAAGATAAAGACATACCATTACAGTGTTTTGCGATTTATCCAAGGTATTTGATTGCGTCGTTCACAACATATTACTCAACAAAATGGAATATTATGGATTAAGAGGTATTGTTAATGAGTGGTTTAAATCATATTTAAGCAACCGTACTATGTCCGTGGAAATAACATCTAGTGAGGGGGAACAAATAAACAGAATAAGATCAAACTCTGATTATATTAAATGTGGTGTGCCTCAGGGGTTCATCCTTGGACCAACCCTTTTTTTAATATATGTAAGTGACATAGTACCAAATTTTCCATTAACGAAATTTTCTCAGTTTGCTGATGATATAAGCATAACTTTAAGACATAGTGACCTGGGTGAATTAGTAAATATAACAAATGTAGTATTAGAAGATCTGTTTAATTGGTTTGCAGCCAATAAGTTTGTGCTAAATTTTAACAAAACATTCAGTATCATATTTCAACCAAATAGAAAATTACCTGATGCAGTTATATCAACAAATAGTGGAGAAGTCATTCCCACGACATGCACAAAATTTCTTGGCATTCATTTATACCAACAATTAGACTGGAAAATGCACATTATTGAGTTAAATAAAAAAATTAAGTCATGCCGTTTTTGCTATAAACACAATTAAGCAAAACATCGGTTTTAGTGTAGGTAAAACAGTATATTATTCTAATTTTTATTCTGTCATGCAATATGGAATAGAATTCTGGGGAACATCAACTAATGCCAAAAGTAATTTCTTAATACAAAAAAAAGCCATAAAAGCACTCTATGGTCTAAAAGCACGGGAGTCGTGTAGAGAGTATTTCAAGAGAGATCATATATTTACGTTAACTAATTTGTACATATATAAAATTAGTATAATTATACATAAAGAACAAAATAAACTGCCCACACATTCAGAAATTTATGATTATGATACACGATGCAAAAATAAACTCTTCACGCCCTTATATAATTTAGATGTAAATAGAAAGGGACCTATATATGCAGGTATTAAAATATTTAAACATTTACCAGAATCGGTCAAGCAGAATCCTCTTAATGCATTTAAGAAGGAAATCAAAAATATATTAAAAGCCAAAGTCTTCTATGACAAATGAATTTTGTAATGAAGATTTTAGTTAAAAGTTCAGATTGTTTATACCGGGTGACACAGGAGACATGTAACACCCCGTAGCATGTTTATTTAAAAAGATATTATTTTGAAATTTGTTACACTTATATAATGCGTGATTGTCCTTTTTTTAAGTACAAAAAATTTTTGTCCACCACTTGCAGTTACACCGGAAGTGACATCTACTCTGTTATTTTAAATGGCATCCTGTATATTCTTTTTACTTATCTGATTCGTCTCTAGATTCTCTTTTCAACCATGTATCGGAACATGGCATTTGTTTTTAAAATGACAGTTAATATCAATTTTAGTTTGTTAAGTCTAGATGGCCCTGACATGAACCTTGGCAGATATTGATGCGTAGTGTGCCGTGATATCGAAAGACCTCTGGCATGCAACTTTGTGCCTCATATTTTTTTTGGGAATAACCAGTAGCTGAACAGACTAATAAGATCTAACTTATTTAAAAAAAAATATCTTTAAACAACCCACGATATCTTAAAAACCAAGATAGGAACCCCATTTTTTTATTTCACCTAGTTAAAAAATACTTATTTATCTTTTATTTTTGTCCAATACAATTGCTGTGCCTATCATATTTTGCTTTCTTCATTAAAATTAGTATCGAATGTTATTGCATAGTAATGAATATTGTACTGCAACAAAAATATTTAGTAAGTAGGCGGTGGAAACAAAAGAAGGTAAAACGACGCGTCATATTGATTTGACAATTAAGAATTGTTTACTTGGCAACAATTTAAGTATTTTTCATTACATTATACCTAAGTTATCACGTTTTTAACTCTACCTATTTTGCCATGTATTCACGAAATGAAAAAGTAGATATGCTACTAATCTATGGCGAATGTAAAAAAAATAGCAGGCAGGCTGCTGTCTTATATGAAGAAAGATTTCCCGAAAGAATTCATCCACCAAACAACTATTTTGTAAGAGTTGAACGGCAATTCAGACGTGAACCAGAAGTACCGGAAAATAATTTCATTATCGATGAAGACTCGGAAATCAATGTACTTACAATTGTCGAGGTAGATCCCACGATTTCGATAAGACAGATTGAGGACCAAATCGGTGTAAATCGGGAATCAGCTCGACGCATTTTGAACAAACATAAATTTAAATCATACAAGTACCAAATACACCAGCATTTATACGAAAATGATTTTCAAAGAATATTGAACTATTGCAATTGGTTTCTGAACAGACACAATTTGGATAATAATTTTCATGAACAAATTTTATTTTCCGACCAGTCCAGGTTCACTAATTTGGGATTATTCAATCGTAACAACACCCGTTATTGGGCACAAGAAAATCCCAGAAATATGAGAGAAAGTGCATATCAGGAGCGATTTAGTTTTAATGTATGGTTAGGAGTAATTGGCAGAAGAATTATTGGGCCAATAATTTTTATGGTCCATTAAATGGAGAAAGATATTTGGGATTTTTGCAAAACCAGATACAAGATTTTTTGGAAGAACTGCCACCTAATGTTAACTCAATAATTTTTCAACAGGATGGGGCTCCACCACATAACAGCAGAGTTGTGGTGAATTATTTAAATGAAAGGTTTGGAGAAAACTGGATGGGAATAAATGGGCCCGTTCGATGGCCTGCAAGGTCACCAGACCTTACGCGCTTGATTTTTTTGTATGGGGCCACCTCAAGGAAAACGTTTATAGGACTCCACCAACAAACAGAGAAGACATGGAAATGAGAGTCAGAAGAGCAATCAATGGGATTACTGAATTACAGTTAGATAACGTGCTTAGGGCTACCGTCACAAAAACACGATTGTGCAGAGATAATAACGGACAACATTTTGAACATCTGTAGTAAAAAAATGTTTTTTGTATGTAGTACTTCAGTAAATATTTTATTTTAATTTCTTTCATTCGTTGTAAAAATGTATTGCATAGTGTAATGGTTTTTCATCAATTTTGTTCAAATGTGTTTTACTGATGTTTCTTATTTAGTAAAAAAATCGTTTTACCTACTTTTATTTTGTTTCCACCGCCTGCTTACTAAATATTTTTGTTGCAGTACAATATTCATTACTATGCAATAACATTCGATACTAATTTTAATGAAGAAAGCAAAATATGATAGGCACAGCAATTGTATTGGACAAAAATAAAAGATAAATAAGTATTTTTTAACTAGGTGAAGTAAAAAAAATGGGGTTCCTATCTTGGTTTTTAAGATATCGTGGGTTGTTTAAAGATATTTTTTTTTAAATAATTTAAATCTTATTAGTCTGTTCAGCTACTGGTTATTCCCAAAAAAATATGAGGCACAAAGTTACATGCCAGAGGTCTTTCGATATCACGGCACACTACGCATCAATATCTGCCAAGGTTCATATCAGGGCCACCTAGACTTAACAAACAAATTGATATTAACTGTCATTTTAAAAACAAATGCCATGTTCCGATACATGGTTGAAAAGAGAATCTAGAGACGAATCAGATAGATAAAAAAATATACAGGGCGCCATTTAAAATAACAGAGTAGATGTCATTTCCGGTGAAACCGCAAGTGGTGGACAAAAATTTTTTATACTTAAAAAAGGACAATCACGCATTATATAAGTGTACCAAATTTCAAAATAATATCTTTTTAAATAAACATGCTACGGGGTGTTACATGTCTCCTGTGTCACCCGGTATATGCGTGAGAGTGTATATGTGTGTACATATATGTAGGTATGCGTATATACATGTGCATGTGTATGAACGTATTTATTATTTATTTTATTTATATATATTTTTTTTGTTTCAAAATTCTATTATAATATGAAAATAAAATGTTTTATTATTTTTTATTGTTTGCTAAGCGTTTTCTCTAAAGCTTTAACAGCTGTTAGTATGCATCATATATATGTATATATTTGTTGTAATGTAAAATTTATTTCATTATTGTTATTGTATATTATATGTGTCTACATACTGTGGGGAAATAAAATGTTTCTATCTATCTATCTACATATTTAGATATGTGCAGTACATACATAGTACATGCATATATATGTCGTGATATTTCGATCAAATATCACACACAAATCGATGTTAAAGCGTTGATTGAAGGAATTTCAATCAACGGTTAAAGTTTATTATTATTATAATAGACAGGAACACCTTGTATAAATTACATGCATGCAATGGCATAGGGTAATCGAATATTTTAGAATACACTCAGGTATTTCATTTGTTTTCAATAAGAATTTATATGCAAATTGGAGAAGTCAATGGCTATTTCAAGCGGTATTATATTACATATGCATATTTCCAGATTTTCCATGCGATTCGATGACACGGCTTTGCTTACATGTTTAGGCCTGCATTGCACATGGCTCCTAATTATTGGAGTTTTTGTTCCACGCCGTAAAAATAATGTTTGAGTATATAGGTGGGTGGTCTATAGACATTTTATGATCTCTCCGATACAGATCTTTCAAAATATATATGTATATACGAATCTTGTCTGGCACTACACCTAAATACATCGTCGCTGTTTACGAATATACCCCCAGTATTATAAACATTTGTTTAATAAACGTTCGATACGCCGTTTTATTGTTTTAAGTGCACGTTTGATGAGCTCTAAAATATGAATATATTACTCATGATTTGTTTTTATATTTGCATGCGTATACCTTGTGTCCCAAATTCGATGCTCACCGTTGCGATCTCGGAAACCATAAAAGCAACTTTTATGCTGATTCCAAATCACGGCTAACTGACTGAAACAGTTTTTGGGATTTTCGAAAATAACCAAAATTTTGTGATATCTCTTTTTGGCTGTGGCCAAGTAATCTTTAGTTAGGCAGGTTTTTACATTATTATGACACTTTTTGGAAACTAATATTTTGGTGTAGAAACGAATGTTCGATATTCTTTTGTTTTCGAGATAACCGAGGTAACTTTTGTTTTTTCTTATAACAGCCATATTGGATTTTTCGTTTGTTCAGATTGTGCTTAAAAGGAGCTTTCAAATGATGCATCTCATGCAGAGGAAAAATATGTTTTTCAAGAGACTAATTTAAGAAAAGTTATCCATTGCTTAACAAAACCAAATAGTAGGCTTTGGAAAATCAAAAAAAAAATTGTAAAGCCAAAGACAAGGAAGTTACTTATACAGACGGTATATATATATATATATATATATATATATATATATATATATATATATATATATATATATATATATATATATATATAAAACAAGTACATTATCCATTTTCTATCTTATGTTAAATCTAAATATATAGTAACTATAAATAATTACAAATATCTTTGTATCCTAACCTAACTTAGCGTAATATTACCTAACCTAACCATAAATAATCAGAATTGTTGTTTAATATAACTAATACACAGTTTAGTAAAGACATTATATTTTTCGCAGTATTTTATTTCATTTGGTATACCATTAAATATTTGTATACCAGTACAGAACAAAGATTTTGATTCCTTTAAATTGTCGTATTTCTCTACTACTATATCATTTTCACTACGAGTATTATAACTATGAATATCTCGAACGAAATTTAATTTATCACATAAATATCTCGGAGCCATGCCATTTTTTATTTTAAATATAAATTGCATTGCTTTCAATAGTAT
The DNA here is from genome assembly GCA_029963845.1 of Rhamnusium bicolor. Lineage (NCBI taxonomy): Eukaryota > Metazoa > Arthropoda > Insecta > Coleoptera > Cerambycidae > Rhamnusium > Rhamnusium bicolor. The sequence goes on along the minus strand of JANEYF010003975.1, from coordinate 58,158 downwards.
ACGTTGTCTAACATTTAAAAAATTTAAAACATTTAACATTGTGTCAATGGGAGTATATTTGTTACACTTTAAAATTATCCTCATAGCTTTATTTTGCATCTTTTGTAACTTTTTGAATTTCATTGTTATTTAAATATAGCTGTAGAGTTGCACAATATTCGAAATGTGGAGCTATTATAGATTTATATACTAATAATCTTGAAAACATTGATAAATAATTTGAAATTCTCCGTAAAAAATAAACCTTTTTTGCTACTTTTTTTAATGATATAATCACTGTTACATTTGAAGGTCAAGGATTCATCTATTATAAACCCAAGGTATTTAATTTCAGAAACTTTTTCTAATATTCTATTATTTAATACAATATTTTCTTCCACCTGTAGCTGATTTAGTATATGTTTTTACCGAGAATCATATATTTACATTTATCAGTGTTTACTTTTAAGTTGTTGTCACATAACCAAATAAATATTTCTTTTAAATCTTGATTAACAACATTAATAACATCATTTATATTTTCACCATATACATAAATTAATGTGTCATCTGCAAATAGATGTACCTTGCATTTCTTGATTGATTTAACTATATCATTTATGAACAGCACAAATAATAATGGTCCCAGCACTGATCCCTGTGGCACCCCAAAGTCATTATCTATTACATTAGATACACTATTTCCGTATCTCGTTTTTTGTCTTCTTCCAGTTAAGTAAGATTCAATCCATTTGAGTACAGATCCACCAACACCCATTTTTTCTAACTTTAATATTAATAACTGTCGATTCACCGTTTCAAATACCCGTTTAAAGTCTAAAAAAACTGCCACTATGATTTGGTTTTTACCTATTGTCTTAACCCAATCCAATATGATGAATTGAAGTGCCGATTCACAAGAATGACTTTCTCTAAAGCCAGATTGATTCGCTATTAATATATTATTATCCTTGCAGTGGGTATCTAACTGTTCTTTTACTACCAATTCTAAAATTTTTTCATATATTGGCATCGTGTTAACTGGTCTAAATTCTTCACATATTTTTGTATTCAAAATTTTGGGAATAGGCGTAACTACTAGATATTTTCCAGTTGCTAGGACAAATTTCTTCTTGTAGGGAACTATTAATAACATCCAAGAATCTATTACCAATTACTTCAAAAGCAGTTTTTATAATTTTTGTGAATATACCATCAATACCTGACTTGTTAGGTAATGCAGTTATAATTTTTCTAAGACTTCGCATTTCAATAGGTTTAAACTTTGTTAATTTATTTTTTACTTCTATTATATCTAGCTCATACCCATTTTGTTTGGGAATACTTTGAATAATAGCATCAATACTATCTACAAAATATTCATTAAACTTTTTTTGCAATTTTGAATTCATCTTCTATTCCTTCATTACTGAACTAAATTTCTTTAGGTGCTGAAAAATTTTTATTTTGACATATTTTTTTCAATGTTTTCCACATTTTTCTAGCGTCCTTATTATGATCGTCAATTTTTTTGTTCATAGTAATTCTCTTTTTGTCTTCTTATCAATGCTGTTACCTCGTTTCGTTTTTTTCTTATATTTCTCCCAGTCTTCATTTGTCTTACTTATTGCTGCAGCTGTATGTCTCTGATCTCTTTCTCTCATATATTCCAGTATTTCTTGATTTATCCATTTCTTATCTGCATATTTTATTGGCATCTTCGTTACTTTTACAGGACAAATTTTATCCATGGACATAGATATACTATTTACTAAATTATCAGCTAATATATCAGTATCTATTACATTATTTTCCCATTCGATGTTCCTTAGTAAATTTTGAAAGGTTTCTTCATTAAAATCCTTATAACACCTTTTTCTTATTTCTACCTCTTGCCATTGTTTTTGTATAACTGCCAACTTTACTAAAATATTTGCATGATCTGATATTCTTGGAGTATGATTGACTTGGTAAGTTATATGATCACAGTTTGTTATAATTAGGTCTATTATTGTGGCCGATTTATTTGTTATTCGTGTATGTTCTTTAATTAATTGACGAAGACTATTTTGTAATAAAATTTCTTGTAACTTACCAGCATAAAATGTGTTTCGTATTGTTCAATAAATACCCCAGTAGCACATCAATATTGTTCCAATATTGGGTCAATGTCGAGGATATATTGGTCCGACTTAGTTTCTCTGTATTGGACCAATAAATAAATAAAATGTGGACATTCTGAATTGGTCCAACATCTTGTATAAATATTGTCCCACGACCACATACCAATATTTTGGACCAACACCCTATACTAATATTGGCAATAAATGTATAAATTACTTTCCAGCTTCCCATTTATATGTAGGAAGTTGGAGAGTAATATAGTTTTTATTTTAAAATTTCTTCCAAAAAAAGATCATAAAATATTCCCATTTAAAACCAAATACCAGATGCAGGATCATGTGCTTTGCTCTAAAACGTAAGTTTCTAATTCGATAAAATGTCACCACAATGCTTGTTTAAGAAAGGCATTAATTGTGTAGTAAATCTTTATAATAAATAATTTGTTTCACTTTTCACCACCTGTTGGAAAAAGTAGTACTTTTCCTAACTGAAATGAATTAGGAGAAGTAACAGTTTTCGATGCTAATTTAGAAAAAACTGTACACTCCCACCCATTTGAAGTGGATCACCAGAAATCAGAGTTATTTTCAAATTAATTTTGTTTTTGAACTACCCCGTGTATTTCCATGATCATTTTTTTATTTTTTATTTCTCGATTCTTGCTCCATAAGATAATTTTTAGCCATTTATTTCGGACTTACTGTTTTTTATACAGGGTGTTTAATTCCAACATGGTTTTTTTTGCCAAGTTTGTCTTTATGTGTGGGGTCTGCCAGAAATGATATGTTCTGTCGGTATGTGTCACCCTGTAAATTAGCAGAACTCCTCCCTAATTTACAGCATTTTTTGAATTTTGTGTATCTTGGATACTTTAGAAAATACGATTTTTTTATAATGCCATACATTTTCTACTCTAGTCCTTGTACATTAATACACGTATTAAAAATAAACACTACTACGCAATGAACAATTAATTACTTTTACTTTAAAAATAAAAGTGTAACAGAGAAACAACAAAAAAAATTAAGAAGAGTAAAAGAAATTAATACCTAGTACAGGACCACCTCGGGATTGTATGATGGCCGCATGCTAACAGCTCAATTTAAATCTCAGTGCTTAAGCGAAGCAAGGGCATTTTATTTTGTGCAATAATACTTAAGAAATTTATTTAAAACGGTCGGTAATAACAAAATTAATATAGAAGTATAATTTTTCCATGGTTACCGAATACTTTATCTCTGCTGTTTTAAAAATGTTAACTTCAAAACTGTGTTTTGGTGTTGTGGAAACAACTTCAGAGACAACCTCACACCGAAGGTTTTAGCCTTCCTCCAGATTTCAAATAGATTTATATATTTTGTCGCACATAAAATTTGGCTATGTAAAAAATATTTTTCTTCACGTACCAACTGTTTTCAAGAATGGAAGTTTTTTTACAAATCAATAATAACAAAATCTCCTATATGTCGCCCACTTTCTGCCTGTCATGGAATATTCACAAACTAATATACAGCCGAACCAATATTGATTATAAATGTTGGCCCTATATTTAATAAACTATATTGGAATAATTTTGCATAAACGCATTGCACCAATATTATGAAACATTGTAAAAATCCATCTAGGGCCAATATTGATACACCCCAACATTGGAGGAGACTAGAAAATAAATGTTGGTGTAATACTGACTTACAACATTTGCACCAATATTGTAAAATATTGTAAAAACCATCTAGGGCTAATATTGATAAGCCCCAACTTTGGCGGAGACTAGAAAATAAATGTTGGGGTAATATCGGTTTACAACATTTCTGAAAACAATATTGTGCCAATATCGGCTTGCTATTGAATTAACAATGGTACTGGATCAATATTGGGCCAAGATGAAAACAATGTTCCGCCAATATTATGTGCTACTTGGGTAGTAGTGGCATTATTGTAAATTGTTCAAGAATACTTATTACCGTTCAAGTGTGTGATTATTGCAATCTGACGCACATATTCTCAAATGAAGAAAAATTTGATATGTTAGAATGTTACTTAAAAGTAAAAGAAATTCGCAAAACGCGTCGGAATCCTATCTAGAAACATTTCCGGAGAGAATACAATCACATAGATCAATTTTTGGAAGAATTGTAAGCAATTTGTTAAATTACGGGAGTTTCGATAATACAAGAGACCAGTATGATATTGATAATGTTGACCGCACAAATAGTATTATCGAAGCTGTTAACAATAATCCCCGCATATCAGTGCGACAAATTGCAGGCGAAACAAATATTCCCAAGACAACTGTACACAAGACATTAAAACAAAGGAAAAATCATCCGTACAAACCTACAATTGTCCAAACTTTAAACAATAATGATTTTGACAGAAGTTTTGAATTTTGTAGTTGGTTTAATCAAAAATGCGAAAACAACCTGATTTTCAGTCGAACGTTATATGGACCGATAAAAGTCGTTTTACAAATTGTGGAATCTTTAACAACTTGCACAATTATCACCACTGGGCTACAGAAAATCCGCAAGTAACTACGCAATGAAGATTCCAAACTAGGTTTGGTGCGGCATGATAGGTATTACCTTTCCTCTTCCTATTCCACTCCTATGATCTACCTATAACTCTTTCCTTAATTATTATTTTTATATAGCCGTTTAATTGGTCCATTCATTTTTCTCAACAATTTAACAGGAGCAACCTATCGTGAACTTCTAGAAAGTCAAGTTTTAACCGAGATAGACAACTTTTTACAGAACAAGAAATAAACGAAGTGTGGTTCCAACAAGATGGCTATCTTACACAATACTAATAATGTTAGACGGATATTGTTGAAAAATTTTGGTCACTGCATAATTTCAAATAAGGGACCAGTATTGTGGCTCCCCGCTCGCCTGATATAACCTCTCCTGATTTTTATTTGTGGGGCACGGTGAAAAATGAAGTAAGTACATTATTTTGAAAGCCTGGAAACTCTCGATATTTTGGAAGACAGAGTTAGGGACGTTTTCGGCACAATAAATGCCAATACTCTCAGAAGAGTTAGACGTAGATGCCAAAATGCGTTCATTTAAATGGAGGTCATATTGAACAGTTTTATTAAATCTTCTTTACTATCATTTCTTCTATTATGTTAATTTGCTGTTATTAAAAAATGTTCTCCATATCGATTATGTTCAGTATTGTAACAGAAAATTAAAATTATTTAAATATGTCAAAATGGTAACCTTAATATTATGTTATTTTGTATAATGGTTGGTATTAGGTATATCCATTCATCAAAATGATTTTTGGGAAAAAACTCATTTCTTTCAAATGGAACCATATTAATACCGTGGTACCATTTATTAGTACTATTAATAAGGAATTTATTCATATGTCTTATTAAAATGTGCGATAAATGCAAACAAAATTACAGCTAAAAGAAAATAAGAAAATACAATTTTGTTCTAATTAAATGTTAAGAACTAACTAAGGTGGACTTGAAAACAATGAAATATTTAGCTTGTCAAAAAAAAAAATTTTTTTTTTAAATTCTTGTTAATTGTGTTCAAAATGCCGGAATGTAGAAAAAAATGCCGTTGTGGCTAGACACCTTTACACCGAACGATATCCTGATAGATAATGTCCAGCGAAAAATTATTTTAATCGTCTTGAAAATCAATTCCGAAGTGAGCCCAACAATGATCCCGAAGAACATTTCATTCTTGACGAAGGAACGGAAATTACTGTTTCGGCTCGAGTAGAAGTTGATAAGACTGTTTTTTTTAAGGCAAATTGGATTTGAATTGGAAATCAGTCACCAAACTATAAGCCGAATTTTGCACAAATATCACTATAAATCTTTTAAATACAAATTGCACCAGCACTTGTACAAAAATGATTATGAACGTAGGATGGAATATTGTAATTGGATTTTGCAGAATAATGTGCAGCCAAACAATTATTTTTTGGGAATGATTTTATTTTCGAACGAGTCTAGGTTTACAAATTTGGGATTATTTAACCGACAAAATACAAAATATTGCTCACAAGAAAATTAAATTTTATTACGGCAGGGTAACTTTCAACTGCGGTTCGGTTTCAATGTTTGGCCTGGAATAATCGGTAGTAGAATCATTGGTAAAATAATACTTGAAGGACCCCTGACTGGTGCCAGATATTTGGGATTTCTGCAAAATTAAATTGAGGACAGTTTAGTTGAATTGCCTTTTCATTTACGACAGGGAATATATTTCCAACAAGATGGCGCTCCTCCCCATAATTCAAGGATAGTAATTTATACCTGCAACGAAGATTTGGAGAAAACATAATTTCGACGAATGGTCCTGTGAGGTGGCCTCCAAGGTCACCTGATTTAACACCACTTGATTTCTTTGTTTGGGGTTACTTAAAAATATTGTCTACGCAACCGCTGTTACAATCCGTGAAGACCTGGAGCTACGAGTAAGACGCGCAATTAATAGCAAAGCGGTCCAGCAATTGGCGAACGTTCTTCGAAAAACAGATATGCGAGTTCAGAAGTATATTGACGTTAATGGAGAGCATTTTGAACAAGTGTTGTAATGTTTTGTGTTAATTTTTTTGTATTCCAAAGCCACCTTATGTATAACAAGGTAATTAGATCAAAATTGTATTTTCTTATTTTCTTTTAGCTGTAATTCTGTTTGTATTTATCGCACATTTTAATACGATATATGAATAAATTCCTTATTAATAGTACTAATAAATGGTACCGTGGTACCAATATGGTTCCATTTGAAAATATTGAATTTGGCTCCAAAAACCATTTTGATGAAGTTTATTTGCTCATAAATCACGTAATTTAGTATTTTTGACGGGATATCGATTTTCCTAGCATTACACGGGTCATTTAGAATAAATCGGAACCATCATGGCACACTTAAATGGAAAACTAAAAATTGTATTATAAAAAATATTGACATTTGAAATGTTTATTTGATATCGTTGGATTCAGAATATTATGCAGAATTCAAAAATGCAATAATATACAGGATGTTCTATTTAAAAATCGTTAGTGTAACTTCCAGCGAAACCGGAAGTGAAAAAAATCACTTGTATGTCAAAAAATGCTGCTTATTATGTATATAATATATCCCAAATTTCAATCAATTATCTTAAAACTAAAAGAGAAAGCGGATATACCATGATCCTGTTACACCTGATATACCTACTTCGTGCTGATGAAGGCAAAAACTAGAAACCGGTCTACGATTGGTGTGCATGACGGCCTCAAGAGGAATTTCCATTTATTTGGCAAAAATCTTTTACTAGTGGTCAATCGCAATGAAAGCTTAGTCACTTCTTTTAGTATGATACAAATTTATAAATCAAGAAGTGCGTGGGGGCATTTTTATTTAATCTTCAATTAAATAAATTTGAGAGGATTTCGACTTTGATACCTATAGGTATTATTTCTAGTATTTATTACTATTAAACAAAATCGTTGAAAACGGGATAATTTAACCTTTATATTTTCTGTTGCACCTACATTTTGCTTTGCAAAACAACCTCAACAATTGCGAGCCATATCACTTTAATTAAGTCTGATACATACTTACAATCCTGGGTTGTTGGTTTGAGTAAACAAAACAATAATCAATAAATAACATATTTATAAAAATCCCAATCGCATATTCAAAAGCTTCTTATTGAGGCGATAAATAATAATTAAACCCTCCGGTAATCCATCTGCATTGAGAAGTTGGCTGTGGCAACAATCTTCGTATTTATTTTTTTATCGAGCGCTAATGCCTCCCAATGGCTGACTGTGTTATAATAACAAAACTTAATCTTAATAAATGATCAAGGCTGCCACGAAGTCATAAAATCAGGTAGCTGAGGCGGGAGTATAATAAACATCCTGTCTATTGTAAGAAGTTTCGACGTTAAATGTTATTATTGAAAGTCATGGCGCGCAAGAATGAATCGAACACTTTTTAATCGGTCAACTTCTTTTATTGCTTAATAAGTTTATTAGTATTGGAAGTGTTGATATTCAAAAATGTGCTGCATCATGTTGTGGGACTTTCTGTGCTTCTTTTACTAACAAATATTAATTATGTAATTACCTATTGAATAATAATTAAATTTAATGAAAGGAGGAACACCAACACATCTTTTAGTTTAATAATTTTTTTGTAACGCCATATCCTATAATGACATTTATTAGATAGTTTCAATGAATCAAAACAATGTCATTATTGACAAGTTGAAAATAAAGAAAAAAGTGTAAAATAAAGAAATTTTATTTCACAGTGTGAAATAAAACTTAATAGTCAACAGACAACAAATTAAAGTTTTTACATCAAATATTTATTAATTATTAATAAATTTCATGAACAATTTGATTCATAATTTAACGAAAATTTATATGAATAGTACTATTACTAACATTATTTATATTTATTTCTGGAATTATAGGTTCAGATGTGCGAAAAAGAATTGATTCATTTATATTAATATGGTGGTTGGTCTGATTTTCACCAACGACTACATCGGCAGACACAGTCATTTCTGTAGTATTGTTTGAAAATATCTGTTATGAAATTTCCTTTTTTGTTCTGAATGCTATCTTTTATATATCCCTCTGCAACTGTTAAGGATTTCCATCCCCCATGACGTTTTAAGGTAAGAAGATCAGCTCCAGAACCAGCTAATAGTGATGTCGAAGATCTCCTAAAGCTGTGACCATGTGGGTCACAGGATTAGATAAGTTAAGGTATTTAGCTATAATACTTGGTATTTTTGAAAATGTATTAATACCAACTCGTTGGACCGTACATTTTTCGCCTTCGGCTCGTACTATAAACGCCCTACTTGTAAAAAAAACACCATTTTGGCCACTTGTTATATAAAATACTATTAAATGAATTTGTCGAGATGTTTAGTATAATAAAGCATTGTAAAACAATTGTTCAATTCACTAGTGTTGTTAGAATCAGGTCATTTGATTTTAAAAATTATACAAGCAGGGTTGTTTTGACAGTTGACAGAACTTGCAAGCAGATTAATTCGCTAGGTCCTTTAGGCACAAGCTAACAGGGGAAAGGTACTTTTTATTGGCACTGAGATGATAGAGGAAATTTTTATTATCAAATTTACATTACGTTACCATTATGTGTCTTCTGGTGGTACCACATTCACCAAATTGAATGTAAAATGTTGTTGAAAATGCCAAATTTGGGAAGTCTCCACACACACGCACGCAAGCACGCACGCACGCACGCACGCACGGACGCACGCACGGACGCACGCACGCACGCACGCACGCACGCACGCACGCACGCACGCACGCACGCACGCACGTACGATGCACGTACGCGCACACATACACACACGCGCGCTCGCAACGACAGTCATCATTCGGAGAATAGTCAGAATGTATTAAGGAGAGTTCAAAACGTACATATCAATCAAAATCTCGAGGTCGAAAAAAATCACGATTACTAACTATATTTTGTTAAAATACTATTAAAAGTACAGTAGCGTGCAGATTTCAGGGGATACAAAAAATTATATATTTTTTTAATAGGATATCCTGTATATTATTAAATTTTTGGAATGATCCTTTGTTCCTGATTTCAAAAATATTCCATATATTACCCTTACGATATATCCATTCTAAGTTAATAAACGTCGAATATCTTAGTTAAACTAGTTTCTGTAGATATGGAAAAGTTAACATTATTAAAGTGAGCTATGAAAATGACAACTATTATGTGTGATAAGTGACATTTCAGTGAGGAAGAAAAAACCTAATATTTATACAAAATAGATAACAAAGATTAATTTAGTAAATTTAAATATAAATAAATGATCTTATGTAAGATGTTCGATGTGTCCACCATTATTGTCAATGCATAATGGATAACGTCTTCTTATATTTATAATTGCACCGGAAATGGCTTCATTATTTACATTCAGATTGTTTCTTTCAAGTCGAATCCTGTCTTTACTGACTAGAATGCTATTATTATTATTATTATTACTGACAATGCATTTTAGAATTTCCCAAAAAAATTATCCACGGGGGTCAAATCCGGACTGTTAGGTGGCCATTTAATAGGTCTATCATTCCCTATCCATATTGGAAATACATTATTCAAATGATCTCGAACTGGTAGGACACTATGCGGAGTTGCCCCATCCTGCATCTAAATCATATCATCAAGTTTGGCTTCCAGAAAATTCTGCAAAAGAATATTTTCTGCTTCTGGGATAATTATTTCCAGATAGGTAACTCCAGTTAAAGTATAATCATAAAATATAGGCTCAACAATTTTGTTTCTTAAAATTCCACACCAAACAGTTTTTCATCCTGATTTTTTATTTGTTTTACCAATCTTTTCCTGTTGTGCTTGTTTTCCCACGACATTCGATTTTTCCTATCTTGCCGTAGAAATGGATGATTCATCAGTCGATAATATTTTAATAAAGAAATTGGGATCTTCATCCAACTTTTGAATTATCTGGCGGCAAAAGTCCAGCTTTTTCCTTTTATGAGCCTCTGTTAAAATTTGTGCGGGTAAAATTTTATATGGTCTGTAGCTGTTATTTTCTAACGTACGTTGGATTTTTTGAATAAATTTACCTAATTGATCGACTGCATTATTTATACTACATTCAGAATTTTCTAAAAAATAATACAATGTTTCAAAAAAGTTTATTCGCGAATAAATATGGATGGGTTTACCTTCGAAATGAAGCAGTATATCTAGCTGTTCTTTCTGGTTTGCTTTAACTACACGCTTTCTTCTACTAAAACTGGAGATATTATTCACCTTTCGGTAAATATTTTTGAACGTATTTTCTGATGGTGTTGGACGATTTGGATACAACACTCTATATGCTCTTTTTGCTGCACGTTTATTTTTGATATTTTGTATATAACAAGTAAATATTTGGACTTTTTCTTCATCACTGTAAACTATTTTGATTATTTCATTAAAGAAATGTCACTTACCAAACATAATAGTTGTCATTTTCATAGCTCACTTTAATAATGTTAACTTTTCCATATTTACAACAACTAGTTTTAACTAAGATATTCGACGTTTAATAACTCAAAAACGGTATCTGGTAGGGGTAATATATGGTATATTTTTGAAATCAGAAACATTCCAAAAATTTAATAATATACAGGGTGATCTACCACGAGTGTGCCAAACTTCAGAGGCTGGTAATTTATCAAAAAATAAATGGACTTTCATTAATAAACATATGTCCTAAAACGCATAATAAGAGAGCTACAACCCCTTAAACGGGGTTGATGAATACCAATTTTTCGATTATAAGTCCGATATGGTGGTGATTAAAAAAATGAAATTTTCATATATTACGGCCCCGATGTAGGCGCATAAAATTACAAATTTCCTAATTAACAGCTTGCCTTATTGAGGTAGTTTTGAGGGGTGAGGGGTAGTTTTTACCCCAAACTTTTTTTGACGTCACTTCCGAAGCAAAACTTTTAAATAACATTATTTCCCATGCAATGACTCAGAAAAAAGTACTTTTCAAAATTTCTGTCACACCAGCCGTTTTTGAATAATTTGCGTTGAACGGCAATAAGACATGTGAATGAATGGTTGAATCGGAATTTTGGAAATAACTGGATTGGTAACTGTGGTCCTGTTTTATGGCCTCTTCGCTCTCCCGATCTCAAACTTCTAGATTTTTATTTCTAGGGGCATATGAAGCAGTTAGTTTATTTTGAGGAAATAAATAATATTCAGCACTTGATGGAAAGGATCAATAATAGTATAGCTTATATCACAAACAATGGTGACATGGCTGAAATTAATAATTCAGTTATTCGTCGTTGTGAGGCGTGTATTCGTGCTCAAGGAGGTCATTTTGAACAGTTACTCTTTTAGCTATTAGTTATTTCTGTGTTGTATGTACATTGATTTTTAATTTTGTAATAAAAATGTTGTTTATTCACGTGAAAAACCTTATTGCCGTTCAACGCAAATTATTCAAAAACGGCTGGTGTGACAGAAATTTTGAAAAATACATTTTTCTGAGTTATTGCATGGGAAATAATGTTATTTAAAAGTTTTGCTTCGGAAGTGATGTCAAAAAAAGTTTAGGGTAAAAAACTACCCCTTACCCCTCAAAACTACCTCAATAAAGCAAGCTGTTAATTACGAAATTTGTACTTTTATGCGCCTACATCGGGGCCGTAATGCATGAAAATTTCATTTCTTTAATCACCACCATATTGGACTTATAATCGAAAAATTGATATTCATCAACCCCCTTCAAGGCGTTGTAGCTCCCTTATTATGCGTTTTAGGACATATGTTGATTAATGAAAGTTCATTTATTTTTTGATAAATTACCAGCCTCTGAAGTTTGGCACACTCGTCGTAGATCACCCTGTATAGGGTATCCCATTTAAAAAAATATTATATTTCTGTATCCCCTGAAATCTGCACGCTACTGTACTTTTCATAGCATTTTAAAACAAAATTCAGTCATAACCACACAATTTATTTAAAACTTTTTTTCTGTAGGCAATAATAACGATGATAATGAGTGGGTAATTTATAATGAATAACCCTGTACCTTTCACTTTTTTGAGAAAATATCTTGGGGAGTCTTGATTCACCCTGTTACTCATATAACCTGTTAATCCCAATTTAAAACAAATGTGTTCTTTTATTCTTCTCTCTTCATTACTTCCCATTTATACCCAGATTTATAACATCAGATTAATATTTGCATACACAGGAAAAAAACGTTAAAAGGCTTTTAATGGAGGTTTAAACAATTTAAACAAACTCAATCGAAGTTCAAAAGATGCGCCTTTATCTTTAGCGGAAATCGCATGGCAATAACTAGTATTCGCCCCCACATGACGCTGAAGACATATGTTTCAAGATCCGGATTATTAGTATAATATAACTGGAGATATAAATAAAGCTATCAAACGAACATGTGATGATGGGCCGGCTGTATTACGAACACTAAAAATTATGCTTAAGTTTGACAATAAAATTATTATTTGTTGTTTCTATTTTGGGAAACGGCTCGGTATTTTGTTTGGTGGATGTTAAAAATAAATATTTTTTTCATTAGAATTAGGGAATACAAGAAGGTGGTTACACAGGTTTAAAAATAAAATAAATGTAAAACCTCAAATACATATTTAGTTGTTTCTTTAAAGAAACTTTATTATTAATTAAATGATTAATTAATTCTTAATCTTGATATTTTAAATGTGGACAAAACAATTCTAAAATATATGCATTAACCTTGTCGGCGCAAGCTTCTGAAACATCTTCTTTCTCGCCCATAAGATACATACAGTGCCTTTATTTTAAAACTAGCCATCTGGTTTAAAGAAAAAAAGCTGATTTAGTTTTCCAAACTGATTGAATTTTATGTTTACCTCTCCACCCTCAACCACTACAACTTCGGAATTTCAAATGGCATCCCCTATATTATAACAGATTATTGTAAAAGGCATAAAATACACTGTGCACAGAGAGTTGAGAATATTTCATATATTCATGAAAGGATTGGACTAAAAGAAAATTCGTTGTTCTTGGGGGGGGGATTAACAGCTTCTTTAATAACCTTTTTTGCATAATTTTGTTATGGAAAAACGAGGAAGAACAATTCTAGTTTAAGAAGTGTTGAGCCGCAGGGAACCAACAATGTCCTACAAATATCATCAATACATTGTATTCTGACCCTTCCTCTAATTACTTCAAGTATACCTCTGGGCATGCTTTGATGAAGTGGTTGATCAGATCACATCTTATGGGATTGGTGCCCATAAAATAGGAAGAATATCTGCTAGTTGCCAAATGTTCTCTAGAGCCGGTTGATGGTTTTGAAGTTACTCAATAAATCCTATACATGTCCAATGGGATTCAAGTCAGGAGAACGCATTGGAAGAGGATCGTGGCCAATTCCGTGAGTTTCAAGGACATTGAATACTTGCTGAGTACGATAACTGCGAGCATTGTCATTAATAAAAATAAAATTTTCACCAGTAGCAGCTTGAGGCGTCACAATATTACTAACAATATCATTGGTATGCATGGTCCTCCTGAAGATGTACAGACCGGTGTGTTCTCCAACAAATATTCCACCCCAAACTATAACACTGCCTCTTCTAAAAATTACTGTGGGTTAGATAATTCTTTGATTGTAGATCTCCCCTGACATCCACCAAACTTGTAGACATCTACTATCACTGTGCAAGCCGAAAAATCACTCATCGCTGAATAAATTTGAAACCCATTCCATGTCCAGTTACGCCTTCAGGAACACTGGGTAGACCAAACTCCTCCTGAATTTATTGATTGGACATTTACTGTAACCCCATGTCTTGCACATAAGGTTCCTAATTGATAAGCGTAAAGGATAGGATTCCTTCTTATTATAAGTCGAGATAATGATATTGTCGCGGTGTTGTAGATTAGACAGACCACTTCTGGGATGTTTTCATATAGAATCAGTTTTCAAAAACTGCTTCCAAAGCCTATTAATGACGCTTTGACTTACTCCTAATTCTGCAGCAATATCGACTTCTATCCAGCTTGCAGCATACTAATGGCTCTGTTGCCATCAGGTTGTGTGGTAAATGAAGCCTTGCATCCATATTTGTTCATTACCGCACGTTGGAATTAGGAATCTGCAAAGGGGTTGCAGATAAACATCCCAGAGCCATAGCACATTTGGAAAACTTTACAGTCCTTATAAGGCAAACATTATGCAGTGCTTCTTTCTGATTCCCAATTACCCTTTTTGCGTCAGTCTCCCACGCACACGTAGAATTTGGATTCGTCGCTAAAAATAACTTTTTGAAAATTTTTTCAGCCCATGAGTGCTTAAATTTTATACAAGTGTACCGTACTCGATTTTGAGTTTTGGTTAAGGGCGAGTTTTCCTTAGCCTACAAAATCCAACATGGTCAGGTACAAAATAATGCGTACCATAGGAAAATTCATATACCTTATAAAAGCTGAGGTCACACTTGTGAATATATTTTCTGCAAGTTTTGGACGTTCTCGAACTTTTTGCGCCGCGAATGTCAATATTTCCACTTTCACTATATTTTTATGATTATATTAGGAACAGTGGTCTTTGCTACAGATAATTCACGTAAAATATTGCGTATTGTTTTGCCAATATGGTATTGCCGAATAATAATTTCACGCACCTTTTTATCAGTAACTTTACCATGTCCCATTTTTTCAAAAAGTTAACGAGATATTGGCTATAACAATATAAAAAAAATACAAACTGCGAGTGACATTTGATTTCTGAGTTGTCAAGTCAAAGCTCCCGCTATATTGTATCAGCTCCTACTTGAACAGGGTTATTTAATATAAATTACCCACCCCTTATCATCGTTATTATTGCCTATAGAAAAAAAAAGTTTTAAATAAAAGTTGTGTAGTTATGACTGAATTTTGTTAATATGCTATCAAAAGTACAGTAGCGTGCAGATTTCAGAGATAAGAAAAAATACATATTTTTTTAAATAGGATATCCTATATATTATTAAATTTTTGGAAGGATTCTTTATTCCTGATTTCAAAAATATACCGTATACTACCCCTACCATATACCGTTTCTGAGTTATGAAACGTCGAATATCTTAGTTAAACTAGTTACTGCAAATATGGAAAAGTTAACATTATTAAAATGAGCTATGAAAATGACAACTATTATGTTTGATAAGTGACATTTCTTTAATGAAATAATCAAAATGGTTTACAGTGAGGAAGAGAAAAACCAAATATTTATACAAAATAGATAAAGATTTATTTAGGAAATTTAAATATAATTAAATGATCTCATAAAAGATATTCGATGTGTCCACCATTACTGTCAATGCATAATTGATAACGTCTTCTTATATTTACAATTGCACCGGAAATGGCTTCATTATTACATTCAGATTGTTTATTTCAAGTCGAATCATGTCTTTAATGACTATTATTATTATTATTATTAACAATGTGTTTTAGAAATCCCCAAAAAAAAGATTCCACAGGGGTTAAATCCGGACTGTTAGGTGGCCATTTAATAGGTATTGGCAATACATTATTCAAATGACCTCGAACAGGTAGGACACTATGCGAAGTTGCCCCATCCTGCATCCAAATCATATCATCAAGTTCGGCTTCCGGAAAATGCTGCAAAAGAATATTTTCTGCTTCTGGGATGATTATTTCCAGATAAAATATAATCATAAAATATAGGCCCAACAATTTTGTTTCTGAAAATCCACACCAATCGCTAACAGTTTTTTCTTCCTGATTTTTTTATTTGTTTTACCAATCTTTTTCTGTTGTGCTTGTTTTCCCACGACCTTCAATTTTTCCTATTAAAAACTCCTTCCGTAGAAAAGGATGATTCACAGTCCATAATATTTTAGTAAAAAAATCGGGATCTTCATCCAACTTTTGAATCACCTGGTGGAAAAAGTCCAGCCTTTTCCTTTTATGAGCCTCTGTTAAAACTTGTACGGGAAAAATTTTATATGGTCTGTAGTTTTTATTTTTTAACGTCCGTTGGATTTTGGAATAACTATTTACTGGCGTTTACAGCGATTATTCGTTACATCTGCCCAACCCTGTATGTACTTCTGAACACAATGAAAGTGAATGTTAGTTGAGAATAAAAATGTTAAACTTTATCGGAAGTAGTTTCTTTTGTTTTGATAATAATAAATAAATATTTTTGTTCAGTTGAATGTTATGGCATACTAAGAAAAGGGTAGTAGCAGGTAGTACCATATTGTGTACCGGTGTATGAGAAACAGTAGCAGAAAAATAAGCCAGTTGTAATAACGACTAACTATCCTGAAGCTTTGCCAATTGTGAATATTTATTGTTTAAAAACTTTATTATGATATAATTATATTAAATTAGTAAATTATTGGTAGGTTCAGAATAGTTGTTAGTATAAGAAATGAAATTATTGTTTGGATAGTTACTAACGCCTTCTTATACACTTATACGAAAGTATTGTATTTTTTGAGGCAAACAATCAAAGAACGCGTGTAGAGGGTGTGTGTCAAAATTAAGAAAACTTTATATAAATATTTCGATGATGTGGCGCATACGTGGTAAGTGCATTTTTGGTTACAATGAGTTAAATACACTAAAAAACAATTGCAAGTGTTTACACTTGTTGTTTAGTACATACAATATGTCTTTTATTTCACTTCTATAGAAATACTATAGCTCACACTATGGGTGCACCATTAGATTATATACAGGATGTCACCCTAGTGCATATTTGTTCCATAACTCTGTAACTATTATAGACAAAAAAAAGTTAACACAAGAGTTCCTCAGCATTTATCATTGCATACTATAAATATAATTTTAATCATGCAGGGTATTTCGTTTTGGCTGGGTAGTAATCAACTTTGTTAAGTTAAATAGAACACCCTATATATTATTGTATATTTGGTTAGCGGACGTCAAGAACTTCCAATAAATTACCATAACATGTACTTTTTTTGAGTAGTTCTGGAATTATTTGAAATTATATAGAAGTTTTGACGTATGAGCACCATTACAAGAGATGTATTCGTCTAATATGAAATATTTTCAAATATTTCGATACGGTAGTGAATTACAATGGAAAAGTGCTTTCAAACCGTGTATCCGGTTTTAGATTTTTTCCTACAGGATGTCCATAATTTTGTGTCGAACTTGAAAATTTAGGATCCTCAATAACTTTGTTATTTCAAATGGAATACCCGGTATGTTATTTTATATTCAATTAGAGAATTTCAAGAGCTTTCCGATGACCTACCATACTTCGTATTTATTTTTAATAATTTTGACAATATGGTCATTTATGTCAAAATTTTAAGAAATAAAAATAAAAGTTCCCTATTTTTGACACATTTTATTCAAATTATAAGCAATAAATAAAGAGGATAATATTTTGACTATTTTAAACTCTTTTAAAAAATAATTCATTCATTGACAAATAATAAATGAGCAACTTTCTTTTTATACATAAAATAAAAAAAAAATAAAAAATAAATGTGTCAAATTTGATGTAGTTATGTGCTTAAAAATATAGCCAAAACAAACATTAAAAAATGGATCTGTAGCATATTTTACCTAGTTTTCCTATATGCTATGAGTTTGCGTCTATCTCAAGAATATAAAGGAAGCGCCACATAGTCAAGTTTTTTTAAACGGGACACCCTGTACATTTTCAGATATTTTGATAGTTCCTTTCCTCCCCATTATAAATATATATGATTGTTATATATTCCATCTTCAAATAACTGGGTTATTCAACTAAATGCACCTAAATGCATCAAAAAATAGGTTTGCATTATAAACGATTTTTTTAATAATATTAACAATTTAAATACATATAATAACATACAAGTTAAACAAAAATTATAACAAATGTTAAAAAATTCTACCATTATTTACCAAACAAAGGATTAATCTTTTTGTTTCAATTCTTCTAAATTATTAGGTCTATCTTTATATATCCTATTTTTAAGTGTACCCCATAAAAAGTCGAGAGGTGTTAAATCTGGGCTTCGTGGAGGCCATAGTATAATGCCACTTCTGCCTATCCACGTTTGATATTTCTGATTTAAAAACTCAATTACCTCCCAAGTTGAGTGACATGGTGCTCCGTCTTGCTGCCAAATTATCTGCATAGAAATTTGTAAAGGAAGATCATCTATAAAGTCTTCTATTTCATTTTCTAGTAATTGTTTATATCTTCTTCCATTTAAACCACCTCCGTAAAAAAATCAGTTAAAAAAATTGTATTGTTCAATAATCCACACCAAACTCCTATAGACTGGCGACCTTGTCGCTGAATTTTCTTTACTAGTTAGGGATTTTCAGTAGACCAATAATGTTCATTTCGTGTATTAAATAATCCAGATAAAGTAAAATTTGTCTCGTCTGTGAAAAATATGTTGGCAATGAAACCGTCTTGTTCTATTCGTGCTAATATTTCATTGCAAAAGTTCATACACTTTTCGTAATCGTTATCATTCAATTTTTGAACCACACTAAATTTATATGGCTTACATTTATTTTTCTTGAGTACATTTTGAATATATTCGTAGGACATCTTAAGACCTCGGACTGCATCCCTAATAGATTTTGAAGGATGTTCAGTAAACTATAATATAACATTTAGTTCCTCTTCTTCATTTGCAGTATAATTTCTTTTGGTGCTATGCAACGAACCTGTTCTTCTAAATTTTTTTATAAGGTGTTTAAAATAAGTTTTATGTGGGCATCTTCTCTGCGGATATCTTCTTTGATGTAAACGTTTGGCTTTAGTGATACTTCCAGTGGAAAGAAAATATACATTTAATATATTATTACGTTCTTCTACAGAATACACGGGCATTATTATGAATTTTTATACAAGAAACTCTTTAAAAAGTACTCATACAGAAAAATAATCGAAAGCGACTAAACAAAATTAATTTGACAGATCAACAATGGATATTTTAAATCATTATTATTTTATGCATGGCTACCTATGTTGAAAATAATTTAATCGTAGGTATCCCAAACTTTTAATAATATTACTTATTTATTTGAATAACTCACTTGTTTGAATATATAACAATAATATATATATTTATAATGGGGAGGAAGGGAACTATTCAAATATCCGAAAATATACAGGATGTTCGTTTAAAAAAAACTTGACTATGTGGCACCCCCTTTATATTCTTGAGATAGACGCAAACTCATAGCATATAGAAAAACTTGGTAAAATATGCTAGATCCATTTTTTAATTTTTGGTCCAACTATATTTTTAAGCACAAAAAATGGACTTAAAAGTAGAATTTTCAACTGATCACCTTGTACATACGTCAAAATTTCTACATAATTTCAAATAATTCCTGAACTACTCAAACAAAGTACATGTTACGGTAGTTCATTGGAAAGTTCTTGACATTCACTAACCAAATATGCAATAATATACAGGGTGTTTCATTTAACTTACTTAACAAAGTTGATTGCTACGTAGCCAAAACGAAATAGCCTGTATGACTAAAATTATTTTTATAGTATGCTATGATGAATTCTGAGGATCTTTTACGTTAACTTTTTTTTTTCTATCTGTAATAATTACAGAGTTATGGAACAAATACGCACTAGGGGGACACCCTGTATTTTTGGATTAATGCTTAGACAATATAACCACATAAAATTGGGGCTATTGTAGTATAGTTTTTTTACAGACTTTACAAATATTAATTTAAGTATCCAAATCAAACGGCATGTGAAATCTGCTATTAAGTATCCACTTCTTGACGGACTTTCGTTTTTTATTATTTTTTTTGTTTAAACAAAATACTTCAATTCTACCTTACACAAAATACAAAGCGTTGAGTATATTTGTTGACCTAAATATGAAGAAAACACAGTTTTAGTATTTAAAAAGTGTATAAATGAGAAGGCGTGTACATCAACTATATTTCATTTTAGGATGTTAATACGTAAACTAGTTTTATCAGAAAACGTACGAATTTGTGCGGATTTTAGTTATTTTAGTTTTTTATTATTTATTTGGTTTTGTATAGATAGAGTATACTTTTGTTATATTTTTGTAGTTCCATATAAATAATAAATATATTGATACATTTGATATAAGTATAAATATTTTTTTAGGTTCCGTTTTGTTTTTTTTTTTTTTTGTAAAAATTCGAACACCGATTAAACTGTTTTTTTTTTTGGAATACTGGGATTCGAAGACCGGCTATGTTAAAAGTCGGTTTTTGTATAAATCCAGATTGCGTATGTATCTACCGGGTGACACAGGAGACATGTAACACCCCGTAGCATGTTTATTTAAAAAGATATTATTTTGAAATATCTTTTTTAAATAAAAGTGCTACGGGGTGTTACATGTCTCCTGTGTCACCCGGTATATGAAAGTGAAAATCATAAACGTTTTGCTACCTGAAAGAAGAAAATTTCTGTGTGTCGCAGGTCATTTTCTCGAACACTTCTATTTATCCTATTTATCTCAATTATTCTATTTATCTTGTTTGTCTCATGTATCTCGTTTATCTTTTTTATCTTGTTTATATTATGTTTTCTTGTTTATTTCGTGTGTTTTATTTATCTTATTTGTCTCATTTATCTCGTTGATACTATTTATATCATTTATCTCGTTTTTCTCGTTGATTTAATTTATTATTCGTCTCATTCGTCTCATTTATCTCTTTTACCTCATTTATCTCTTACCTCATTTATCTCTTTTATCACTTTTATCTCTTTTATATATTTTACTTCAATTATCCTATTTATCTTATCTTAATCATTTTATTCATCTTATTCACCTTATTTGTTGTATTTACTTTATTTATATAGTTTAAATTATGCATTTTATTTATATCATATATATATATATATATATATATATATATATATATAATGTAAATGAAAACGAATATATGACTAAATGAAAAAAATAGATACTTTTATTAAAATTATTTAGTTCTTTCAAGTCAAATGAAATATAATAATGAGAAAATACTGTCGAGGAGCACCTAATCAAGACTAATTTTTTAGTAATAGGCAACTGTGATTTTATATTTATATTTAATTATTTTCTAACAACTAAGTATTCCTAATAAGCTGTTGTCCATTACAAAAAGAAAATATTGATCACAAATATATAAATAAATAAATAAAAATATGAACAACGTCATCAAGATTACAGTCTCATTGCGGTACCAGTGATTCGATCAGGTTTTGCGTCATGATTCCGTTATCAGTTTACTATTATGATTATTCATTTTATCAAAAATGGTATAAATGCACTTCGGTGTTCTTAACTTAACGTATATAGAAAAAGCAGATATATTATTTGTACAATATATAAAACAGTATAGAAATATAAAATAATAACTCATATTACCTCTTCTAATATTTCATAGATCTTAGCGTGAAAAATTATATACCTTTCAACTTTTCGTTAATTGCCCATTGATGTCAGTATAAAGACATAAAAATAGAACTGCATTAAACATGATTCTTAATGAACGTAGTTAAGTTTTATACTGCGTAATTTACAAATGTATAACTAATAAATTATTAGCAATTAGCACACTCCAACTCTTAGAAAATATAACCGAGCTACTGGGGTGGAAAAAATTAATGTGATCTCGTAAATATGGTTAGAGGCAATAAATATGATAGTGCCGTTATTGCCACAGTCGCGGAAACCCCGAAAGATGTAATAAGTAGGAAATATGAAGACCAATACTGTATTATGACCATTCGGGAGATGGGAAGTTATCAATTGCCCTAATCTTAAGAATCACTTAACATAGTCTGCACACTCTTTGCATATTTTGATGACAAACGAATTGAAAATGCTTGAAAGTTTAATGACTAGTGGTATTATTGTAAATTGTTTAAGAAAACTTATGTTCAAGAGTGTGATTATTGCAAAATGAAGCACAATTTCTCAAATAAAAAAAAATTTGATATGTTAGAATGTTATTTAAAAGTAAATAGCAATTCACAAAACATATCGGTTTCCTATCTAGAAACATTTCCGGAGAGAATGCCACCAAATAGAATAGTTTTTGGAAGAATAGTAAGCAAGTTAAATTACGGGAGTTTTGACACTAAAAGAGACCGGTATGGTATCGATAATGTTGACCACATAAATAATATTCTCGAAGCTGTTAACAATAATCCCCCGCATATCAGTGCGACAAATTGCAGGCGAAACAAATATTCCTAAGACAACTGTACATAAGACATTAAAGGAAATATCATCCTTACAAACCTACGATTGTCCAAGCTTTAAACAATAATGATTTTGGTAGAAGACTTGAATTTTGTCGTTGATTTAATCAGAAATGCGACCATCAATCTGATTTTCAATCGAGAGTTATATATATGGACCGATCAAAGTCATTTTACAAATTGTGGAGCCTTTAGCAAGTATAATTATCACCACTGAGCCACAGAAAATCCGTATGTAACTACGCAAAGAAAATTCCAAGCTAGGTTTGGATTCAATGTTTGGTGCGGCATGATAAGTATTACCTTTTCTCTTCCTATTCTACTCCTATGATCTGCTTATAACCCTTTCCTTAATTATTGTATTTAGATCGTCATTTAATTGGTCCATGCATTATTCACAATAATTTAATGGTAGCAGCCTATCGTGAATTTCTTCAAGTTTTACCCGAGATAAGACAGCTTTTTTACAAAACAAGAAATAACCGAATTATGGTTCCTACAAGTTGTTTCTCCTGCACATAATACTAATAACGTTAGACGAATATTGCAGTAAAATGTTGGTAACCGCATAATTTCAAATAAAGGCCTCCCCGCAGGCCTGATATAACCTTTCCTAATTTTTACTTATGGGGTACGGTGAAAAATGAAGTATATGATTTTGAAACTCCGGAAACTATCGATATTTTGGAAGATTTAGAGAGGTTTTCGGCACAATAAATGCCAATGCTCTCAGAAGAGTAATCAGCTCATTTAGGTGTAGATGGCAAAAATATATTCAGCTAAATGGAGGTCATATTGAGCAGTTTTATTAAATCTTCTGATTTCTTCCCAAATTAACAAGAAACCACAGAAAAAATCGTCTGGCTCTCGCTCAGGAGCACCTGAATTGAGGTTTGCAATAGTCATCTCAGTGCTTATTCACTAATGAGTCTAAAGCAGCTTTGCATCCCGGTAATAACCCATCTCATGTTTGACGAGGAGTTAGAAAAGATACAAAGAAAATTATCCACTCGATAGAATTTCTTATGGATGATCTGTGACTATATGGGGTGGAATTTATTTTGATGGACGAATGGAACATTCAGTATTCCTCAATCTGTTAGTATGCACGCTGCATCTTGAAGTTTTGCAAGAAAATATTCCTCAGTTTGCAAATGAAATTGGAATGGATTTATATACGTAGATGATAATGCGAGACCTCTTAGAGCGGTTATATTAAATCATTTTTTTAAATGATCAGCTTATAAGGATGATATGGCCAGCTCGCTCCCCAGATTGCAATCCTATTGAACATATATGGGATGTGTTGAAACAACGTCTTTCTAGTCGCCCTGTACCACCTCGGAGTATTGAGGAACTTGTTATTGCAATTCCTGAGGAAGGGCTGTTAATTTCACAGGAAATAATACACAAAGTAATTTTCAGCCTGTCTCGACGATGTGAGACTGTGATAGTTGTGGGGATCCAAGGGTCTAAGATATTAATGTTCATTCCTGTGTTACTTCTTTGTATGTTTATTTAAACAATATGTTGGTTTTTGACCGTTTCCTAAATAACAAAACGAAAAAATGTATAGTTTTAAAAAAATTATCTTAATTTTAAAACTAAAACGAAGAGCGTATATTTTGAAAAAACGTTCTTAATGTGAGAATTGAGCAATTTTATTACACTATTGTAAAGATTTAACCTATTACCCATGTCAGGTCACATACCAAGTTTAACTAAAGAAAGACGTTGTTATGTTTTAGCTTGTATATATATTTTTTGGAGCGTTTCTAAAAAAGCGCCATGGTGTACAATAAAAATTTAAAAAAATCGTTCAAATCGATAAAACTGTCTAGGAATTATTACGGTTCAAAGCTTGCTGTAATTTTACGTAAGCCTGTTCATGTTTCCATCAGTGTATTTTAGTCCCTAATGTAAAGATCAAAAACAGTTCCAACTCAAGGTACTGCTTTTAACATTTATTATTATTAATTAGTTGTTTTTAATTTCCATTCCTAATGAATACGGTAAATGTTGTCAGTTTTTGGTCACCTGTATTTTAACTAATATTTTCTAATCAGACCAGTTTACTACTATCTTTCTGCCGATGTGGTATTACAAAGTTAGAAGTCTCTAAAATAATGTTCATCCACTAATGTGTTCTAGTTTGTTGTATCTTGTGATTTACTGACTATTTCTTATAGTTCAGTATATCTTCCCTCTCTAATGTACAATTCTATGTATCACATAAATAATACACCTAATAAGAACAGCATGTTTTTCTATTATTGTCTTAAAATATTTTAATTATTTATTCTGTTTGGCTTTCAATACAAGTGATTGATTGTAGTTCTTTCTTTATTATTTTATACTAGGTTTTCCATCAAGAATCGACTGGGTTCAAATTGAACCTTTTTGAGCTGAGGAATAAATAATTCACATATATACATGGGATGACGTTGATTCAAGAAGGTAACTATTTCCCTGGTGCGTTGAGGCAGCACACCAACCTGTTGCCATGTAGTGTGTAGTGTAGTTTCTCGGTAAGTGGTTAAAATTATTCTGTTGAATTGTTAAGTAAAAAAAAAGGACTGGGATTCAGCACTAGGAAAATAACTAACTTCCCAAAATCAGCGCTATTTCATTTGCATAATTAAAAGTGGACCCATTCCTTGGCCTCCAGGATGTCCAGATTTGATCCCATTGAACTATTTTACCGTCAGTATCACTTATTTAAAGTACTAAATAATGGTACATGCCACAATTGTACCATGTCATATTAATTATGTTCAATAATACACTTAATAAGTGTGTTAGCTTACTTGTTTTGAGATGAGTATTAATATTTAATTATATCTAATAGTAATAACAAATTAATGATAGTCGTTGTAACATGATTGCTTATATATTTCTAATATAATAAGTAAAATACATGCACACAAATACACAACTACACACCTACACCTACACCCGTTCATCCAAATACACATACAGGGTGTCCCAACCAAAAGTAGGCACCCTCATTAACTTTGGAGATAAAATTTTTTTTGAAAAATTGGTGAAACACGTCGACTTTGTTTCCAATGGGGACATATTTTAATGTAATACTTGTATACCTATCATCATCCCTCTACCCAACATGGACACCCCCTCAAAAAATACGAGTGATACATCTTTTGAAAGGTCTTTCAATTCCCTATATAATTGTGTATTTTTTTTTATCGATTCGTTCTTAAGGAGAATAATTTTATTTTTGATGATTACACACAATCGAAATTGTTTAAAAAATCTAAAATACACGGCACTGGGTATTGGAATTTATAAAAAAAACTGCATTTATTAGTGCTCCCAAATCAACACGAGTTTTTTCGACAAAAATACTTTCCTTGTCCGTTTAGTTTTAGAATAATAAAAGATAAGTATTTGATAGTCCTTGAACATTACTTTGTTCACAACCAATTTTAAATCTAGATACATTTTACCACAGTAAGTTCTCAAAATGTTTTATACCCTTCAGGAGAGAATAGAAATTGTCAGCATTTATTTTAAAAACGATTATTATGCTAGAGCTACGGAGCGCAAATCCAATAGAAATCACCCAGATAGAAGGGTTGGTTCTCAGTATGTTTTACAATTATTTACAAAATTTATGGAAACAGGTTCTGTAGGAAACAAAAAAGCATGAATATCAGCGACCGATTAGGAATGAAGCAGTCGAAGTGGCAGTTCTGGGTCGTTTGCAGATGGATAATACCCAATCGATCAGGAAAATAGCTGACGCTTCCGGTGTATCACGAAGCAGTGTTCATCGAATTTTAAAGGCTCACAAATTTCATCCATATAAATTTAAATTGGTACACGAATTAAACTAATATGATCCCGATCCTCGGCTTGAATTCTGTGAGATTTTTAGTGAACAATTAAACGGTAATGCCAATCTACTGTACAATACATGTTTTTCTGATGAATCGGCATTTCAGTTAAATGAGGAGCTAAACAGGCACAATTGTAGGTATTGGAGTGAAACCAATCCAAATTTGTCCATGGAAACTCATACCCAAAGGCCTCAGAAGTTAAATGTTTAGGATGGCATCTTAGGGGATCACATTGTCGGGCCGTTTTTTATTCCTGACAATTTAAATGGCGAAAGGTACCTCGACCCAATGATTACTCAAATCCTCGAAGACGATAGTCTTTTAGAGGGCGAACTGTTTTTTCAACAGGATGGGGTACCCCCACATTTGCTATAGCAGTCCGTCAATTTTTTGATAATCGGTTTCCTGAGCGATGAATTGGAAGAATAGGTCCTGTGGAGTGGCCCGCTAGGTCACCTAATTGAACTCCCTTGGATTTATTTCTGTGGGGGAATTTGAAATCGAAGGTATTTGCAACAAAACTCGCATCTCTGGAAGAGTTACGTGAAAGAATTGTTCGAGAATGCCGTTTATTGACTCCAGATGTATTCAGAAATGTTCTTACAGAATTTCAAGAGAGATTATACTACTGTATGGAAGTCGATGGGGGTCATTTTGAACAATACATACGATAATTTAAACTGCTTCTTTTATTCTTATTTCCCGAACCTAAAATAATGAAACAATTATTTCCCAGGAACGAATCAATAAAAGTTTAAAAAATGCACAGTTATGTAGAGAATTGAAAGATCTTTCAAAAGATGTATCACTTGACCCCCTTTGGTATTTGAGTTTTTTGAGGGGTGACCGTGTCGGGTAGAGGGATGATGGTAGGTATACAAGTATTACATTAAAATATGTCCCCCTTGGAAACAAGGTCGACGTGTTTCACCAATTTTTTAAAACATTTTTATCTCCAAAGTTATTGGGTGCCTATTTTTGGTTGGGACACCCTGTATCACACATACCTACATGCCTTCACCTACACCTAATTTTGTACTTCTGTATATAAGGGATCACTTGGATATCTATGACTTGTAAGACCTCGAGTGTAGTAAATGAGTCTTGGCTACTCCACCCCACCCTATTATACCACAATTTAAACGGGATTCAATCAACGCATGGTATATGTTTTTCATTTGAGCAACGTTGGGTATTTTTTTAGACATTTATATTTGTATAACATAAACTGTTATTTTTTAATTATGTAGCTAACATGTGAATCCCATTTTAAGTGATAATCGATGATGATAAATATTTTATTTCCGTCTTAGGTAATATGGCATACTAATTTTCTGACGTATTAATATTTATTTGAGTAAAAAGTTTTGCTTTATTGCAGCTGAAAGATAAATAAAACGTTTTTTCAAAATTCAGGGTTAATAGTTTATGGTCTAACCAATTTCTTGCATTACGTAGGTCAGATTCAGCTGCATCTTTAACTTCTTCCGAAGTATTACCTTTATAGAATATCGCAGTATCATCTGCAAAAGAGATAATATTTCCTCTCCTTTCTATTAAAAACAAACCATTCACATATAATGAAAATAGTATTATGGCCAAAATTGTACCTTGAGATACTCCACATTCAATAACTAGTGACTCGCTCAGTGAATCATTCACTCTTGCACACTGGATTCTGTTGGATATGTAGCTTTTGAAGGGGTCTAAACCTGTATCTCGAATTCCAATATCCTCCAGTGATTGCAAGAGCAAGCCATGACTGACTGTGTCAAAAGCTTTTGATAAGTAGATAAATATACATAGGCATGGTTTGCTTTCATCCAAGACTGAGTACATTTTGGTGGTCAATTCTATTAGTGCGTCTTGTGTCGATACATTCCTTCAGTACCCATGTTCAATGAAGTTTCAAACAGGAATGTTTATTGCCGTATTTTGGAGAGGAATTTTTGACATCGTTGACATTGGACGAGGTATGAGGCTTGAACATAAATAAGTTAAAGATATCGGAGCATCATATTGACCAGCAGTGACAGCAGATCATACTAGTAGTAGATTAGACATGAGTCGATGTCCCTTGAACCACTTGTACAATTCTTTACATATCCACGAAGGATTCTCTTATGTACCCCTCTGCCGGTGGAGCAGACTTCCAACCCTCGTATCGTTTCAGGGATAATATATCACCACCGCTTTCTGCCAAAATTGTAGCAGAAGTACTTCACAATGTATATCCAATATAACTCACTGAATTTCGCACTTCAAAAAAATTTTGCAATTATTTTTGCCACCTCGAAAACAAATGAAAACTTTTTGCATGTTTGGAGTGGACCTGTTACCCAGATATTTCTTCACAACTTCAATCCAGAGTGGCTCTAGTAAGATAAATTTTCTCGAGGATCCATTCTTTTGGGATATTTATGATGATGATCTCATCCTCAATTCCCCCACATCTCTCATGAGCATATCGCATACTTCAACAGCTCTGCAAATCCCAGCCACTCAATTGACAAAAACCGGATTAATTTGCAAGTTTCTAGAATCTTCAAATTGCCTTTATGACATACACAGAATTTTTTGGTTTATACGAAGTATTTTGGCCCTTTTAAACACAAATGTGAGGTATCTTGAGACATCTATGGGAGGCCTGTAACGGTACGAACAATTCAAATGGAAGAAGCTGTTTTAAATGAAATTGAAGCAAATCCTCATATCAGTACCCGGAAAATAGCTGAAGAACTGAACATTACCCATATCACAGTGTGGCAGATTTTAAGAGACCAGCAGCTATATCCTTACCATATGCAACGTGTGCAAGCTCTATTGCTCAGAGATTTGCTTTTAAGAATAACTTTTTGTGATTGGTTACGCAGTAAAATAATAAGAAATCCAGGTTTCTAAGACAAATATTGTTTACAGATGAAGCTTGTTTTTCTCGCAATACAATTATTAATTTCCATAACAATCACATATGAGCCGAAAACTATCCACACACCTTAATAGAAAATAATTTTCAAGAACAGTTTTCTTTTAATATTTGGGTTGGCATTGTCGGTGACTACCTCATTGGGCCTCATTTTCTTCCACCTAGACTTAATGGGGAAGAATACCGAAGATTTTTAGAATTATTTTTCCTGGACTTTTAGAAGAAGTTCCAGCCATGGAAAGATTTCGTATTTGGTACATGCACGACGGGGCTCCACCGCACTTCAGTCTATTGGCGCGGCATTTTTTGGATGAAAATTACCATAACCGTTGGATTGGGAGAGCAGGCCCACGACCATGACCTCCTTGCTCGCCCTATATGAACCCCTAGATTATTTCCTCTGGGGACACCTTAAAGCGTTAGTATACAAAACTTCTATTGTAAGTGAAGAGGATCTACGAAATAGAATCATTAATTCATGTCACAAAAAAAAATACGCCAGGTATTTTCAGGAGAGTGCGTAAATAAATGAAGAGGCGGCTAGACAGTTGTATTGAAGTCGAAGGGGGCCATTTCGAACAATTACTTCAGTAAAATTCGTTAGTTTAGATGTTAAGAAATGTATTTAATTTAGTGTTTATTTGTTGTTGCTGTTACATATTATTACTAAAAAACTATAAAAAAATGATAATTTCCAAAAGATACGTTTCCCCATGTTTCTTGTGTGGTCCAGGGATATGCAATTAAGTGAATTTAATTTTTTGTCACGAAAACTAAGAAAGATCCGAAAATTATTCAAGAGACATAAAAGCTGTATTTCTAGTTGCTTAACCCAAAAAAAGAATATAAAAATTACAAAATAGTCAGTAGCGTATATTTTTTTGTCAAAAATATTCGTTAAGGTGCCGCTCGGGACGCCACTGGACTTAATAAATATTATCAAGTTAGTGCTTAATTAGCCCCTTAACGCTACAAATAAAATTGCCAAATTACAACAAATTTGGGTAACAGATATTTAAGATATTTACAAAAAACCAAATTTTTTAAAAAAGTATCTTAAATACGAAGCATTTGCGGACCCATGTTTATATGAACTTTTTTGTCTTAAAATCACTCAAATAATCGTATGTTAAATTTATTGTACATACTTAATGAACACCCTGTATATATGTCTCCATAGATTTTCATTCACTGTGGTTTATAAAACAAAACTTTTTTATTTAATTTTTAGTTAATGATGTTTGCGCTTGTGTAGCAAAGCAAGTGGCCCATGTTTTTAACTGTAAGGTTACAAAAGTATAAGAGAAATGCCTTTCTATGATTTACAACTGATAATAAATAATTTACTAACAATGATGATAACATGGAAAAATTACTACATTGCATCACTAACATCTTGTAATTCAGAATCCCTCTTTGGA
Organism: Rhamnusium bicolor; assembly: GCA_029963845.1. Classification (NCBI taxonomy): domain Eukaryota; kingdom Metazoa; phylum Arthropoda; class Insecta; order Coleoptera; family Cerambycidae; genus Rhamnusium; species Rhamnusium bicolor. The sequence goes on along the minus strand of JANEYF010003975.1, from coordinate 27,076 downwards.
GATGTCATGAGAGATACGGGCTCTAGAGCCAGTATCTTTGGGCCTTTGGGCTTTTATCCCTCGGCGCGGTGTTTCGAACCTCAGGATACAGTCTTGACGTTTGGCTATAATAGTAGTTTTCTGAACCTTGGTGTATAATAATATACTATTATTGAGTAGTGGTGAGAGGTATGTGAAACTTCTCATATGGTCCAAATGCTACTATCCGACCGACATTATAGATGTCTCTGTGGCGGATAGCGACTTGCGAAGAAAGTACCGAGAGCGGCGACCTCTAGCCCAGGTGGACTAAACTACTGTTATTAAATATGATTTGAATGAAACAACTACTCAGCGGGCAAATACCCCTACCTGCATTGGATTATATCTTCAAATCATGATAGATCGGTTGCCAATATCATTTGTCAATTTTTAACCAGACACAGACCGGTTTCGAACTTATTAGTTCTCCTCAGTATGCCATAGGTTATAGATTAGCAAGTTGGCCACTATCATTTGTCTGGTCCATAACCTATAGCATACTGAGGAGAACTAATAAGTTCGAAACCGGTCTATGTCTGGTTAGGAATTGACAAATGATATTGGCTACCGATCTATCATGATTTGAAGGTATAATCCAATGCAGATCGGGGTATTTGCCCTCTGAGTAGTTGTTTCGTTCAAATCATATTTAATACTATTATTGGTAAAGTGTATTTCACAAGAGAATCCCGCTCGTATAGTTTAAGAAAAATGTACCTAAATACATAGATATATTTCTGCAACGGCAATAATTTTGGATGTGACAAAAAAATTAAATTCCTAGTCCTGAATAAAAATCGTACAATTTTATCTATTATTTGTGCCCAGAATCATTAAAATCGGTTAAAAGTTAAATAAGTTCTAATAAATAAATAATTAAAAAACACCTACTTTTTATGACGCGGCAGGTATTAGATATCATAATTTAATTTAGTAAAACAAGTTAGCGTATGTCAGTATCCAAATAATGTTATTATATTGATAAAACCGCGAAATGGGAACTTTCTCATGGCAGACACTATGGTACAATTAATTTCCTATCGTTTGATAGCTATGATTTGTCAATGTGATCGGCGTGAATTCCAAACAAGGCCGAATTAATCCTTTGGCAAGTGTTGTGTGCGACAGCCGTTCGAAAGCATTTCACTGTGTTAATCCATATTGAATGTAAACGCGGCAACGCGTCGGCCTATTTGCCGCATCATTGGAGACACTAACGAAGCGTACAGCCCGATTTATCGGCACAGACCTATTGTCCATAAGTCGGTCAAATTGTTTGTTTATCACCTATAAATCTAGTGAATTGTGATGCAAGACAAAGCGACAAAACGTCAGATTTTGTGCAGTTGGGCTTGTTATTTTCTAGTTAATGTTAAATTAGAAAATAAAATTTACTTCTTTAATCAACGTTTTTTTTCTAGGTTATTATCATCAAACTACATAATTATTTAATACAGTAACTAATAACAAATAAGACTTAAAAAAAGTAAAGATAAAAAGAACCACCTTTCGTAGTATCATTTACAATTTTTACTATTTTTATTAGTTATTTGAAGAGGAGAGACATAGGATCATCCTTAGAGAGAGAAATCAACTAACTACAAATACTTTTGGAGGTTGATTTCTCAAATTTTGATAATTTTTGTGCAAGGGGTAAAAGTTGTATGAATTCTCAATTTTTGTTTTTTTTACAGAAAGTCTCAAAATTTTACAAATTTACAAAAAGTCATTATTTTATTTGTAAGTTAATTAAAGGTACAAAAAGTCATTATTTTATTTGTAGACTAATTAAATGTATACAAAGTTTAAAAAAGTTTAAGCATACCATTCTGTGAATCATGAATGAAACTATTTTTTTTATAGAAAAAGCTTTGTGAATTTAATTATTATCTCTTAGAAAAGGACACAAAATAGAGAATCGAACTTAAGCGATAAGTTAAGAATTGGAAACTCGTAAGATAATATGCAACGTGACTAAGGAGACTAAAAGATTTTCAGAAACGTCATGTTATGAAATCATTTTCAATGTAGACACATTGTGCTCAGTTTAGCTAGCAACAATTTAACAATTGTACAAAAAAAGTATTAACTTGAAATAAAAGTATGAAATTTAACGTATTGACTACTTATACAGCAGTTACAGTATTCAAGTTTGCTTAATATAAATTGTTACTACCCAGCAATAACCGCGAGGAAGTATGAGCATTTCTTGCCAGGAAAGGATGGATATGGAATATTAGTATTGAATAAAGAGATTATTTAAAAAGTAACAACATTAAAAACAACATAAAAACAAAAAACATACTGTCCAAATTGTAACAGAAACAAATATTTTTCTCAATAAATGAACTTAAAATAACTTCTAATAGTAGTTATTAGTATAATAGAAACAGAAAGATATATTTTTGTCAAAATGAAAAAAATAATAATAACATTAGTAAATAACAACATCCTGAAAAAAGAATGTATCTCAAGCACAGAACCACAAAGCACAAAAACGGAATTAAATAATGCTGCTGATATCACAAAATTCACTTCTTCACTTCACATCACTTCACATTACCTCACCTCACATTGATTCTTCCTCTGAATCCTCATCCTTCTCACCCTCTTCTTCATTTTGAGGTGAACTACTATCCTCGTTTTTTGTTAATTTTCGAAACTTCATTTGAATTAACTGTACGACTTTTTTTGTATCGAATTTCAGAAAAATATTTCCTTTTCTGACATTTTTCTTCAATTTACACCAAACTAATTCTATCGAGTTGAAAATACAGAAAAATTGAGGTAATCTCAACACTTTGTGGCAATATCTCCCCGTTACATTATCTATAATATACTTTTTCTCATAATTTTTCAATTGCAGGACTTCCAACAGTTGTGCTTTATTATAATTTTCCTCATAATAGAAATCATGTCCCATTAAAAATTTTGTAACTCGAGCTCAGTAGAAGTCTTAGTAGAATTTTATACAGTTGCCTCGAATGGTACTTCGTATTGTCAAGACTAATAATGCTATCGGTTTTAATTTTGGAATTAATGTATTTGCAAACCATTTCTTAAATATTTCTCTCTCCATGTTCTTGTGGTAATCCACGTTTCAATGTATTATCAATCCATCCATCAACTGATCCACAGTGTATTATAATCAACTGAGTCCCTTTATTAGGGGGCAATGAGATTGGTTGACACCTCCTAGATCCATCAGTCCTTCCTTTTTTTACGGTGTCATGAATATCATACCAAGTTTCATCTAGATAATAAATTGATCTATTTTCCCTTCTGAGATCTTTTATCACTTCTAGATATGCATTACGCCAATCTACTATTCGTCTTTTCTTAATCGCCATGCGTTTATTAATAGTTTGATATTTAAATCCAATTTTTTCTCAGCCAAGTTCCTAAAGTTCTTTTGGTATATTTTAGATAATAATCTATTTCTTTTAATTTTCTGTGTACCACGTCAATAGTTCATATTTCATTTTTCTGATACACGTCGTAAACTAAAGTTCTTAAAAGTTTTGCTAACGATAGGTCCAGAGTTTTCGATTGACCGGCGTCGGATCTTTGTTTCCTTACGAGGACACCTTCTTTCACCAGTTTGTAATACACAAACGGGTGAAACGATAAGGCAAATTTGTTTCGCTTGCTCGTTCAAATGTAACCGATTTTTTCTTACTGAAAACACTAATGAACTTTGATTTTCTTTATCACTATAATCACTAATACTTTCATTTTCACAAACACAATAAGATGCAGACGCAGAGGCTTCCCAGGGTCGAAGAATTTTTATATCTAATACCTTCTTAAATTGTTTTCAAAAACACACCAGCAAATAAACAGATATGAAATAATTATAACTTATATTGCACTATTACACAACTCACTGCAATATGATAACCTTCTTAAATTATTTTCAAAGACACACCAGCAAATAAATAGATATGAAATAATTATTACTCATATTACACTTACACAACTCCCTTCAACACGATAACCTTCTTAAAATATTTTCAAAAACACGTCAGCAAATAAACAGATATTAAATAATTATTATTTTTCTTATAATATTATACTTACAATAAATCAGCACTGCTAGAATGATTCGGTGACAATATTAAGTGTGGCTCTGAAGTATCACGGAATGTAAGTAAACTCCGCCTCGGTCGCGTGACAGCAAAAACAACAATCATCGTTCTCGCCTTAATCTATGCGGTGAAAGACGGAAGATGTAATGTGTTATACATTTCAAGCCCACATGTCTCGTCTTGCTTCTCACGTCCCGTCACATTATAGGTTTCGCTGACTATACAAAAAATTTATTGGCGATTGGACACTACGTTCTTACAGAATCACTCATTATATTGTTGGTGATTTCAGTCTCTTGGTTTGATATTTCTCAGAAGAAATTGCATCATTAATACCACCACAAGCGAACTATGTCGGTACTAATCGACAGAGCGTGACGGTCCACCACTTTGTCTTTAAACTTCATAACCGTTGGATAATACTTTGTCAAATTTTTTGCCTATTCTCTTCAGGGTCAGATTTAATAAGCACTTCCTTCAATCTGCCGCGTTAACTGCAATCCTGGTGTACTTTTCGTAATCTATTTAATAAATAAAAAAATAGCAGAGGAATTTTTTTAATTTTTTTATCTATTACTGCCTTGCATGTCTGTATCTCAATATTCAGAAATAAATAAGATTCTGAAGTGTTTTGGAATCATTGATGTGACAACACTAACTTTGAACTAGTTTTCACAAGCAACAAACCATTCGGTACTATACCCGTCTCAAATTTTGCAAACCAAGTTGGCATCACAAGGAGATGATTAAAACTCAAGTTTAAATCATCTCCAGATGATGCCCACTTGGTTGAGGAATCGCAATTTATGGATATAGTATGTAATGTTAATAGCTTGGTAAGTTCAGAACTCAGAATAAATTATTACTGAATTACTGAAGAAAATAAATCTCATACATTAATATTAAAAAATGATGTCCCTCAAAGGTCCATTCTTGGCCTCACATTTTTCTTAATCAGTATTAATGAATTTTCTAATTTAAAGATTATGTTCTAGCCATATTGATTTAAATTTAGGTATTAGTATTATATTGAGAATATGGGAATACCGATTTAGACAGTCAAAGCTGTTTTAGTACCATACAAATTATGCTTAGATGCTTCTGAAATATTAACCATGATTGCAATTGGTGCAACTTGATAGAAGTAAACGATTCATAATCCAGTAAACTCCTAGGAGTTAACGTAGACTCGAAATTATCCTCAGAAAATTACACCCTCGTCTAGGGGCATGCTATATCATATGTTTTTATTTATGACAATAATTTCTGGTTTTAAATTTATAGACGATTGGCATCGAAGAGTTCACGCAATTAAGTGTTATAACTGTACCCAACATATTTCAGTGTTTTACATGTCAAAACCAGTGAAGAAGCTGGCAGTCATTATAATTATAACACTACACATGCGTCTGGTTACTTAATATTCACTTTATCATCTAAAGTAAAGTAGAAAAATGATTAATAAACTCTTTTTTCTGTAACCGCCTAGAAAATTAACTGTTTTTGGTCAATTTCTTTAGTAGAAAATATATCTTTAATGGTCTAGTCCGGTAAAGGGATCGGTAAGGTCTTTGCAGATCCTTTATGTCACTTTTAGTTGCCAACAATAGAGTAGGTATTTAATTAAACACTCTAGACATCTGTAAGTTGATTTTCTGTATTTTGTTTACAAGAAACGGTTACAGAAAAAAATATCATATTAACTAAACATTAGTTACGTGTCGTCGTTCAAACACATTTCCAAAAATGTTTAAAGTTACTTTACTATATTTACTTACAAAATAATAAAAATGAAAATAGTAAGTAGTCTAAAAACATTTAGTAGTTTACATATCTATTTATGATAGTCACTTTTAAAATTGTTCTGTTTTTAAATAGAATTATCTTGTGTGAAAATTGTTTTATTGCTAATGCTGTCGTCAGTTAAACTAAACGTAAATAATCAAGATTCATTGATACGACCCGAGGCGATAACGTTTGGATAAATATTGTTTATATTTAATTCCCAACTAGATAAGTAGATATTAATTAATTGATTATCGAGCACATAGTTCTAGAGCAGAAAGTTTAAAATATTTCATTAGCTATATATAACAACTATGTAAGTATCTCTGGATATTACATAAACAAATAATATGTGTGTCAAGTTTCACGCTTGACATATTCTAAAAAAAAGATAAATAATTTTGGAAAAGGAAACAGATTCGTTTTCCGAAACGTTAGGGAATTATATTATTATTTTTGTGCTGGATAACTAACTATATTTTTTTAGATAATAAAGAATTATTCAAGAAAAGAAAAGGAAAATAACTGTAAAAATTGATTTCATGTTGTAATGCACCCTAATCATTTAATTAAGTTAAAATAGGTTTCGCTTAAATTTTCTATATCAGTGCAATTATTTATGGCGTTGGTATGTCTTTCTATTTGCAGCATTTCATGCATGTTTCTTCAGTGATAGTTAGGTTCTTTTTTCTAATATTTGTATGTTGCTAAAATTAAATCGGTGGTTTTGTTCTATAGTCTGTTTGGCTAGTACTGTCGTGTTTTGATTTTGAGTTTTTATGCTATATTTGTACGTGTGTACTCTTTTATATAGTTATTGTTTAGATTGGCCTGTATAGGTACCATTACAGTCGTTGTATTCTATCTTGTATATAGTGTTGGTTTTGTCTTCGGTTGGTAGTCTGGGTTTAAGTTTTGTGAAAAATTTTTTCGTGGTATTGTATGGTTTATGGGCTATTTTTATATTGTGTTGTTTAAATACGTTTGCAATTTTTTCGGATACTGTTGGTATGTATGGCATGACACATATTTATTATTACTATTATTTGGTGTGTGGGTTGTTTTATTATAGGTGTTATGTATTTTTTTTTATTATTGGTTCATAAAAGTGTTTAGGGTAGGAGTTTGCTTCTAGAACTTTTTTGATTTTTTCAGATTATTTGGTCTGTATTTTGGATATGACAGTTGGATGGCACGATCTGTTAAGCTGTTGATAACGCTTTTTTGTAGTTGTTTGGTGTGTGGGATTTAAAGTTTAACTATCTTTGCGCCCACACTTCTTTTGTGTACCAGTTGGTTTGGATAATACCGTTCTTATTATATTTAACTGTTAAATCTAAGAAGTTTATGTTATTGTTTTTTTCTATTTCCTTAGTGAATTGTAATCTTGAGTGATAATTATTGAAAATATTACATTACAACATGAAATCAATTTTTACATCTAACCGATAAAAAAAATACTTGAAATAAAATATCTTATTATATACTCACTATTTAAGCAAAACACCTACAGTAAATCATATATGTATACATTACCAACGTTATCTCTTTAAGAGCCTACAAACCATGTTAAAATATCTCAGTTGCATTAAAACAGACAATCTAATAACATGTAACAAAATTTAAAACAAATACCTAACAATTAATAGTGTAAGTAAATTGTAATGTAAAATAACCATAACCATGTTTTTAAAATATTATATTAATTGTAGTTCTCTGATGAGTGTAACCGAAATGTTAGAAAAAAAAATAAAATTAGTTATATCTGACCGAAATCCCCACAAACAAAAACTATCAGATATTATTTGATAATAACGATCAAGAAAAGAAAAATATATATACTAATTGTTTTTATACTTTTGCCGGATGCGCTAATGTTAATGGATAATTTTTATTCGTATTATTTATCTATCGAAAATCTTAGACTTTACGCTTTGTATTTTACATAATATTCATTGAAGAGAAGATATTTGAAATAACTGAGTCACCATGTAGTTGAAATTGTGAGAATTTTTTCAGAAATGAGAATATAGGTTCATTAATTTTCAAAAATACACAGCGTGTTTCACATTTCATTAGTACACCTCAGTATATTCTTTATTTTTTAGACATCTGATTTTTGTTTTGACAAGATTGTATACCATTATAAAGATTTTATTTGGCGTAGAAAAAATCTCAAATATATAAATACTATGAACGAAAACTAATAATCGGGTAAGACTAAGGTCAAAGTTACTGTAAAATTCATTGCGGTGCGGTGTTTAGACTGCACAAAAAATTATTATGATGTAAACTACTATTTGTAAATCTTCTCGAATTGTGATAGCATTAGGGACCATGTTTATTATAAATTTTTATTTTAACACAAGGAAATTCACTTAAAGAAATTGCAGATTATTTTGAAACACCCAAAGTGTTGGTTCCAATCCTAATATATTTGATTGATTCGACCTTTACTTGATCAAAATCCATTTTACAAATTAACACAAAATAAACTTATGTTTGATTTTCACAATTTAATTAACTCATGACAATTGTTTCGCCACACAGTGGCTTCATCAGATAGTGAGTACATGACTAAATTCTTCATTACAAAGTGAGGGTGTATATAAGTATCAACTAACTAATCTAGGGTAATAAAATGGAACAGTAATAAAATAAGGTATCAAATAATTTAGAAAATATTTAACAGTGGTGAACAGTTTAAATCTAGTTAGTCAATTAAAAGAAACTGTTTTTTTAATTTCTAATGTCTCTAATAGTGACAATTTTAATCCTTTATTTTCTGTGTGTAAAATATCAAAATTATTCTTAAAAGAATGATTGTCCTCTAGCAAATGGTTGGCATATGTCGAATCTAATTTATTGTTATTCAAACTGCGTTTATGTTCGGACAATCTTTTCCCAAAATTTCTTCCCGTTTGTCTGATGTATACTTTAGGGCATGTAAGCTTATAGACTCCACTTTTTTGTTCTTTTTTTAGTTTTATCTTTATTGTTCTTAATAAATTTTCCTAGAGTGTTATTAGTTTTAAAAGCTATTTTAATATTATGTTTTTCTTAAGTTCAACTGATATTTTTTCGGTAGTTTGGCCTATATAAGTAAGGGTTTTATATCTTATATCACTTAATTCACAGATTTCTGCTCTTGGATGAACTGACTCTATTGCTATATTATAATTTTTCTTTTTAAGTAAATTGTTAACCATAGTTTCTTTAAAACCATTATTAATTACAACAATGAATTAAATTTTATTAAATAAATAGCAGTGAATAATGGTTTTAAAGAAACTATGATTAACAATTTACTTAAAAAGAAAAATTATAATATAGCAATAGAGTCAGTTTATCCAAAAGCAGAAATCTATCAATTAAGTGATTTAAGATGTTAAACCCTTACTTATATAGGCCAACCTACCGAAAAAATATCAGTTGAACTTAAGAAAAAACAATATTAAAATAGCATTTAAAGCTAATAACACTCTAGGAAAATTTATTAAGAACAATAAAGATAAAACTAAAAAAGAACAAAAAAGTGGTCTATAAGCTTACATGTGGTACATACCCTAAAGTATACATCGGACAAACGGGAAGAAATTTTGGAAAAGATTGTTCGAACATAAACGCAGTTTTAATAACAATAAATTAGATTCGACATGTGCCAACCATTTGCTAGAGGACAATCATTCATTTAATAATAATTTTGATATTTTACACACAGAAAATAAAGGATTAAAATTGTCACTATTAGAGACATTAGAAATTAAAAAACAGTAATATTTTTTTAATTGACTAAATAGATTTAAACTGTTCACCACTGTTAAATATTTTCTAAATTATTTTATACCTTATTTTATTACTGTTCCATTTTATTACCCTAGATTAGTTAGTTGATACTTATATACACCCTCACTTTGTAATAAAGAATTTAGTCTTGTACTCACCATCTGATAAAGCCACTGTGTAACGAAACAATTGTCATGAGTTAATTAAATTGTGAAAATCAGACATAAGTTTATTTTGTGTTTATTTTCCTAATATATTTCTTATTTAATTTTCCATTTAATCATAATTTATACTCATGCACTTTTTTGTCTATCTACTTTATTTATTTATTATTATTATTTTATCTGAAACTCCCAATCACACGCCTATGACAACTTTTTGTTTGCTTAGACCACTCATATTATTATTTTATACAAGGACCGCATTAGTGCTCATAATAAAATTACAGTTTATTCCTTGAAATCCATTCAAAATTACACATACACTTTATCGTGTGACGTACAGAATGTTATTTGTGTTATGTGTCACTTTGTGGCACCCTTAGTACAGCAGCGGTACTTTGAACATTTATTTACGGTACGGTCTCGAGCACCAGTTCCTGTTTTAAAGTATAGGAACACCACTTTATTCTATTAGCGGTATGATAGAAGCGAGGATAACTCAGTGAAAATATGATATGTCCAGGCGGTCTGTGTATGTGGTTGTCGGTTACGTAGCAATGGACAACTTCAACGTACCTGCCGAAAATAATTCGCGGTGTATGACCAGATTTATTACTTATGTTCTAAATAAAAGACAGCATTTCAAACTCACTTACTTTGTTTTATTTAAGACTGACCTCAAACTAAAAACAATAAATGTTAAACAGTGTTAACAATTATACAGGCAACAGAAAAACCAGGCCAAGAAAGCAAGCAAGAGGTGATGATAATGAAAGCAGGTATATCAAATGCGGTTACGGAATCTATTACTACTGAAATGTATCATGATAATACAAGCAGGTAAATTTTTTTTCTGCTGGTATTTGTTAAGTGGTAAGCGGTTAGTGGTACGTGGTAAATGGTTCATGTGTTTAAAGCGGCTAGTGCGGAAGCGGTATTACAGCAGGCGGTGTGTTCAAAGCGGTCCAGGTGCAAGTGGTTCTGGTATACATGCGTGACACTACGGCAGGATATCAATCTAGGGACTGATGGTTACTGAGAAACATCTAATCGCGAGTATACAGCTAGATTAGCCCTTATGTCCCCTACTAGGGATGTGTTTAGCTTGCAGACTACTTGGCCAGATTCTATCCTAAAACAAGTGACACTAAAAATCTGGCTAGTAGTGTTTCCTAACTATAACACTAGGATTTGATTCTATTCTGAATGAGTGACACTAGGATCTAAACGGTGTTTAGTATCTTAAAACATACACTGAAAAATCCGGATGATCCCGAAGGGCGTCTAGTGTGTAATTTAGCGGGCTTTATATAGCTAGGTTTTCTTTTGTACCCCTTACTGGGGTATAATCGTGTTTAAATTCGCCAACTACTTGGTCAGATTCTATCCTCAAACGACTGACATTAAAAATCTGACAAGTAGTGTTTCCGAACTATAATACTGGGATTGGATTGTATCCTCAACAAGTGACACTAGAATCCAATCGGTGTTTAGCATAATACAATCTAAATTGAAAATTAGATGTTCCTGAAAGACGTCTTAACTAGATAGCACCTTAAATCCTTGATAAACAAATATTAAATAAATCAAACGATAAAAATGTCCCTAAATTGATTCGGCCTGAGATATTTCTGCTGACTTCGAAATATGTAGTTGATAACAGTTTAAAGGTTCAAACTCCAGGTTATCGCATCGAACATGAGCCGACCTATGTAATCGAATACTAATTCCCAGATCACTTGGTCAGATTCTATCCTCAAACGAGTGACACTAAAAATCTTACAAGTAGTTCTCCTTACTATTACACTGGGATTGGATTTTATCATCGATGTGTGACCTACTGTTACTCCAATCGGTGTATAATATACATAAAAACATCAAATAAAAACGGAATTCTCCCAGGACGTGTTTCTGAATAGATAAACCTATTTTAGTTACTGAATAGCGAAACTACCGAAATATCTTTGATCGCGCGGATTAACAGGTATACATATACAAAAAACGGTCAAATACGGAAAAGCGGATACAAGCGGTTAAGAGCAGATAAATGCAGGAATAATTCTTACTACTGTTGTTTGCGGAGCACACTGGAATTGTCGCGTATTGAACTGTAGCTGGCGGATCGAAGAAGTGAATATTTCAGCCAGAGTGAGCAGTTTTGTTCCTAACGGTTGACGAGAAAGTCACGTGACACTTACGTGAGGAACGAAATTTCAGCTGTTGTGGAGGGGAAGACATTCTCTAAGCAAACTTAGCGAAATACGTTTAAACAAATTGCCTGTGTTATATATATATATATATATATATATATATATATATATATATATATATATATATATATATATATATATATATATATATATATATATACATATATATATATATATATATATATATATATATATATATATATATATATATATATATATATATATATATATATATATATATATATTTATATATATATATACCGGGTGAGTCACGAATTGCGCTCGCCCCGATATCTCCTAAAATATTAGGAATAGAAAATTGAAATTTCGAGGGCTTATTATACGACTAAAATGCCATCTTTTCAATAAAAAATCAAGTTTGGTGCACATCCGGTTTGACCGGAAATGCCCACAACTTTCGATTTTTAAATGAAACACCCTATATATTTTAACATTTTTGGAATCTAGAGAAAATTTTGAATACAATACATCCATTTTGGTCACTTTTCGATAAACATTAAAAATTTTATTAAAAAATCTATTTCTGAATCCAGAGTGCTGTGGTGCCCAAAATATATTTTAGTTTGTGTGCTATGTTACTATAAAAATAAAAAAGAGCAATATGATTGCATTACTTAATTGTCTAGAGGCGTTTAAAATTTTTAAATGTGATTTTTACCCACTAACTCGGTTTTTTTAAATGGGAAGTTAATCGTCCACCAACATTTTTAAATACCCCATTTTCATACGAATCTAATGATACCAAAATTTTGAAAATCCGCTCAGAAATATTTGAGATTTCAGCCAAAATACAATGCAACCAAGCTTTTAGAAACATGCGGCTAATAGATTAGTGGGCTTTGGAAACTAAAATGACACATTTCTGTTTAAAATCTGGTAACCTAATAACATTGGAAAAATCATAGTAGCCATTGAATGTAATAGCACACAAACTAAAATATATTTTGGGCACCACAGCACTGGATTCAGAAATATATTTTTTTAATAAAATTTTTAATGTTTATCAAAAAGTGACCAAAATGGATGTATAGTATTCAAAATTTCCTCTAGATTCTAAAAATGTGAAAATATATAGGGTGTTTCATTTAAAAATCGAAAGTTGTGGGCATTTCCGGTCAAACCGGATGTGCACCAAACTTGATTTTTTATTGAAAAGATGGCATATTAGTCGTATAATAAGCCCTCGAAATTTAAATTTTCTATTCCAAATATTTTAGGAGATATCGGGGCGAGCGCAATTCGTGACTCACCCGGTATATATACACAAATGTTTATAAAATATTCAGAGGCTGGGAATCGCTTTTTCATAATTTTAAAACTATGTTTCCAAAAAAGAAAATAATTAAAACGCCCATGAATTAATACCTGAACTAATTACTTAATCTTTCATATTGTTATTTATAAATAAATAGAAATATATCTACTATTAATAAAAGACTCGTATTACTTGGATTTATGCGAGCGGTACTCAATATAAATAAAATAATTATGATAATAAAATAACTTAAGATTACCCTGAAAAAGAAACCAGTTCTAACCAATTGAAAAACAATTGCTTAAAATAAACATTAAATACAAATCGTTGTGTACAAGGTGTATCAAAGTGAAGTACGGCCCAGATTACGTATTAAAATAGCGGAAAATTAATAGCAGAAAAATCACTTCGTTACAATAGCTAATCCTATCACAATTAGATTACGATTTGCACTTGTATTTTTTATTATTATTATTTAATAAGAAATAGACTATAGTAATCCTCGATTCAAATTATAAACGATACCTAAAAGTATTTATTTTAAAATTTTGACAATGCCGAAAGAATGAGTAGCCCTTATGTTAATTTATTTTCAATGTACTTAAACACGTTTTAATTAAAAAGAAATTCTCAAATTATTTATTTCGTCTTTTGGCAAACACCGTACATATAATTTCCATTAAGAATAAATCTAAATCTAGAAATAAACCCATATATATTTAAATCAAGAATCTGCCAAGTTATGTAAACATCGAGTTGGGCATACCGGCGTACTTGGCAAATAAATGAAGAAAAACATAAAAAGCACTGATTGGCAAGGTGGATGGAGAGACCCAATGAAAGTATTAGCAGCGTGCGTACATACGATGTCGACTTTGATCAAGGATCAGCTTTGAAAACGGGACCAGGCCGACTATGATTGTATGAAATATTAATGAATCGACTGGTAATGGAATAAATTAATTTCTAAAAGCAATATTTCGACGGAGGATTAGGCGAGCATCGGAACTGCAAGAGGAAATTAAAGAGAATACCTAATCAGCGCCTGCTCGGGATCAATATTAGTAATTGATTTCGCAGATAGATTAGATGCCAGTTGTTTATGCATGTTTTGCAAATTGCCATCCGCAGATTTCCTGTGTAATCGGGTTACTTTTTATTATTAATGAGTCCAGTGTTGTACAGTTTTGTTACAGGACACATCAAAATTTCATAACTAGATTTATTAGATACTAGATGGAGTTCATTGAAATAATAAAACTAGGAAAAAAAATAGTTTAACTTATTCTTATTCTATTGTCAAATAATGTTTAATAGTGTTTCTTGGGATTTTCAGTCAGATATACACGTAAATTGGTTTTCTAACGTTTCGGTTTATTAATTTATGGTAATGGTTAAAGTACATTACCATAACTGTGTTTTAAAAAATTGTATTAATTTTACCTCCCTTATGATGCTTTAATAAACTGAAATATTAGAAAAAAAATTACGTGTATTTCTGACTGAAAATCTCAAGAAACATTATCAAAAATCATTCGATATGAACGGTCAAGAAATGAGAAATACAGGGTGTTTAAAAAAACATGTGCCATCGCTTAAGCGGAGATTTCTCACCCAAAAATAAAATAAATAGTTCCTATCGACATGGGTCTGGAAACGCTTCGTTACTGAGATACAGTTTTCTTTTTTTTTTTTTTTTTTTTTTTAAGTATTTCTACTTTAGCAATTTGATTTAGATTGTGAAAGTACTTAAAAAACTACATATTCAGTATTAAAATGGTGTGGACAGCTTCATCAGAGGCGTGTTATACTGATTTTATCAGACTTGAAGTAAAAATGTATCAAAAATGAGTTGAATCGGTGGAATAAGACAGTTTATAAAAATGTTCACTTATAAACCACCTTTATTTTTCAATATATGAAAAAGTTCCAATAGAAAAGTCGTTGAATGCAATTTGTGTCTACTTACGAAATTTTAGGAATACAAATTTATTTTGTTGGAACTACCCCTTTTTTCAATGGAAGTCAGTTTTTGTTGAAATAGGATAAGACATTAAGAACAGATGTTATTCGTAATATTAATTTATTTTAGAATATGTATTTGTGATATCAGAGCACTTTCAACTTGCAAAAATGATTTTTAAAAATTCGAGGTAAAATGTTAATTTATGGAACAAAGGGGCAGTTCCAGCAAAGTAAATTTATATTTCTGAAATTTAGTAAGGAGGCATAAAGTGCATTCTAAACAATTTTTATTAATGGAACTTTTTCATATTGAAAAATAAAGCTCGGATGGAGGTATCGGTTCCAGTGACGGCTTTTATACAGACCATGATATAGTGAATTTTATTTAATTTTAAAATGTTAAGCAATTTGAAAGTGACGTCATACTATGTTTTCCTTATTTATTAATTTATTTACTCAGTACATAACGAGTTATAAACCCAAATAGTACAAAACTGATGTAAATTATTATATTAAGTAACCTTAAAAATTATATTTTAAATAAACAAAGAAAATTTGCTTTTAAATGTTTCAAAATTATATTTTCACTCTACACGTGTTTCGGCTTTTTAGGCCCTTTTCAAGAGTACAGATAAGAGGTACTAAATTATAATTTCTGTTCCTTGCTTATATATTGATTGTTACATCTGGCAACTTATACTAATAAAAGTGGTTTGAAATATTTGTAATTTTTAGAAAAGTTAAATTACTTTATCTAAAATGTGGTGACCTGCGAATATTTGTTGTTCATTTGTAACCGTTTTTTTTATTTTTTGGAAGCTTTCTTAATTTCTAATATTTCTAGTAAGTCTAATTTTTCTTTTCGGGACGAAGTAATTCTACATTATCCATGTTTATAAAGTGATTGTTTTCTATACAGTGTGTTGACATGCCGGTGTTTTTGGTGTTAAATAACATTTTAATAGAAAATGTGTTCTTTTGGACACGCTATGTAGATGATGTATTTTGCATTTGGAAAGGTACGGAAAGACAGTTAAAACAATTTCTAAATTTACTTAACTCTTTTAATGAAAAAATTCAGTTCACGTTATAAAAAGAAAATGAAAATGGTTTAAACTTTTTTAGACGTCAACATAAAAAATCATAATTGTTGTTTAGAATTCGATATCTACCGTAAACCTACCTGTACAGATACAGTAATACACAATAGTTCTAACCAGTCCTTCCAAATAAAAATGTCATCGTTTCATAGTTTTGTTCACCGTCTGCTAACCTTTTCTTTAAGTCCAAACAATTTTAAAAAAAGAAGTCAACACAATAAAATAAATAGCAAGGAATAATGGATACAAAGAAAGTATCATAGATAACTTAATAAAAACAAAATAAACGAAAAATATGTATAAGGAGTTTTATGCTGGTTCTGTACAAGATGCCAATATCATCCATAAATGTATTAATTATAGACCTGGAATTAGTGATAAAGTCAGCAATAAATTAAGAAAATTAGGTTGCTAAACAATATCTGTAAATAAAAATAACCTAGGAAAAATATTAATAAACAATAAGGATAAAACAGAAAAACTACAAAAGACAGGAGTGTATGAACTAAAATGTAGTGACTACGATGCTATATACATTGGCCAGACTGGACGTAACATAAAAAAGCGACTTGAAGAGCATAAAAAAGTCGATTGTAAACAACGTATATAGCACCGGCATGTCAACACACTGTATAGAAAACAATCACTTTATAAATATGGATAATGTAGAATTACTTCATCCCGAAAAGAAAAGCAAAAAAATTAGACTTACTAGAAATATTAGAAATTAAGAAAGCTTCCAAAAATAAAAAAAACGGTTACAAATGAACAACAAATATTCGCAGGTCACCACATTTTAGATAAAGTAATTTAACTTTTCTAAAAATTACAAATATTTCAAACCACTTTTATTAGTATAAGTTGCCAGATGTAACATTCAATATATAAGCAAGGAACACAAATTATAATTTAGTACCTCTCATCTGTACTCTTGAAAAGGGCCTAAAGAGCCGAAATACGTGTAGAGTGAAAATATAATTATGAAACATTTAAAAGCAAATATTCTTTGTTTATTTAAAATATTTAATAATGTTTCACAAGGAGCCAACCGCAGAATCAGTACAATGCTTAAAAATTATATTAAAACTATGCTGAAAATTTTACAGTATTTTAATTGAATTTTACAAACAATATCAAGTGGATACAGTATAAATATACAAATGTTTGAAAACTATGCTTTGACGATAGCCAGATTATCTCGAAAGAGGCCCACGGAGCATTAAAATGCTCATGCGAAAAGACCTTAGAAGATATTTTTAATCGACTTTAATTATGCTTAGATCCTTACATATCAAGTCTTGGAACACTCATAAGGAGAAAAGCAAAACTGTTCGACACGGAAGTTGTGGCCTTTCTATTATCTGTAGAAACTGAAATAGGTACAGTAAGCAAAGAAGATTCTGAAGAAGATACTGCTGGTGACTCTGAAGAAGACTCTGAGGGCTCTGAAGATTATTATTCAGACTAAAATTTCTTCATAGTTTGCAGAATCCCTGTCAAAGATTTTTAATTTATAAATATTGACATATAGGTATGCCTAAATATAAATCTATAAATTTTATAAACTAGATTTTTTTATCGTCAGACATTTAACAAGTATTATGCATTTTATAAGAATATAAGTTTTAGAATTTTACTCAGTTAAGTTTTGAAATTTTACTCAGTTCTTTCGATTTCCATGTCTTAAAACCACCCTATTTCATCAAAGGGATTTTTTTCACTATTTTTTTCGTTAATTCGTGGCACGAATTCTATAAGAATCGAAAGATTCCGACTTTTGCTCAGTTCTTTCTATTTCCACCTCCTAAAATCACTCTATTTAATCAAAGAGATTTTTTTCACTATTTTTTTCGTTAATTTTCGTGTCGAATTCTATAATAATCAGAGGTTTCAGAATTTTACAAAGTTCTTTTGATGTCCACCCCTTAAAAACAACCCTATTGCAACGGAAAAATTGTTTTCCCTATTTTTTCATGAATTCGCGGGTCGAATTCTATAAGAATCCGAAATTTCAAAATTGTACTGATTTCTTTCAATTTCCGTGCCCAAAAAATACCTTATTTTATCAAAGGGAATTTTTTCACTATTTTTGCCGTAATGACAAGTTCATTTTGGACCAGTTTTATTACTTTAAGAGTTTTGGCTAGCTTTTCTAGAATTTCACTCCACTGTGCGTCATTGCGTTCGGATTTATTTACTATTTTCTGAATAACTCGGTATACAAAACATTTTATTACATTTTGATAGGTCTTCAATATGTAAACTCTTCCGCAGATTTATCGTATAAGCAATTCACTTTCTATTGATAATCTTCCGGGTTCAGCCATCAAGTGTAAACTAAAATCCCGTATCGTAAACGGCGCATACGTGTAAATAGGCAGCAGATTGATGTTGGCAATGTAGATTGGCTCTTTACCGACAGAAAAGCTGAACATTCCTGAGTGTAGCCGCGGAATCCAAAGAGCGAGATGCGAAGAATTCGCCTCCATCAATACCTGTCCGATGTTCCAGTGTTTTAATTCAATATTGGTTAAATCAACTCGGCAGAGTTGAAGCTACTCATGTAGAAAATTCTTATTCCTTTTAATGGTTAGTTAGGTTTAACCGCAGATTAAGAGATTCCGATGTACTGGAAAGGTAAAATGTGTGTTATTAGTCTATAAAACATTTTTTTGTATTACGTGAACTAGCAACAGGCTTTATTGATTTAATTTAAAGGTAATTTATATACAGTTTGTATACCTCGAGTCAGTAATAAAAATGTTTGTTGGTTATTTATATTAACAGTTACAATGTACCTTTGCGGTGAACTTAAACTATAAGTAGTGTATTTGAAAATACACAGTTTTTAACACAATAATTATCGTCTTTGTGAAAAAAAATTAATAACAAGATTTATTGTAATATTTATTGTGATGTCATATACGCCACCTCGCATGCACATTTTCGCAAGAATTTACAAAATTATTATTTCGTGTTGATTAAAAAAAATGCTTTCAGTTTAGTATATTTAAAAAATTCGAAAATAAACGGTTTTAATATCTGATCACAATGTTGTTTTGATTATTTCTTTCTATTTGTACTTAAGTTATTGTGATTAAGTTTAAATTAAACGTTTTATGCTGTTTGCACTGTTTTAATACACTTCAAAAACCTATTTACACGCAAAACAGCTCATCGTACAAGAAATATTCCAGTTTTTTCTATGCAGTTTCAGATAGTGATTTATAAAAAAAATATTAAAATTCTGACAACTCAGTGCCCGATCACTTTTTCGGAGGGAAAATTTAACCAAGAAACTCGCCTGGAAAAATATTTTAGAGTCAAGTCTTTTTAAATAGGCATACCGAATTTCATAGAAAAATCTTCATTTCAGAAGAGATACTAAGGAAAATCTCTTCTTTTTTTTAAATCAACACACTGTATCTCCAAAACGAAGCAGTTAAAGATACAACTTTATTTTACATTTTCGTCTCAAAATAGAATCAGGAATTATTTCCTGAATTTTATCGATGGACTTAAGGATCATTCTGTGTATTTACATCTTTTTATCTCCAGATAAATTAACGTCTGATGATAGTTATGGTGAGATCGATGTTGTGGTTGTACAGTCTCTCCATGGAACGAAGGCCTGCGGAAGGAATGTGCTTTCTGCATTCCTCTCTCCATAAACCGTAAATGAAATGAATTAATTTGTTCATAGCAAGTTTTTGCATCCACACCTACTATAGGGAGATACCATATCCCTTATATGGTTTTGGTGTTTCGGGAAAACTTCGTCAGTATTATCTTCACATTAAAGGTTCCAACCCACTCCAGGTATATTGAAAAATGCTGACTGGTTTGCGACGACAATTTTACGAAACATCATTAACAATTTCCTTCTATCAGTATTTCCAGCAGTTATGGTAAACCTTTTGCAGAATTTTCCGGAAGCCGAACTTGATGATATGATTTGGATGCAGGATGGGGCAACTCCGCATAGTATCCTACCCGTTCGAGATCATTTGAATAATATGTTCCTAATATGGACAGGGGATAATGGACCTACTAAATAGCCACCTAATAGACCGGATTTGACCCCTATGGATTAATGTCTTTTGGGGATTTCTAAAAGACATTGTCAATAATAATAATAATAATTTTAGTATTCAAGTCATTAAAGACAGGATTCGACTTGAAATAAACAATCTGAATGTAAATAATGAAGCCACTTCCGATGCAATTAGAAGACGTTATCAATTATACATCGACAATAATGGTGGACACACCGAACATCTTCTATGAGATCATTTATTTATATTTAAATTTCCTAAATAAATCTTTGTTATATATTTTGTACAAATATTTGGTTTTTTCTTTCTCACTGTAAACTATTTTGACTATTTCATTAAAGAAATGTCACTTATCAAATATAATAGTTGTCATTTTCATAGCTCACTTTAATAATGTTAACTTTTCCATATTTACAGTAACTAGTTTAAAAAAGTTATTTGACGTTTAATAACTCAAAAACGGTATATGGTAGGGATAACGTATGGTATATTTTTAAAATCAGGAACAAAGGATCATTCCAAAAAATTTAATAACATACAGGGTATCCCATTTAAAAAAATATATTATTTTTTTGGATTCACTGAAATCTGCACGCTACTGTACTTTTGATAGCATTTTAACAAAGTTCAGTCATAACCACACAACAATTATTTTTTTTTTTATAGGCAATAATAACCATGATAAAGGGTGGGTAATTGATAATGAATAACCTTATTCATGTCAACTGAAAAAAATTATATTGATAGCAAAATAAATACATTTGACATTTTCCGGGTTTGAAAATTAAAAAAAAAAAAATTATTGTCAATTTGACATTAATATGTCTAAAATTCTGAGATTCATAGACTAATTAAAGGTAACATGGCCGTTACATATGGAAAGATTACTTGAAACAAACCGTTGGACTACTTAAGTTATTGGAGATCATATTGTCTACAATGATACTAATATTGTTATGTTTAAGGACAAGAAACGGTGATGTTTATTGGTACGACAGTTTGAGCCTGAAAAGCTTACTTTCTACTGCCCTAATGGGTGTAGTATTATCACTGTCTATTTTATTTATAAGTATGAACGTTGCTAATAGTGATAATGATTTTGCATTAAAATATCAGTTTATTTTGTTAGTTATTATCGCGGTATGGTTCATGGTATCGTCACTTTATGTACGAAGCTTAATTAAGGTTGTCCCGATGATGACTACAGTTGGAGACTCTATAGGATTTGTTGCCGGAATAGCATGTTCTTGATGCACTATTTACTATGAAGGTTTATGACGTATGTCGGTAAATTTTCGAAAGAAAAGATCAAGAAGGCAAGTAAAAGGAATAATTTTTGTAAAAAATTAGTTGTAAATACATAAAATAAAATATAAAAGTTATAATTTTTCTACTAGTTTAATTTATTACAATACTATATCGTACATTACTGTTCTCCCAATGTAACTTTGCTGGTGAGTTACGCAATAGATGAGAGACAGCAAAAGAAAGATAAAGTAGCCACTATGCAAATGCTTGCTATAATTAACATTTTGTAAAAAACTACTGTACCATGTTTGCAGTCGACATTTGGACATAATCAAACTCTAGTTAGTTAAAGACAGTAAGCTTTATATTACCTTTGTTACAATCAGCTGACTATGAGTTCAGTAAAATTTTTACCTGATTTATCACTAGGTCACTAAATTTCTAAGAGTCTGGATCATATTGTATATTCAGGGGTTTCTTAGTCGGAGGTATCAGCAGACAAAAAATGTAGACGGTTATTACGATTTATTGATAAAACAAATATATTATTCAGCTTGTATAGGCAACAATGTACAGTATGCTTTCATATGTCATCGAATGCTGAAGAATAGGACAACTACGGACATGGGATGTGAACACTAAAATTGCTAGACAGACCCTTATTGAACTTGCCAAGATGTAATAAATGTTGACTCTTTGTCTCCACATATTCGTTTCTTCCCCATCGCATCCCGTATACCCAAAACGATCTTAATTGATTTGCTATTATTGTCCTTGGCTTGTAAAGATAAGACTTAATTGATTTTTCAGACGGCATGTTACAGAAGCAATAAATGTACAGACAAAATCAAATGCTAGGCGTTGTTTCATTTAATATTGTGTTGTATTAAATATTTTAGTGCAAATATAAAATGATTTATTCTCTCAGGTATATATTTTATGAAAAGTTCACCTAATTTTAAATATTACCTACATCTAAATTTATCAATCAATTTACAGGTCTGAAAATTACACCCTAGGTGAAAATATATAGGCTGCTTTCTTTACAATATTAGCAAGACAAGTTTCAAGGCTCACAAGCACTCTTTATCTATATACATATATCTTTTTCACTAAGAACAAAACACAAATATTTTACTACAATTTTAGTATTACTAAACCACCCGATACAAGAAAAAAATCATCCCCGTAAAGCCACGATATATACATTTGTCTAATACGTTTTCTCCATCAAAAACAAATAAAATCTCGGCAATATAACACCACGGCTAAAATGTAGTAAAAGTGGGAGATGTATTGACGGCACTGACAGTAGAGGTAGTGTCCAGTAGTCTTTAATAAAACCTTCTTTTCACATGAAGAACGTCCATAGCGCGGGAGTCAAACGTAATAATCAGATGAATTTTAATAGGTATGTCAATGTAGTTAACCTAAAATATAGGGTTTTGTAGTGCCTTCTCTACTTGTAATTAAATTTTTTAAAAAAACTGTAATAGATTATTAAGTATTAATTAATTTTTCAACTTCTTCCACATATGTATAACATATGGAAAACAAATGTAGATGATGTTATGTAGACCTGGTGACATAATTATATCTATATGTGAATATTCTGGCTAAAAATACTCATGGTCATAACTGACTAGTTGCTCTACAGTTCTTCCCCATCATTGCATTTACTGAACGTGTCTGTTGGATTGTTTTACTACATTTTTACATACAAAATGCCCTCTTCAGACAATTCTGAAGAAAGTAGTATTTCTGGTTATGAACTAGATCAATCAAATAGTAGTAACAGTGATGAAGATATTTATTCAGAAACCGATAAGGGTGATGGTGTGGATGACGATCTTTGTATAGCAGGTAAATTATAATGTGAAAATTGCGTCTCCGCAGCTGCAGAAGAATATGGTAGACAAAGTAAACCTTTTATTAGGTGTGACAAATTGGGAAACATTATCATTGATATCATTTTTCAAATTAAATACGGTATTCCAAAATTCCTCAGATACAAAATCTTTGATATTTGAATCTAAATTTTGAATATTTGTAATAAGTTGAGGGAAACGTTGAATAATTTCAGCAGCAATTAATTTCACTTCTCCACTTAATGCAATTGTCGGTGTAAAATATGAGCAGTACATCCAAACTGGAATATTAAAAGAAAATCCCATTTTAATTTGGGAACACAACTCAGTATAAAAATCTAGGCATGTAATTCTAAAATTGTGAATTTCATTTTGTTCTGTAACGGTGGAGCTAAAGATTTGCAGCATATTTGCCCCAAAGTATGTTATCAAGAGCACAAAAGTTTCTGGGATTTTTTGGATTTATATCCTCTAAAGGCATTTTATCGACATCTTTCTTAAAAAAAATTTCATAATACAGCTTTATATAAGCTATTAATTCTTAAATAGTACATAAATTTTACATTTTTCACTCTGAAATTCTAGATTTAATTTGTTGACAATTTCTAATATGTACACTTGATTTAAAAAAAAACTGATACAACTCTTGTAATCGAAAATCCTAATAGTTTATTAGTTGTGTGCATATGCCTGTAAATAGGGCTGGCCAGGCATGTCGAGAGGGAGTGGAGAAGAGGAATTAACTAATATTTTGTCATTGCTCTATTAGCGTCTAAAACTACCTGAAGTCTTGCAGGCATGGACAAAATCAGATTTCTTGCAAGATAAACTTCTTGCGATAAGTTCTCCCAAGCGTCTTCAATTATCCCTTCCAATTCTTGGGCATTATTTGGATGGTTATTTAATTTTCGGTAACAACTCTATGTTTTTATTAAGAAACCATTGCCTGACACGATGGGCCGTATGTATGGAGCAGTTGTCTTGTTGGAAAATAAAATTATTTTCCGGAAACACGTCTATTACTGACGGCAACATAATATTGTCTAATATTTCAATATATTTAATGGAATTGAGATGACCACGACTGTTCCAACACACACCTAACCCATTTAGGCTCATCTGAGCCCAGACATTGACTGAAAACCTTCCTGATATTTGTGGATCGAAAGTATATTTTTCGTCGTATCTAGTGGAAGGAGGCCTATATACGCGAACATGTCCATCGTTACAGGATTTAAAAACCTTTTGGTCAGAAAAGACAACTTGTCCCCAGAAGTTTTCATCATTGATTATATAGTTGAGTGCAAAAATAATCCTACCCTGCTTCTTTTCTTCTGAAAGTTTGTATTTTTTAGCCGCTGAACAACTCTTCAAATCGCTTTGTAGTTTTATTCTTCTGCAAGCAGTAGATACCGAAGTAGGGAAATTTGTCTCTGAAATTGCATTTACTGCAGTCTGAAAAGGGTTTTCTATTAGGTAATTTATAAGATTTTCATCTTCTTGATTATTGCTCTCTGGGCCTACCGGAACCAACTTTACGGGATACCGTTTGGTTGGTTTCCCATTGTTTTTTAACACTCATTATCGTGGTTTTACTCACATTGTATTCAGCAGCAAGTCTTCTTATGGACTAACCATCTTCAATTTTAGAAACAATTCGAAATTTTTGAATATCTGTTAGATGTCGAACCATTTTTAATAATGAATATCAATCAAAGAACAAATGATTTACATAGCTAAAAGAAAGTGTACCAGTATTTTTTAAATCAAGTGTACGACAAAAAGTGTAAAATACATCTTGTAATTCGGGTTTCTCAAGTTGTTTAAAATATTTTTAACACTATGTAAGTTTTCTACCAAAACTGCATCTTGAAAAGTAAGGATTAGGGAAATCCAATGCTCAAGGATTCTGTTTACAACTGCCTAGAAGAAGAATAGTAAAATATAAATATGACATTATTTCATAACTAATAAAAATAAAAAAGACAATAAATAAATAAATTATGTGTACTTACTTGCAACGACAAACACCATGTTTGACTTAGTTTTAATAACTAATGCGGTTTTTCATCAAGAAATCCTTGACACCCTTGTAAGAATTTTTAATCTATTACTGCTGATTTTTAAATAAGTGTAGATTCCCCTTGTAAAATCTTCTATCGATTTGGGTAATTTGTTTGCAGGCACAGACAAGTGAAATGAATAACATATACAGCCCAAAGCAAAGATTGAGGGGGTTATCATTTTTGAAATGAGTCTGAGCTTCAATGATGTGTCCCATCATCACACTGGCATTGTCAGCCGCTAGTCCTATAATTTTTTTTATTGGTGTATTATTATTATTTAAGTGCCATATTGTTTTGTTGTAAATTTCTAGAGCTGTACCACTATCGATTTCCAAAATCCCAAAAAAGTGGTCGGTAACTTTTTCTGAAAGAATTTGTAAGGCCTCTGGAGCACAGAAATCTTTGGTAATTAATGTTGCTTTTTTTTCTGCATATTTTTAAATCTTTGGCTATTTGTGAATCGGAGCAAACTAATTCAATCAATCTAGGAAGGCAGTCCATGAGCAAAAATGGAAAGTTGTGCTCATGTAAAAATATTAGTGACATCATTTCTCTTCTCTGTGCATTTAGTACCCGAGTAGCATGAGCATTACTTTGAGCGAAACTTGAAATTTTTGGAGTTCGTACAGATTTTTTAAGTTTCTTTTGATGTAACTTAGCCTTCTCATGTCTGCTAATGTGCGTAACACCGCTAGTGATGGAACTGTTACAAACAGTGCAGAAATAATTGTTTTTGTCAGATTGTTGAGAGCAATTTTCAAATTGGGTGTTTTACTCTTGCTAAAATTTTTGTTTATAACTTTTTAAATTTTCCTTTTTTTCGATGGAACAAATTCATCAATTTCACGATCAGAGTTTCAGTACTCTTCTGAATATGAAGTTTTTATCATTGTTCAAAGGAGGAGTATCTAATATATTTATTTTAAAATCATTTTTAACAAAAAAAAGCAACACCACCTCCCCTTCCATTGCGGTCATTTCGAATTATTTTATAATTAGGAATATGTATACCAGAGTCAAAGAACGTAGGGTTCAACCACGCTTCGGACAATCCCAGAAAGTCAAAAGACTCCTTAACAATCATTTCAGAAAAGAAGTCAAATCCTGTATGAATAGATCTAATGTTAAAATGTGAAAAGTTAATATATTTACTCGTCATAGTGATATTAAATTAACTACTTGTTTTTTGTTTATTTCTTTTTCCCTCATTTATCATTTAACTGCAATAAAGTGTATCATAAGATATGAAATAAAAGATATATATATATATATATATACAGGGTGAGTCTTAAGTGCGTAGTTATATTTAAACCACCGATTCTTGACATCTGTAGAAACCCACTGACACATTTTTTTTCTCTTAATTCCCACGTAAAATTGAGTTATCGACTTTCAAAAAAATAAGATGAAATTGTTTTGGAACTGCTGATTACTAGAAACATTCCTC